>KE504688.1:223554-240433 GCA_000441515.1 Elaeis oleifera | reverse complement strand
CCTTAAGCTTTTAGATAGATGGGATAAGATGTTTTTTTTATTAAGAATATAATAGATATTTTATATAATTTTTTTAAAAAATAGATACTCAATCAAATATAAACTGTTCTAAAATATATTACTTTTTTGTAGTCAACCAAAATATGCAAAAGTCACTTTCTCAAGCATCGTGTACCCATGCATCAACTTTCAAGAAAAATATTTGTGAAGAAAAATTCTTCCCACAAATAAAATAAATCCTTTATAAGAAAGAAAAATTCATGTAGGATATAGAAAACCACTTTCCAATGGGTTAAAATTATGATAGTTTTTTTAACTAAAAATGCCATCAAGCCATTATAATCTTCTTACTAGTTATTTTACTTGTTAATCTTAAACTACTAGAAATAATCACAATACAAAAAAATTGTCCGACTATTAAAAATTGTTAAAACTCTAAAAATTCAACCCAATAAATATTTTTAATATCTATTTTTAAATATTTACAAATATTTTTAGACTTGATAATATATAAAATAGCTATTAAAAATTATATATTTGATGTTTTATAGGGATCTTATATAACTTTATTCAAAGGTATAATAGATATTTTACATATTTTTTTCAGAAATATAAATGCTCAACCAGATATAAGCCACTCTGAAAAATATACTCCCTCTATTACTTTTCATGGTCTACAAAACATACAAAAGCTACTTTTCTAAATATCATATATCCAGATATTAGTTTAAAAAATATTTAGTAAAATTCTTGCCATGAGCTAGACTAGTCTTTAGCCATTTTAAATTGTTTTGCTTTGGACACATGAAAATCCATGGATGCGTCTGAATTTCATTTTGGCATTAGCTGCAAATTGTTCACTTAATGTTGCAAAAAAAACAAATTCAAGATTCAATCTGTAACCAAAAAATTAAAATAAAGCAACCTAGCGCAAGGCCACGACTCAAATTAACTTGCCGACCCTCAAGGCCTGCTTGGAATTAACGGGTTTATGTGCAGGTCTTTCATTATATTGTTGAGTTTACCTGGTATCAACCATTTACAAATGAATTTTCTGAACAAGTTAAAGTGCTGGACCCTGTATTCTCTCTTGTTTAATGAAGCCTTCTATCTCCTTTACCAAAAACAAAAATTAAAAAAAATACAAGCATCTCTCTCTCTCTCTCTCACATATTTAGAGAAACAATTTTTTGATCGGCTCGTTTTGATTTATTTTGTTTTCATTTTTGAAGATATATATAACTGATAGTTGATGGTCGAATTTAATCAACAGGCTGGGCACAGATGTATACAAATAAATGCATCGGATGTATATTTTAATTAATTTAATTATAAATATATTGGATTATCTTGGAGGTTTTCCAACTCAAATTTGACCAGGCTCAATCCTGACTCCACCGATCGCCACCCTGCTTTCCTCCTTCCCTTGGTTTTATACCAACTAATTAAACACATTGGATGTTGATTTAATAGCTCACATTCCCTGAACTTGTTAAGTTGTATATTTAATCAACCGGCCTAAACGTCTTGACCAGATAGCTTGTAGGGCTCCACCATGAATCCGACTCAATTCATACCTGCCAATAGGTCGGGTCTCTATATTGAGTCGATTTAGGTAAACCGATCCAACTTGAAATTGCCACGGTGGATCAACAATTAAGCCATCCTAGATTGCTCCATCTTCCTATGCTCTTGAAGACAAAGATACCCAAAAAATAAGGCTTCGAATTTTTGCATCAATATGGTTTTCTTGCAGTCGTTTCAAGGTGTTAGTTCCTAGCTCTTACCTCTAATTTTGGGGCATATCTGTGATCTCTTTCATCAAAATTTGGAAGTCACTCGATCACAGGCTTATTTTAGGAGAAATTATTACCTACACTACATGCACAACAATGCACCATGAAGCCAATCACAACTGCTAGTTTTGTAGTGGTGCATCAAGATACCTACTTGATGAATGGGATCCATAGAAATTAGTAGTTGTGATTGGCTACATGCATGGCTACATGGTACATACAATGTAGACAATAATTTTTTTACTTTATGTTTCATGTGATAGCTCACCATTTAAAAATATTCTTTTAATATTTTGTGGATCAGGGTGAAAGTAGTATGGTAATATCTGCTTGCATCCTTTTATTATTCGAATCCATTGGATATGAATAGAAATTTGAGGATCCGATTAATTTTCATATCCGTATCTATATCCGTAAAGAAAAAATGAATATGGATATGGATAGACAACTATCCGATTCGTATTTGAATATCCAAATTTACCTATAGCTCTACCTAATTTTATATAATATTTATTATTTTTTAAAAATATACAATCATATAAAAATACTAGTAACTTAATCTGTTATCTATTTCGTAATATCTTTGATTTTACAGTGATAAAATTTAATTATCTAACTTATATCCATAATTATATGCATATTTTTATTATCCAAATTGTATCTGTATCCGTTTAAAATAAATATAGATATAAATTTTTACATCCGAACAATATCCATATTTGTATTTATTTTGTTAGATAAAACAAAGATGGATATGAATATACTGATATCCAATCTATATCCAATCTAATTTTAACCTTATTTATGGATATTTTATTTTGCGAGTGTAGTTTTCTACTGCTTTCTTATTTTGATAGTACAAATGGATGATTTTGCACTTGCTTCCAATTGTGACATCAAAACACCTGTGATAACACTTTCCTTTGCCAATTGGAAACTTTTATTTCTACCGCATCCCATAGTTATAGTTCTAGATGTATTTGATGCTTTCAATAGCATCTCCTTTTATTATAGCATTTTTATATATAAAGAATTTTAGTCTTCTTATGGTGTTTGATGAATGGTTATAAACTATTTGTAATGAAACTATTGAGAACATGTTGAATATTGTCTCATGGGAGTGATCCTTTGTTGTTATGTTTTTGCAAGTCATCAAGAAATGCACAATCCTTTGCTCCAATTCACCAATTTTTCTCAAAAAAATTAAAAGAAGTTGATCTTGCATAAATTATCTTTGAAAGTCCAAAAATACAAATTTTCAACTATCCCAGTGTGCCGTTCTTAGGGCATCGGTGACTGCCTCGAATGTCCAAATTGATAGTTTATATCCTATCGAGATCTTGATTCTCGGAACAATATTTATATTTTTTGAATCATGCCCTTAAGGACCCAACTCTTGGTTGCTGGTTCCGCTAGGCTTAGCTTTAGTTGCCTGTTCTTTGCTTTACCACTGAATTGTTGAAGGATTTGTACCAAGTAATTTTTTTTTTTGTTCTCATCTTTGACCTTTTCGACAGACTTTTCCAGTCGTCTCTATCTGTGGAGCATTGGTGTAGAGGGAGAATAAAATGTAAATTCATCTCATGTGTTGTTATTTGCTTTACTAATTCTAGATTTACATTATTTGTAAGGTGATACGGTTTGGATTCAATGTCCAAACGAATGTTACTGCTCATCTTCACCGCCCAATTGTCAAGTGACGCATGGCATATGTATTCAAGATGCTTGATAGCATATGAATGGATTGGAATTTTTACTTGATCTGAATAGGATAATTTATCCAATCCGATTAAAATTCAGAGTGGATATGTATTCTAGAAAAATAACTGAAACAAGTTCGAATTAGGTAAAGTAATAATATGTCTCATCTCGAATCCGATTCAATACAATCTTAATTTAAATTCTTCTTTAAAATTATAATTATTTATAATATTTATATAATGAGTTTCTTATCTAATTTGTATATCTATTTGACTCAACTCGATCCAATCTGAGATGGATACAATATGGATATAGATATAAAATTTTTAATTACATGAAAATATGGATATTGGTCGATTCGATCCATATCCATTCTTTGCCATCCCTAAATGCTTATCATTGGGCAAAACATGAGTAGTTATCATTGGCAAAACATGAGTAGTCATATATAACTCCGCACGATTAAAATACAATTAAGAGCAGCTGATTACAGTTTGCCCGATGGTCTCGTGTAGGCATCTCATCTCTTCTAATCTCACCATATATTTTTCATACTCTCAAATCTTCTTCTATCTGTTGCTAGAACAAAGCTCCATCTAACTTAAATATCAGAGAATCTCAAGATAAATTAGATCAAAGCTATCTCTGATTTTTTTTTCCTCCCTCTCGAGGGGCATACTTTTACTCCAAGCCAACTAACTGACATATGCTTGTTTGCCACTCCATAAGGTCGAGCTTTGAACGGCCATACATGATATATCAAATATACTTTAAGAAATTCTCTTTTGCTCACGAGCTTACAACTTCATACATTCCCTTATAAATTAGTATATTTTAATGTAAATTATGCCCCTCTAGGTTACTACGTATATAAAATACGATACTGTTGGTCCAAAAATTTAATTATCGTTCAATCATGCCTAAAGTTTACATAAACACTAACTACAAAGTGGAGTGTTTTGATAGTTTTCAGCCTGGGTTATCTTCTATTTAACCTCACCAGGTTGTAATTAACCTGGTGCTGCTGTTAGACAACGAACTCCCTGGTCCGCTGCTATCCGGATACGAATCATTTCATGCTTAGGCTTATCTTGGTTAGCGTCACGAGATGAACTTACAGATTATTATTTTTCAACAGTGGTGCATGTCATTATTTAATTTTTATACATGGGAAAGATTATTTTTTTAATTTTTAGACGGTACTTGCCGTTTCTGTCACGGTGATGAAGCCCTGCGTTCATGCCTCTCCACTCACAGCGGAAGAGAGCTGGGATAATGATTAATTATGACGACCCCACAAACTTGTGCTTCCGAGATTGATGATTGGGAAAAACTATACACCAATAAGGCCATTGACCATGCCATCGAGTATTTCTGCTTTCTATGAGCCAATCCTTATAATGAGCGCATTCTGAATGGGTCCATAGAAAAAAGATGAGATGATTGATACCGTCCTATGGTTTATGCAATATAAAATATAATTTCTCAATAATGATGGAAGATATACCAATGCTTCATATTAATTAAAAGCATAGACTTCTTACATGTTGTGTTTTTTAATGATAAAGGATGATCTCCATATCGGCATAAACTCACAACAATATCTGGATGCCAGATGCTAAGCTATTTGATGATTTGATTTGATTCCATTCGTTCGAGGTAGCTTTTGATGTTGAATGATAGAATTATTCGAAATAATAAACTTTGGACTTCAATGAGATGAGAAATAATCAGTGCCTTATAATCATGCATGTGCATTGGATCTTGATTCCAATCATTTGCTACTAGAGATAGCATGAGAAAACGTCCTGGGTCCTGTTCCTTGGATCAGTCGATAGCGTGCTAAAAGCTAGAGATATATGCTTAATCTGTTTGCTTGGTTATGATGGATGAAATATATTGTCTGATAAATGGGCTATAACTCTTACATTTGATGTCCAAAAAATAAAGGTGGTGATGCAGACGGGGATCTCACACTGTTCTTAATTTGTTTTGGATGGACCAAGCCAACTTTAGCCTATTTACTCAGATAGCGTTGCATTTTTTTTTTTGAATAAATTACATAACACCTTTTCAAGTTTGAGACAGTTACACTTATACTATATGTACTTTAAAAATATCAAACAGATCTCTAAATTATCGAAACATTCCAATAAATCCCAACAGTCACTTAACCACTGACGGCATCTGCTTGCCGTTTCAATGGACAAAAGTACCTCTCTGTCATGAGGATTATTTCAAACAGTTTTCGACCACGCCTTTTCTAATTTCAAAGATTTTCTATTCGGATCCTATCTTCCGTCGTCCTCTCTCCAGTGAATTTCGGACGACTCAACTACCATCCCACCATTCGCACGTCTCTAGACAAGGGCACTAGGCTGTGCCTAGCACAGCCCGATCCAAGCCTACCGAGCCTGAGGCTAAACGGACTGTGCCTGGCACGGTACGATTAGCACCAGGGCTCAGTCCAACACGGTCCTAGGCCCAGTTGGTGGCAGACCGTACCTAGCATGGCTCATTGGCTCGTTGGCCCGTGGACGTTTTTTTTAAAAAAATTGCAAATGGGCATGCCTGGCACGGCTCGGGCCAGGTCCGTTTCAGCCCATAACAACCAAAAACGATTAAAAATGGTTATTTTTTGATTTTTTAATCTTTTTACCCCTCCTAACAGTCATAAAATGGCTATTTTGAGGGGTATTTTGAGAAAAAAATTTATGAATTTCTATAAATAATCCCCTCCTCTCTTATTCTCACCACATCAAATCTACTTTTCTCCTTCCCTGCTACTACTATTTCTCTCTTTTAGCAACATTACAAGTGTTCTAGCAATTTAATTCTTAGTTTGTATTTAGCAAGTGTTCAAGTACTACATAAGAGGAGGTCCTTATTGAGGAGCACAGGAGGAGGTCAATATCGAGGAGCACAAGAGAAAGTTCATAAATCTTGGCACTGCCTCTACTCAATTCCTCCACCTCTACTCAATTTCTCCATCTTCGGTTAGTTTTATTTTTGATTCATAAATTTAAAATGATATCTTATGATGAGAGTCATTTTGGCATTCCCCTATTTTCGAAGGAGAGGAAACTAATCCCGTTACTCCTACTCCCTCTGAAACTACTCAAGATCAAACCTCTTTCCGTAAGAGGACTAGTGCAGTTTGGGAGGATTTTGAAAGAGTTCTTATTGACGGAGTTTGGAGAGCAAAATGTAAAAATGTGCTAAATTTTATAGTTGTGCCAGTAGCGGGGGAACTGACCATTTAAGGAGACATCAAGAGAGTCATAGGATGAGTGACTCTCATCTTCGAAGTACCCTCAATGTACAAGGGGGAGCTCTGATCGGTAATTTTACATATAATCATGAAAATAAAAAAAGTACTAGTTAAATAAATAGTTATGGATGAACTGCCTTTTAGTTTATGCAAATCTTTTAATTTTGAAGAATATATTCAATTAACCCTACAACCTACTTACAAAAGAATTAATAGGCATACTTTAGAAGGATAGCTATGACAAATTTTTTAGTAATAAATAAAATTTAATTGAAACTTTCTCTGTTTTAAATTCAAAAGTTTCATTAACTTCTGATATTTGATCAGTATCGATAAATAGTAATTATTTATTTTATTACTGCTCAATATTGATAATGACTCGAATTTGAATAAACGTATTATCACTTTCATACTTTTGATATTTCACATTCTGGATAATAAATTCAAATATTATTTACCAAACGGCATATTCATTTGAAATTAATGATAAAATTATATCTATTACTTTTGACAATGCATCTAATAATAATTTTGCTGTTACATTATTGAAGGACTCATTATATCTCATTTTAAATAGCCAGTTATTGCATATTAGATAAGCATGTCATATCTTCAATCTTTCTGTACAAGCTAGCATGGGCATGGTCGAAGATGTAATTTAAAATTAAAATATAATTTTTTTATTCATGCTTCAAGAGTAAGACTTCAAGAATTTAAGTAACTGTGTGTAGATCATGGTAAATATTTAAAAATTTAAACTTGATGTAATGACTCGTTGAAATTCAACATATACCATGATACATGATACATATCCACATAGATAATTATTAAATACATATATTAATGATCGTGGATTAGGTTTGTATTGACTAAAACTAATTGGACTAAGGATAAAATTTTGGAAGATTTTTTTATTACTTTTTATAATGCGACTAACGTTATTTCTGGTATTTATTATCCAACTTCATGTTTATTTTACAACAAGAATTTAATATTAGTAGAAAATTTGTAGAATATAGATTTGATGATGTTTAATGCCTATTATTGAACAAATGGAATCTACATGGAATGAATATTGGAACAAGGTATGTCCTCTGCATAATTTAGCTGCTGTATTTAATCTACGAGTTAAATTGAGTGGTGTGCTAATTTACTTGATGCATATTGTGAAAACATGATATTGGATCCTGAACCCGCTAAAGTTGAGGTAACAAACTTTTTTATGGTATATATGCATTATATGATGAAAAATTTATGAATCTAGATTACTAGTACAAAGCCCTATCACTTCTTCTAGTAGTTCTCGTTCATCATCTGCTTTTAGTTTTATTACACATAGGAGACAAACACATGCTTCAAGTTTATCTGCATCTTCTTCATCTGCTTTAAGTAGTGAACTAAAATTTTATTTACGAAATGATCTTCATTCTGCATATGATGAAAATCAAATAGATAATCTAGATGTGTTAGCTTGGTGGAGAAGTATTAAAAATCAATATCATATTTTGTCTGTCATTGCACGAGATATTTTAGCTATGTTGATATCTACAGTAGCATCAGAATCCATTTTTAATACAGGTCGGTATGTTCTTGATAAAAAGAGAAGTCGGATGACCAACGAGATAGTGGAGATGCTGCTTTGCTTCAAAAATTGTTTAGATGCGGAGGTGAGGCTTTAAGATAAAGATAGATATTCTACTACATCCTCTGATGAAGATGACACAAACAAGATCGATAATTGATAAAATTTTTATCAAGCTAGCACAGAAGAGTAGGGAGCAGAGAGAGGGTCTTGAAAGAGTTCAGTGAGAGTAGAGACAAGCTGGTATGATTTTAACTATTTTTTATTAATTATATTAATTTTTTTAATTATTGAGGTGAGTCACCTCTATAATCTTATTCTTTTTTCTCCCTCCTCATTGTACTCTGGAGGTTAGGTCTAGCCCCCTTCCTTCCTGTACCATTTTGATATTTATTAATAAACTGGTAGGAGTCCACACCAAACCTCCCACCTAACAAGGTAGATTTATATTTAAATCTCTAGTCTCCAATCTTTTTTAATTTATTCACGCATATTTTTTAAAAAATTTAAAAATTCTAAACGAGCTGTGCAAACGTACCGTGCCTTGACATGGCCCATTTCAAAGGTGTCGGGCTAGCACGCGGGCCTTAACATGCCTGGCCCATGGGTCATGCCGATCCAAGTCCTTATGGGCCGTGTCTGGCCTGGGTCGTGTTGGGCCTGGGCCGTGGGCCAAAAATTCTAGCCCAGCCCGACCCGCTCTTATGGGTCGTGCCAGGCACGGCACGGCATGACACTGTAGTTGATGGGCCGTGCCTAGCACGGCCCGTCTCGTGCCGGCTGAGCCGGGCCATGGGCGGCTCGGCCCGTTGCCCATCTCTACATGTCTCCAACAGTCTCTCCTTTCTCGTGCGTGACCTTTGGTGGTATCCGAAGTTCCCAATTACTCATCCTAAAGCATGTTATCTTCATTGTTGATCGATAATTCTTTCTTCTTTTTTCTTCATTTTGGGGTTGATTAATGATGATTTACTACATTATGATGCTTGTTTACTAGAATGCTTTAAATTTGGTATGCCTTTGATTGTTGACTTGATTCCATTTGTTAAATGCATATAGAATAGAGATTGCGACCGTAGGCCTGTTATGATCCCACTTGTGTTACATGTGAGCATACAAAATGATCTCTTGTAATCTCATTTGTGTTGCTTTAAATTATCTTTGGACTATTGTTATGGTCCCTATAAGTGTATTTTCTATTTTCTAAACATCTGCCCCTTTATCATGATCCCACTATGTATTTTCTGAACACGGAGCCTTTTATCATATGCTACCCTATTGTATTATGTGCCACTTATTTGAAAGCATTTAAAAATTCTTGGCTCTACTCCCATCAAAGTTCAATTGAATATTAACATTTCTTTAAGACTTCTTAAATATATGTTGCATAGTGAAGCCAAGTTTTTTAGTTATTGTTAAGACTTCTTAAATGGATTGATGTTTCACTTTTGAACTACTATTTAAGTTTGTTAATATTTGATAATTATTTTTTCATGTATCACTTCTTTTTTATTATAGGGATGGATAATATTTTTTTCACAGTACAAATCCACTATGGTGGGTTCATCAAATATCATTCTAATTATCACTACAGTGGAAGCTACTCTAGATTTTTTTGATAACTGTGATCTAGATAGATTTAGCATCACAGAGCTATAAAATATGCTGGATCAGTTAGGATATATCAATGGGGCCTACTTTTACTACCTCATGCCAGGTCATACTTTTGAAAATAGCTTGAGGGAACTTAGAGCCGATGTTGATATTTTGGATATGCTTGCTTGCACAAGAAGGACTAATATGGTCCAATTATACATGAATCATCCAAAGGTTCAAACTAGTACTGCTGCCACTTAGGAAGCTGTTTAGGAGATGCCCTTTCTACTGCCATGATGCCTACTCAGGAAGCAACTGCCTTTATCCCAAAAACTATAATTAAAATGTTGGTTGTAAAAAGATTGGTGGAAGAAGACCACCAATATTTGGAAAGTCCAAAGTTGATGATAAATAAAAAGAGATTACAGATACACAAAAAAGGCTACCCCTTTGGAAGAGCCTTCACTTGGCAATTCAAGCAGTACTAGTGGATCACTTAATCAGTTAAGTGATTCAGAGGATAATGATGATGATCTATTTGATAAGTATGTAGACAAAGATATTATTGTTGAGGAATTGAGATCATGGATATAGCACTTTGATCTATTTGAAGGTGTAGATTTTTTTAGAAACGAGCAACCTACTAGGGTAGAAGTAGAGAGTAGTGATAGCTCTCATCTCTACAGTTTGGGTAGTAACACAAATTCAGATGATGGGATCTCTGGCCCATACTATTTCGAATTTAATAATCCTACAGATATGAAATGGACCATCAAACTTTCTGTTGGAATGAAATTTAGCAATGCCGCACAGTTTAGGAAGATGCTGCAACTTTACGGTATATAAGAGGGCTTTGATTCTGTTTATAAGAAGAATGAGACAAATCGGATTATGGCTATTTGCAAGTAAGGTTGTGGGTAGAGGATTCATGCTTCTTCGATACGTAGAAAGGATATCTTTTAAATCAAGACCTTCCAGTCAGTGCATCAATATGGGAGGCAGTTCGAAAATCACAACATCACATCCAAATTTCTAGCAGAGAAGTATCTTGAGAAAATTATATCAGATGCAAAATGGAGCATTAAAAGCTTTAGAGAGCATGTTAGGAGGGATGTGAAGATTTCTGTTTCAAAGTCAGAATGCTATAGAGCCAAAAACAAAGCACTAAAGATGGTGCGGGGGAGCCACAGAGACCAGTATACCCATCCATAGGAGTATTGCCAGATAATTAGGCAAACTAACCTTGGAAGCATAATGTTGATAGATGTCTGTAGACCAGATGAGTCCGATCAGCCTATCTTTAGGAGGCTATATTGTTGTTTTGCAGTATGCAAGCATGGCTTTGTCAATAGCTGCAGACCCGTCATTAGACTGGACGGATGCTATTTGAAAGGCTCATTTGGAGGATAGTTTCTAGCTGCAATCGAAAAAGATGGTAATGAAAATATTTTTCCATCGCATGGGCTGTGATCGACGTAAAGACAAAGGATAGCTGCAACTGATTTTGAGAAATTTATTGGGTGACATTGGATCTTTAGAAGAGTATGGTTAGACCTTTATATCAAATAGACAAAAGTAATTTTATTCGAAAATACTTACTTTCAGTTTAAAGTTAGTTTAGTATTATACTTAGGTATTCTTAACTTGTTCACTTTTCAAATATTTTGTAGGGTCTTGTTGAGATATTTCAAAGCATACTTCTTACCACCGATCATAGATTCCATGTGCGGCATTTGCATGCTAATTTTAAAGTGCTGGATTTAAGGATAAGAATTATAGAGATGCCCTTTGAAAATATGTCAGGACAACCATACATTATGACTTTCAATCTGCCATGGATGAGCTGCATTAGTTGGATGAAATGGCATGACAATGGCTAATACAGTACCCACCTGAGTTGTGGTCAAAGTGCACATTCTCTCCAAGAAACAAATCTAGTATGTTGTTGAACAATATTTATGAGTCATTCAATAAGTACATAGCTGATGCTCGAGATAAACCTATTATCATTTTGTTTGATACTATTAGAAGGCTCTTGATGCAGTGATTCCAAGCAAAAGAGAAGATTTAGACAAATTATAGAACCTATTATCCAAAAATTCAGAAAAAGTTGGAGAGAAATAACTTAAAGGCTATGGATTGCAATTGCATATGGGGAGATGGGTACAGATTTGAAGTGAGACATCATAGTGATAGAGTTATTGTTAACTTGGAGGAGAGTACATGTGGCTGTATGATGTAGGATTTAATTGGTATCCCATGCTGTCATACTATGGTAGCTATTATGTATGCTAGAAAGGATGTACATCATTTGTCAATGCATGGTATACCAAAGAAGCTTTTTTTAAGACTTATGAGAAGATCATTGAGCCAGTTCCTAGCATGAAAGTTTGGCCAAGGATAGAGTATACGCCATTGTATGTCTCCCTCCCCTAAGGATCCCTCCAGGTAGATCCAAAAAGGCAAAAAGAAAGAAGTAGATGAGCCAAAAGATTCTTCTAGAATTAAAAGAAGGGGTAGTTCTTTAAGATACAGGAATTGCAAAAAATAGGGCCATAATTCAAAGACTTGCAAGGGACCTAAAAATTAAAGAGAAGCCCAAGCAAAAAGAACAGAATATTGGTTGCAGTCAAAGTGGGAGCAGAATTAGCAGGAAAGGGATAGATCACGGGTTTGAAATGCTCATTTATTAGTCTTGATATGTATTTAACTAGGTTTTATTATATTTCAATACTTACTTTCAATACTTATTTTCATGAAGATGGCTACTCCATCACAAACATCAGTAGAAGCCAGTAGTCAATGTACTTTAGCCTCCCAGGCTACATCCTCCCATCCAACTGCCTCCCTGCCTATCTCCTTCCAACCAGCCTCTCAGCCAACATAAGCATCCCAGCCAGCACAAACCTTTTAGCCAACAGCTTCCTCCCAGCCAGGGATATGATGTTCAACTTGAGACTGGTAGAGTGTGATACAGATTGGCTTTAATATTATATATAATTTTGGATATTATCATTTTATATTTATATCATTTATAATAATATATCATATTGTATCAATCTGATACAAACTGACGTTTTTAGAGGTGATGCAGGTTGGCTTTACTACCGAGCAGCTTCCTCACATCCAGCACAAAGCCTTCCTGCCAGCAGAAGCCTCCCAGCCAGCAGAGTTATGTTTTTAGATGTATTATGATTTTAGTTTTGATTTATTTTGTTTAAATCAGATTTTGTATTTGATATTTAACTTCAGACTGAGAGAATGTCAAATGTATTGATACATATCATGGATTGAGATACAAAATTTGGTTTCTGATACAAAATTATGTCTTTAGATGAATCTACATGTATGAATTCTATTCTTGGGCATTTTGTGGCAATGTATAGTGTGATACAGGTTGAATTTATATGTATGGATTCTAATTATCTCATTTTGTGGCAATATATCATATGACATCTTATGATACAGGATGGATTCTAATTAGTTTGTGATTCTATTTGGTATTTTCATGAATTTTGGATGGCAGCTTGCATTTAATTTGTTTTGTTACGTCTTGTACCAGACTTATTACATCTTGTGCCAGATTCCACAACTCTATCTGCCAAGGTATCTCTGTTCATTTTTTAAAAAAAGAAGGAGTGTTACTGTAACAAATATAAATTACAGGGGTGTAAGTATAACAAATATAAATTGAAGGAGGTGTAAGTGTTACAATTCCAAAGTGTAGAGAACATCTGCGCAACGTCATAATCTTTGGAAAAACAATCCTTTTACTAAGCCACCAGTTCTTACTTCAAGAACATATATTCCATTTGGATCATTTTACAATGACACCATACTCTAATTTGGAACGATATGCACATGTATAATTAATAGTTTAAAATTCCAATGAATGCATATCTATTTCAAATAGAATAGGTTCTCATTACATGATTCCTTAAGCATTGCAAATTAGCCTTCAAATACCCCAATAAGATAATATCAATTTGTGGGATAAAGCTCAAACATTCAAATTCATATAAAATCGGCTTACTAAAATTGTCTAAAACATAGATGCCTTAGTATACAAACACATATAAACACAGTACGCTAGTAAGAAAATGGCTCATTTCATCTTTCTTCTGTAATTTGAAATTTCGATCTCAAGCTTCTTATTCTGCTACAATAGTCGATTGATAACATCCCTATCCGTTGGATTTGAAGGCAAATCATGCTAACGGAAGTAACCACAGCCCCTCTCCATTCACCTAGAACATCAATTTGGATTTGAAGATTAAAGCCAAAAATAGAATAAACCATCAAAAATGAGCAAATATGAATATATAGCAAACCTCGCATACATCCCGCATCCACAGAAATATCGGCTAGGATTTGCAATGGTCCATGAGGTCTTCAATGGTGATTTAGTTTCACAATAGCAAAAATCGACCTCACAGAAGGACATATTTCTGGAAGAACTTGATTTGAAAATCTCCATGATCTCTTTCTCCCTCCACACCACCTCCTTTCCTCTCCGCTTGGTTGGGATTTTTTCTTCTCCTTCTCTGCTTGATTAAGGTTCTTTTGATGCAAAAAAACTATGTTCCCGATGGTTTGGAAAGTTATAAGTCGCGTGATCAGCACACGTGATTCGAGATTTTTGGCGCTATAAGTCGCATCCCATCAGTAACAGGTATTAAGGGCATTTTTATCATTTGCTAAAAGTAAGGTATCATATAATGGTCATATGATATCTTTCTGTTAATGGAGATGGACGGTAGGATCTTATTGGAACATTTCGATAACTTTTGGAACCTGTTTGATACTTTTTGAAGTACAAGAGATGTAAGTGCAACTGATTCAAATTTGAGGAGATATTATATAATTTATACTTAAAAAAAAAAAAAGAACAAGAAAAGGAGAGAGAATCTATCCATATTACAGCAATTTGAATCCAAATTTAGAAATATATTATCCAATAATTAAGCCTAATGCCCTGGTTACCAAGAAGTATGGCCGTTGGGACAGGTCCCCATGTATCACTCTTAAAATGAACATAACATTTGTCCTTGCATCATGCATAAGCACGTGTAACCTATGGATGGACATTACAGGTGGTTTTGCAAGTGTTCTGGGTTTCCGCCAGCTAAATTATCCATTCTCTTTTTCTTTTTGGTAACAAATTATCCATTCTCTTTATAAAAGAACGGTTACTGACTGATTGGATTCCTATCAATGATCCCTTTTTTTTCATCATCTAGCCAAGTGAGAGTACGTTGAATGCCCTGATAAATGTCTGGAGGACTCGTCCACTACAAGAGATGAGGGTTTTAGCAGTAGTTTTATAGCAACAAAATAATATTTATCTCAAAAATAATTTATATATATAGCAGTAAAATAATTATTTTAAAAAAGATTTATGGCAGCAAAAAATGTTACCATAATAAAAAGTAATCTTATAGAGGTATTCTTTATCATGATAACTATTTTTATCAAGACATAAATATTACTATTAAACATTTAGAAAGGTTGCTGAGGATGTTATTATCTTTATTTTTTGTTTCTAATCCATCACAATAGTACTTTAGTGATAATTTTTGACTTTTAACGTTTTTATCAATGCTAGAAGCTTATATTGTCAGTGATTTCGTATGTTAGCAAGGAAGAAAGAGCATAGATGGATATCTCTCTCATACCCTGATTTAAACAAAGGTTGGTCCTAGTTATACACATGCTGAAGTCAATCCAGAAATTTTAGATTCATAGTGCTGTTGTGCATAACCTAAATAGCTTAAAGAAAGTTCTAGGACCAATCAAAGTGTAGGATTGTCAAACCATTCTTATGCAATTCATGCTGCACCAAACAAGTTAGGACTAGACTTGACCTCTCTCGCTCAAATTCGGATTGATAAAATTTGAAATAATAAGTAAATAAATAAGTAATCTGCAAAGCAAGTATGTTTAAATATAATATTTATATGTAACAAAGTGAAAGACTCGAGAAATCTCATTCACTACATAAATAAGTTATTAGTGTCTAGCTTAAAATTATATAAGATGGGTCGAACTTAAACTCCCAATTATTAAATGTGTCAAGTTTCAGTAGGCTTAGCTTGTTCAAACTGGACTTGTATGTATCCTTATTCAAGAGTATGAGAATGCTATACTCCTTCCTTTTTCCAGCAAAAATGCTATAAACCTTAACATTATAGAAAGAAATAATTTGTCAGGGAAAATTTGTCGAATATTTTAACTTTAAAAATTTCTTCAGAGCTAGAATTGCAGAGGAATATTCATAATTTGGCATTAAAAAGATTTGTTTCGGTATAAATTTCAATCAACTTGACACAACTTAAGACTTCATCAAAAAAGACTAATCAAAAGTATTATTTAGATTTTTGATCCTGTATAAATATCTAAAATCTTCTCAATGAATAATCAATATAAGACTAAATACAATATTTCTATATATGTCTTGATTAGATAAAAAATTTAAATTCATTATATCCATTCATAAATACCACAGCTGGCCTATAGTTAGCCCAATGAATCAGTACTACGGTATCTTCTAGTCCAAATGAGTTATGGACTATATTTACTCTGATATCATTGTCACAATCCAAGATCTCATCCTAAAAAATTAGCTGATAGATATTATTTGAATTCTTCGATCTTATATAAATATCCAACATCTTCTTAACGAAAAATTGATATGCTACTAAATATATATACGTGTAGGTCCTCACATAGCTGCTTGCATTAGATTATATGGCCTGACTTATAAATTTAAATTTTGATTATATGATCTGATTTATGAAATTTAAATTCTCGATCATGTGATCCAGTTTGTGAAATTTGAATTCAAATTTATCTTTAATAACAAACAAATCTCGTCGATTTCATTCAGTTACTTAATGGACATACTGTATTAAGAATATATATATATATATATAT
>KE504688.1:162492-186114 GCA_000441515.1 Elaeis oleifera | reverse complement strand
TTTTCATAGTGAAGTTTGCATATCCCGTGGAGGCAAGCCCTTTTGTGGTTGATCCACTTATTTTGATTGTTTTTCCTTTTGTTTATTTTTTCTTTCTTTCTTTCTGTTGCATCGTGTGATACTGAAAGGTCTTGATGTCCAGATCAGACATCCACCCAACAGATTGAAATATTTTTAAATCAAAATTTAACATTTAAGAAGATTTGCCTCAGATCATCAGCCATTATTGCTTATAATTTCGGCTAGCTGGTAAAGGGAGGATGCTTTTTCAGTTTGAAAAAAATTGACTTCATTGTGAAGGGATCCGGGAGAAGATTTGCGAGGCTTGGAACTATCAAGGTCACTATTCTCTAGGTATAAAAGTAGCTAAATTGTTGCGAGGCTTGGAACTATCAAGGTCACTATTCTCTAGGTATAAAAGTAGCTAAATTGTTGCAACGAACCAAGGAGGTGCTTTGAAGATGTATCAATATTGAGTTCACCGATTTTACAAGTCTCGTTTATGCCTGTAGTTCCCTTGCTATTGACTTCCACATATTTTTCCAATTGAATTATATTTGGCATGGACTAGTGTTTGTCATGCTGAAGTGTGAGTCTAAGATACAGGGCCTTTCATTAAAAATATAATGTTCATGTTGAATCCAAGTGGTCAAAGCATCAACAGATAGCACCGTGCTCCACATTTTTTCAATGGTGGCAACAATCTCAATCTAACATTATGCTGAATGGAAAGATACTGGTGAATGAATTGAACTTTGGAGGTTTGGTATAGGTAATTATTTGCTGAAAAATTAGAGGATAATGATCCCCAACAGGGTATCCCATGCCTGTGTTATCAGGTCCCTGAAGCTGATGATGTTACAGGGCCAGGTCCCTGAGGCTGATGATGTTACAGGGCTCTCAAATCTACTTGTATGGCCACAAAACACATAACCCTGGGCAGTATTTGGTTCCCATGTTTGGTTCTCTTGAAGTGGACGTTCTTCAACATCTTTATAGTATGCTTGACTGGTACTAAGAAATTTTCATTTTTTTGGGTTGAGTACTGCCATTGTAATCTCTGTGATATGTGGTTAAGGTAATACAGCTAAAGACTTGAATGTAATGCATTTAAGTCTTTGTATTATCCTTTCTATTATGTTTTAATGAAATTTTGCTCCTCCTTATACCAATAATAATAATGATAATAATAAACTATGTTCATGTCAACCTTGACAAATGAGCTTGTTTTGTGATAAAATCCAGCCACTTTTGTCCATGGCATTGATTCAAGTTCATAACGTTCCAATTCTAACTAAAAGAAATATAATGACAAACTCTTAGATCCATTACCAATGGAGCATAGGTTTGCAAGCCAGTGCCCCTCTTCACTGGCAAATGTGGATTTTCTAAATTTGAAACTGGAAATTAGCATTATAATTGCTCTCAAGGAAAATAATAATTTGAGGAAGAAGAAGAATAAAAAATGTAAGAAGTCCAGTAAAAAAAAAAAGTTTTTGTCATGCCTTTTTTTTTTAACTTACCGATCATCTTTCTAATAAAATGGCCGGCCAACATTTTTCAATTAATATAGCTCAAATCATCTTAAATTATTTTCTAAAAAAATATTGGCAGCCAAGAAATGTTACAACAAGGTGCATGTGTCCATGGATATGTGAACAAAACAGACATCTTCAGGCAAGATGGTTAAGTAGACAAAACGACTAAAAAATCGAATAAGAAACTTGTAATAATAATCTAGGCATATTACACATTATAGGCATTAGTGCGTCCAAGCTATACACATACTTTTCCGGTATAATCATAAAGAACAATAATCGGCATTTAACGATTAAGCAGATTGCTTTCATCAAAAATTATTAATCAAATTGCTATAATGCTTATATTGACATATATCTTTCATAAAAAAATAATTATTATATTTTTTGGATGGTAAATTATTGTACGCAATGTAACTTTAAAACTTAACCAATGATACTCCAATTTGATGTTTTCTTGATATCATTTATTGTACGTGCGGTCACGCGAGAAGCCTCAAGCGATGGCGTTGCATTAGTGGAGTCCAATGACAACCATCAAATAAAATAGACGTACGTAGTTTTCATCAAATGGGATCACAACCATCCATTTTTATATCATTTGCATCGCACGTCCTAGCCGCGGGCGCGGGCTCTTGCTGCGCCATCTCCAGCGTCCCTCCGAATCAGTAGGGTGAATCTAGCGCGCCAAGGATCGAGAGGGTCGCAAAAGCCGATCAATCGGACGGTCAGAAACGCACGCACTGATTGCTCAACGCACACCCGAGATATCAACATATCGGACGGCTCTGATTGTTGCAATCATCGGGCCAATAGGCTCCACGACCGCTCCCAAAACTGTCGTCCTATAAGGAGACGGCGGCCCTCTCGCCTGCCCTTAGGGTTCTTGTGGGCTTTCGGCGTTCGGAGCTTCACCAGATCTCCCGCCTCCGACGCCATGGTACGCTTCGATCCCCCTCTTCTTCCCATTCCTAGGGTTTCTTGATTTTAGATCTGGTTCTAGGACTTCTGTTTCCTGTTTATCTATCTATTTAGTTGAATCTTTCCCGTGATCAAACTTTTTTTTAAAAAAAGAGGTGGAAGGAATAAATATTAGTAGGAAGAGGATTTTGATGAGCAGAGATTCTAAGTAGAAGACGGGAGAGATTCTGTGTTGCCGAAAGTTTTCGAGATATTTTCTGGAGATGTAATTTTTCATTTGATCCTATTTTATCCAAAACATGATGAGTGGTGTTAGATTTTGATAGCTTTTCGTGCTTCCATCCGTGAGTGCCATTTTGCGAGATGTATTCTGGTTCTTGGACTGAGATGGTTTGAGATATCCTAGTTGCAGGTGCATTTGATGGGAACAAAGGAATAGCTACGTATTTTTGTTCTCAGAATTTTAGAGGCCAAAATCATAAATTTCACTTTGTTGAATAATTGTTTGCGTTTTATGTTGCATCAGTATTAGTTTTAGCTATGCGTTCGTGAATTAATATTGCGAGGCTGCGTACATAAGGTGTGAGATGTTTTATTTAATAAACTTATATAATTGGATTTAAGGATCTTACAAGGTTACCGATTTATTATTTGCTTCTAAAAGAAGCTTATGTTGCACAAGAAATTATTCTGCTGCAGTTAGGGGAACAAAGTGTTCTGATGAAGATTTCATGCTAATCTCAACGAGTAAATCTACAAGTGCCATGTAAGTTCGCTATTTATCCTTAATGATACGGTTCTGGAAGACATATTCAAGATGGAAGCTACATTGGAAACATAATTACTGGGGTACAAGGAACTGACCCCTAAAAATTGAGAGTAATCCACAATAGAATGATCTCACAGTATGGAGCCTGATGTATAACATTTATCTAAATCTGGACATATTGCTACTTGCACCCTGTCCACCATACATTCGTCCTTATAAACTTACATCTCAGTGCATAGGTGGTGTAATTGAAGTCTCTGTTTGCTTTTGTCCTGCATGTCTCATGTATGCTACTGGAAATCAATTATTTCAATGGTTTGAGAAAGATGTTCTTATAATTGTTTAGTTGTTTGACTCATTCTGACCGGTGCTTTTTATTTCTTTTCTTCTTTTTTTTTTCCGATGCAGACGAAGCGAACCAAGAAGGCTGGAATTGTTGGCAAATATGGTACCCGAATCTTCATAGCTGTTTTGCTTTCCTTGTCTATTTCTACCATTGCATTAGCTGTTGCCTATTTTCTTTTACTCACTTTCATGTTTGGGGATCCAGGTACCAGATATGGTGCTAGTTTGCGAAAGCAAATCAAGAAAATGGAAGTATCTCAGCATGCAAAGTATTTCTGTGAGTTCTGCGGAAAGGTACCACCTCTTACATTGAGGCTATCCTTTTGTTGATTATCTTATTATATGCTAACTGCAGTATTCTTTTCTTTTCGTTATTAAGTAAGAAAATTGTGTTTTAAGTTTACTCTCCCCAACATCAACTCAAAGTAGATTGAAGTCAGGCGAAAAGAGATAGGTATCAAAATATAGTTTTGTTGGTAATCTATCATCAAATCAGATTGAAGGCAATGAGTAGAATTAGTCTCTATATTCCTGTTCTTCAAAATTCTGTGATCCAAATGTAAATTCATGAAGTTTTCCAACTCTTTCATTATTAAAAAAAGAAAAGAAAAGAAGAATGAGAGTAAATTCCTGAATTGCTGAATCTGTGGCAGCCTGGATATTTCAGTTCAAGTTTGCAGATCATTTAAGATCTGCACATATGATGAATCTAAGGACCCCAGAGGTAAAAATGTTCTTTGTACACGTCAAAATTTTCTTAGAGTTTCCAATCTTTTTTTGGCGCAATTTCATTGTTCAAGTTCTTTTTTTAAAAAAAAAAATCAGCTTTTGTGTTTTAGGATAGATTCCTTTATGCAATTCTGAGAGAGGAGGCTACTGGGGCAGTATGTGGTGGATGAGCGGTGCATTTTGACCTTTGTTAACCACTCACCTCATAATTATTCCAGATCCTATATTTTTCAAGAGAAGTTATTATTTCCTCTCTTTTTTTTTTTGCCTCATTTGTTTGAAAATACGTTTTGGATTTAGCCTTCTCTTTAATCTTTCCTTATGTTAATTTTGAAGGTTGTGCACACTAAATGTGTACTTTGGTAAATTTTTATGTTTTGACAGTATGCTGTGAAGAGAAAGTCGGTTGGAATTTGGGGGTGCAAGGACTGTGGGAAGGTTAAGGCTGGGGGTGCTTATACATTGAAGTAAGTGCTGCACTTTATTTTCTGCTTTCTGCATAGAGCCGTTGATGTCTATCATATTTGTCTCTTATGATTTTGAATTGTATGATGTCTACAGTACTGCTAGCGCTGTTACTGTGCGGAGCACAATTCGTCGGTTGAGAGAAGCAACTGAAGGGTAATTAGCAATTGGTGAATGTACGATCATGTGATTTTGGTAAGAGTGTAGTGGGCTAGGAATGGATTTCATCTGTTGATTTGCACGAATTTGACTATGAACGATTAATACAGCCCGCTCGAAGTTTAATTTTACTCAGGCATTTGAATTTCTAGGTTGCTTGTTATCACATTTAGCCTTCGTGATATTTGTTCAGAAAGTAATAGTCAGATCCTTGCTAAAGCAACCCGTTATTTTCTTGTGGTTGCATTCCTGCTTGGAGAGCCATGCAGGATGTTTTTCTGGATGATTTTTTTTTTCTTCGGCGAATTTCGCGTCCTATTCACCCTGAATGCCGGCACTGCTTAGCAAGTAGGTTTATTCGTTGCACCTGTATATCTTAATGTACATAAGAGACGGCTCATTTTCATCTATGCGTATGTTTTGAAAATAGGCACTTGATTTGCCGTTTTCGTGGGCAATGGGCATCGTGGTTTTTAATCTTTTCAGGTCCTTAACAAGGCTAACATTCTCTCACTTGTTAGCATGATTATTGTACGCTGCCACCGGAGGTTATCAAGTAGGGGTGAAAATGGGCTGGGCTACATCTAGGGGTGCAAATGGATCGGAGAAAATTCAAAATCCAAATTGAACTAGAAGATTGGATTGGATATTTGGATTTGGATTTTGGATTTGAAGTCAATTTTTAAAATTTAGATTTTAGATTTGGATTTGGATTTAGTGTTATAAAATCCAAATCCAATCCAAAGTTTAAATTATGGGTTCAAACCAAATCCAATTCATTTTTGTAGTTGGGATTTTTGAATTTTACGTACATATATGTGTATACGTGTGTTTCAAGTTTAGTTTCTTTTAAATGTTATGAAATTTATTATATTTTAACGATATATTTTTTTTAAAATTATAATTTATATTTTTGACATGATGCTATTATGACATGACTTATTGAGATCTTTGGTATTAAAATTTAATTTTTTATTTTTATTTATTATTATTATAATATTAGTTGTTAAATATAGGACGATATTATAGAGTATCTATAAGTAGTATATATTTTGAATTCATATAACTTGTTTTTGAATTCTGATCTAAATTACAGTCTAATATATGTAAAAATTCAAAAATCCAGTTCAATCCGGTCTGAAATTTTCGAACTAGATTGGATGAGACTAGTAAAATATCTAGTTCGATTTTGGAGTCAAATTTTCAAATCCAAAATACTTCGGATTAGAGTTGGATTTAAGTATAATCCAATCCAATTCATTTACTCCCCTAGCTACATCCCTATCCAAGTCCAATCCAAATTATCCATCCTGTCGTCTCCAACCTCTACATTAGCCCCTCTACCTCTGTGAAGCTCATGAACATTATCGCATCCAAGGGTTTCTTAATTTCATCAAAATTTTCATGCACTTGGGCCCCATCCATCGAGTTTCATATGTCAGAACCCTCAGCGTATTCCACTCCCTCAATGTATTCTACTCGATGCCTCCAAATCTTTGAAGAAGGTCGGGATCATTGGTGGCCCCTTTAGATCGATGACGGTCGGTATAGGGCATAGGACCTTCCTCTCCAACTCGTCATCCAACGTTGCCACCAAACTCGCTGGAGAAGTGATCCTGGGCATAACAATCTTAATTTGATTAATGTTCCAGCAAAGTTGGAAGAGGAACTTGCCCCTGCGGAGATGCTCGGCATCTTTGCTAAGGACAACAATCGTGAAGGACTCCTCAGCTTTGGCGAGCATTGGCGGACCGCTCACGGCGAGGTCCAGGGCAAAGGCGGCAATGGGGGAAGATCAAATAGACGAAAAGAGGGATTTATAGTCCTTCAAGTTCGAGACAAAGTCATGAACAAAGCAATAGCTAATTGGTTGATTGACTAGAATTGGGTTGGCTGTTGATCAAACTAAACACACTTGAGATTGGGATTGATTAGGCTATTGATTGGACTATTAATCGAGCTTTTTGGGCTATTGATCCGGCTTAAATTCAGACTCAAGTTTTGGTTGGGCAAAATATATATCCAAATCCGGTCTGAAAGGCAAACAAGTCTTATAGTTAGACCTAAGCCCAGTTTGAAATGTTTCGGGCTTAGCTTGAAGCCCAACTCGAAGTTGAACTGTCGAAGCCAAGTTCCAGCCCTATTATCGAGTGTAATTTTCTTGGGAGTCACTTGTTGTACGCATGAGATTATTAGTAGGGTGGAATTGGGCTGAGCTGGGTCGGGTCGAAAATTATTTTGAGTTTTAGGCCGGGCTTAGGTCCAATTATTTATAAAAACTCAGGTCGGAGCCCGATCCGAATCCATTCGAGCCGGTTCGAGATCTTGCTTGGCCCAAGCCCGGCCTAAGGTAGAGAAATCTATTGGCCATTTTCTTCTTATTGTTTTTCGATGGAATTTGAGTTCATCTGATTCACAAGTCACGACCAAAATCAGGGAATCAAGAATTGAGGAAGGGAGATTCGATAGGAGTAGGAGCCATATCTGAAACGGTGAACGGCGATGGCGACGGGCCAAGATAGAAATCGGCATCGCCACGTAGATGGTGGAAGACTGAAGATAGGAATTGGTGACGGGGGAAGATGGAAGATGACGAGGGCATCCAACTCGTCGAAGTCCGCCTTCCAAAAGTACTTCTGCCGGTAGAAGTCCGTTAGACATAATGACGGCTCGAAATTGAGGCCATAGTGTCCACAGCCATCGACCATCCAATCGAACAGCATCTCGTCCCCGCTGTACCGTAGCACTGATGTCGGCAAGGGGTGAGAGTCGTTGGAGGAATCGCCGTCGCTCCGCAACTCTTGCTTGTCTCCTCATTGATGGCCATCGCCTTTGCCGCCGCAGTGGGGTTAGCGATGCTTTTCGGTAGGGAAGTTGGTCACCGGCTTGGCCCCCTTAAGCCGGATGGCGACGTTGTCGTACATGGAAGTGGCCTCCGTGATGTCGAAGGTCCCAAGCCATACCCACTTTCACTGCATCGGGTCACGAATGTCCGCTGCCCAGCGGCCCACGGGCGCTGCCGCACGCCTCAAACCTCTTCCCATCCTCCGGCCACTCTGGTGCCTTCTCCACCTGTTTTGGCGATGGGAGAAGACGGAAGACAGCACCCTCTGACGGACAGACACGGACCACAGCTAGGGCATCGAATGGGGAACATGAGAATGGCATGGAGCAGGTCGCCTTCTTTAGGTTCGGTCTGGTCGTTATCCAGCTGATCGTCCGAGGATTTCATGTCACACGGCTCGGCTATGTTGGGCTTTGAAGATGAACAAGGACATCTCACGCCATCCATATGAAACAAGTCGCAAGTAGGAAAAGGAAGATAAGAAAGATCACCCTTCGTATTGGCTCTATGATATCCAGAACTTGACCAGCAATGCATGATACACCATACCTGTCACCTTAATTTGTACCGGATACATTGTCATTTTCCAACATAGTACCGATACGGAATCCACGTTGGTGAACGTAAAGTGGATAAATGATTAACTAGTATTTACTCAAATAAAATGTAACAAGAGTACGGAGCAGATGGTATGTAAAAAGAAACAAATAATAAATAATAAGAAAGAATGCTGGATGAGGGATAGAGTTGCATGCTTTTCTTTTTTTTCCGGCTTTCTTCGTTGGAACTCTGGCCCTTCTGATTATAATAAAGCAGGCTATAAAAGGGTTATACGTTATAAAATAAGCGTTCAACTCTTAAAAAAAGATATTCATGTGAGATATAAAAAATTATAAATGGTTGTGCATGCTGATCACGACCTGTCCTTTAATGCAGTTGGGATGGCATCATTCCTATGGTATGTACCCTCTAACTTGACACTTTTTGATCAAAATAATTTAGATTTTGTAGAAAGGATGCTTGCGGACGCCACCGATGGCTTCAAAGAGATAGACAGCGAGAGGAATGCATTAAAGTGCATCTCAAAAAATTTGAAAAATATTGTTTAGGGAAACAGCCAACAGGGCATCATAATTTGTCGTGCGGAAGTAAATATTGGAAGATAGGAATATTATAGAAACTAGGGATGCTTAAATGAACTTGCCAACCTGCTTAGGTATTAGAAATGGCTAGCAAGTAAAATCAAATTGAATTAATATATAGACCAGTTTTCTTTCCTTAATCTTTTGATTGTGATGAGATAAAACAATGGCGGTGCTTCCGTTTTGAAAGAGATTGAAATATTGTGTTATGGATTATATACCGGAAAATTCTGCCGAGCAAAATATACATAGTTCTCTCTACCTTTCATGTCTTTACCTCTAAGGTCATCACAACGGTTTGAACAATCAAAATTGTTTACTTTAAGGAACAGACCCTACTCGCTGATTCAAGAATCATACCCCCCCAAAAATAACCAGTCTGCAAATTATCACCAATTATTGGACCATAACTCTGATCAATTGCCCAAATTGCCAAGCTGCTAATTCTATCTTCATCCTTATAAAATTTGTTTCTTCATGTGAACAAATTGAGTTCCCACTTCAAATGCAATTGCCATTCGGGGAATTTGTGTTATGTCGAAATCAGGAGCCAACAAATGAGAGCATACGTCTGATTCTATTACTATTACATTATTGTATAGTAATTCTGCATATTTAGCACGTAAAAAAGTGGTGAAGGAAGAGAATATATATCCAAATTTTGGTGTCCGGTGGCTGGTAAAGGAAGTGAAATTAGGAGACAATCCAAGGATTCCATCAGCATCACTGAGGTTGCTGAAATCTTGAAGGCTATATCCAATCATCATGTCATGAAATTGTAGGTCCAATCACTAGAGTGTCACAGTTTTGGTAGCCTAATAAGCTGTTGTTGATGTAAGCATAACTGCAGAGACCATGGGTGGAGAATTGATTGGTGCCGGTGCAAACAGGTGATGAACAATATGTAGGAGCAAACTGGAAGATTGAGACTAATTAAAGATGTGATAAGACAAGTCATTGTTACGATGATATGAGAGGCAATCATATGGTAGATCCAGGTGGCGTCGCTGCCGATATGAGGTAGAGATTATTGGGATCTCAGTGGATGGGTTCAATTCATAATTCTCGTCCGCTCTCAAAAGGACCAAGGGATAAGGAGGCCTGGAATCAAAAGATCTGGTGAGAGATGAAGAAGAAATGAGACCATTGGGGTTGCAGCATTGAAGAACAGAGGCTCAATATATGCAGCAGCTTGCTGTGGTTTTCTCAACGTCGGGTCACAGAAGCAAAAAGACTCTTGCTCAAATAATGTGGAAAAGAGTTCATCATTTGATACGAACATCGACATGAGCAAGCGTTGATGGACGGTTGGGAGGTTGGGATTGGATGCATGGGCGTAAAACAAAAACGGGTTCTCTGTGGTACCCACAATGCACCACACTATGCGGTGCATCGTATGTACCATCTATCGCAAGATGAACAATTGTACGTGGCCGGATGCAATATACATCATATAGCCTGCATTCATTTATGACCGTCCATCGTATAATAAATGATGCATATGGTACATTACAGAGGATCTGGATCCTAAAATAAAATTGTCATGGCTAAAATAAGAAAAGAGGGATGCTCACGCATCATGTCTGCAATGAAAATTCTGAACCTACATTACCCACAATCCGATGCATGGCTCCTCGTTCCTGGTTTTGATTGGGTACTACTTGGGCATTAATATGGTTTCTCGAGGGCCATCTTCAACTTCATGTTGGTAAATTGCACGGAAAAAATATGAAGCATCAGATTTTTTTCTTCAGGAAAGAAGTAGTACTATCAGGACAACCTATTCAAAATACAAAAAGAATTAATATTGGAGGCACCTAGTGGTACAAAATGGCTTTCCCATGTCCAAATCGTAGTTCCAATGGCAATACCTTAATCCCAAACTCCTTCCAGCACACAACAGTACTCTTAACCATCATGGTTTCTTCTTTCTATATGCATTTATTCTTTATTGTTTATTTATTAGAAGGTGTTAATCCTCACTTTTTCTATTCTGTATCCACCCTATCCTTGGAGGGTTGCCTTCTACTGGAATCAAACTTCACTTCCTTAGCCAAGTGACACAGGATGATACCATCCGACCAAGCACTTCATGATGCTGATATGTAAGAAGTTAGAACAGTCAAATATTGAAATTACGGGCATCCGGTTAATACTAGACTAGATATTGAGAATATGATCTGTTTTCGTTATTCGGTTCTCTGATGAATAATAATACATTTCATGAGGATAGATGGTGTCAAATACATCTCATAAGTTATTCTAATCTAGCTAAATTTCAATGTTCCTCAAGGGTAATGACAACAAGAGCTAAATAATGACTTCAGCTCCCTCTCTGTGTGTTTGTGTGTGCTGGAAACTCCTGGGAATGGGCTCCATTGAGATGTGACTCCATCTAGATCAACCTTAGACAATCATCCATCAAATGCTCCTCTTCGTATATAGATCACATGCATTGCACCACATTCGTCCATCCATATCTATCAAGAAAAAGCAAACAACGACTAGAGAGCTTTTATGGAAGTCATCACTGGAGTACTCAAAAGATAGCACCGTCCTACAATTGTCGGATCATTTTATTGTAATGGAGCTTGAATTTTACTCCAAGGGGGCAGCAACCACAACAATATCAATGGTTGAAGGTTAGGATTATTTCTTTGCATTCAATCTATTATATCTCTCTTTAGCCTTCTGCTTGTTATAATAATAACATTATTCTAAAACATTTCCTTAAAACTATTTGAAAAAGGTGGTGCACTATGAACCACCTGACATCACCATTTGAGAGAACTCCTTGGGCGTGCTCTTCCACACACGGCTGGCAACCAAATCTGCGAGAGGAGGAAGTCCTAACAAAATTGACAACCTAAACAATCTTCTCAATTAGTGGCTAGCAGCTGGATTTGTCAAGAAAGTCATGAAAAGCCCATCCTCTTTCTTTCTTTTCTCTTCTTTTTTATCTGTTGTTGTTGTGTTGGTAACTGGGCATATGTCAAGTATTCAATTCAGTTCATTTCCTTAGCAAGACTTAACGTGATGCCCGTCGAACCTAAACAAGTGCGACATGCACATCATGCGGGCGAGTGCTGTCCGCTAGCATGAGAACGTGCTCATGTCCGCTAGTTTGCAGCCAATCTACATCCTGTATGTCCTTCGTAGCTAATTGTAGCAACTCAGAAGAAAGATCTACCCTTGTGTCATTGTAATAGCTCATTTGGAGGTTTACCATTTCTAATTATTTGCATACTTTAGGAAACGGTCAAAAGAAGCTGCAAAGAAGAAGGATAGACCAACTAAATGAGTTTTCCTGAAAGAGTACTCTTTCAAGGCCCTGTTGGTTATCCATGGATAATCTTGCATGCGAGTGAAAAACATATGAGAAGTTAATGCTTGATGAAGAGGAGAAACTATGATGGTGGAGAGATGCAACCAATCAAATTATCCCTCATTTTTGGGATGATAGATTTTTGCAAAACAAATAATTTACCTTATTTCTGATTTTTTTCAGGGATTATGAATATCATGGGTCCCCTTAATTTGGATTTTTTTTTTGCCCTTTTAGGCATATTGTTCATTATACTTATGCCTCGTTAGCCGCAAGGGTTATTGTTAATAATCTATGTAGGCATTCAAACAGGCTTATAATAAGAATATTGTTTCCATTACTAAAAAAATGAAACTCTCTCGATCAAGTTCACTATCTTTTACTACATTTTTGTATGGATGATGCCGGTTAGGGGAAGAATGGATGACTGATATTCTGATCTTTCTTCTAGGAAAGAGGAAAACAATAAGTAAAACGGATGGAGATAAGTGGAGTGCCTCAAGAGAATTCTAAATGCAAAAAAGATAATGTAAGTAAATATTAAAAAAAAAAAAATCAATCAAGTAGAGCATGGACTTGGCAGTCCAATGAGACACATAATTTTAATTTTTGAAAGAAGCTATTTGAAAATAATAAACAACAGTGCAACTATAAAAGGTGGCGATACTTTTCAAGAATTCATATTATACTTTAAACCATGCATACAGATAATTGTCATCATAGGATCCATCCAAGAAACTTGCATGATTTATAGTTAAACAATACAATATCAGCCGAAGAAAGTGCGGAATTATCTTCTTACTGTGCCTTTTTCATGCGTGGAAGTTCTACCTTTCTATGTTTCCTTCTGTCATCTTTGGTACCTTATTGAGTTGATCTTATCTCTTTAATACTCTGTAAATTCCATCTATAATTCTTCCTCTTTTTTTTTAATAATTTTGTGATTATAATGGACCCCTGGAGCAGGTTCCAATGGACAGGTTTTCCGTCTCCAGCTGTCCAAATGCTAAAACTTGAATTTCCTCAATAAACATGTCCCAAATTGGTGTGCTAATTAATTAACTCATGCCTCTTGCCAAAATAAACACTCAAATCAACATAACAAAAGCACCGTTGGTCTTGGATCTTGATACTTTTTTAAGGCACGCGTCGCTTTCTACCATGGACCACCGTTACAACACCAACCTTACGGTGTACCCATCCTTTTCAAATCACGGCGGTTTATACCACGGCAGACGTCTCTAGAGAGCTCAGCCACCAGACCCCACATCCAATCATTCACAATCCAAAACTAATCTATACATCCCATCTTATTGTTACATCACACATACGTCATTAATATCAAACAAAGAAAAGAGGAAATTTAAATCCACAGTAGAGAAGAAAACAGAGATTGTAAATCTGATCAATATGGAGCACATGTGGACGCTTGAAATCTCAGCCGTCGATTCTTTATATCGAACTCCCATAGGTGCTCCTGCTGAAGAATATTCCCTATCGTGCTCACGCCCGGCCACGGTGCCGACGTGAAGCCGATGCACTTCACGCCGTCTGCCACGTCGATCACGTAGCTCTTAGCCGGCGGCTCGAGCCAAGCCGCACCGTGGAAATGGACCACCAACTTGGGCACCACCGCCGCCGGGATGGCAGCCGTCCAGTTGTAACAGTACTCGAACTGCTCCACGCCCACCCTCGGCACCCCTGCGAGCCGCCGGCTCAGAGCCGACACCACGGCATCGTACGCCGGCTTGGCTAACACCGTCAAGCTCGTACCGGAGTCCAGTATCGCTCCTCCTCCTTTCTCCACATCCCAGACGCTCATAGGTATCTTTAGCACCTCGCCGTCGACGGAGATGCAGGAGACCCTGACGGAGTAGTACGGCTCGAGCCACGGCTCCATGAGAAGCTCGGTTTGGCGCGCCTCGGAGGGGATCAGCGCGCCGTTGGGGCCGAAGGTGAGATAGCTCGAGATGTTCTTGGGGCTAAGGTGGTCCACCAGGCAATAAGAGAACTTCCCCCGAAAAGTTGGTGGCCCGCGAGGCAAAGGAGATACCGCTGTGCCCCAGCCCCAACACCCCGTCGGAGGAGCGGAAGCTCGATCCGGCGAACGAGGACGTGCACCCGATGACCAGCCCTTTCAACTTCGCCTTCTGACTGTTGGATAGCATCACCGTCGCCGATTCGTGCGCATAGATGCCCCGTGCCGCCGATCCGTCCGAGTACCTGTCACCAAACCCGGTTAGTTAAAACCCGCCGCGGGACATCTCACCTGTCAGTTGACGGGAAAAGACACCGGGAAATCTGTCGCGAAGAATCGTTTCGGAACCAAAGAAACGATCTCCAGACCGTAACCTTCAGCGTATATGACTCGCACGTATTATTACTCCAAGCGCTCTAATCGAACGAATGGTGTCGGATTTCCGATTACAGAGTCGTTCTTGGATACGCAGACGAGTTGGAACAGCACAGCATTATAGCAACTAAAATAATGACACGTGTCTCTACTAAAGTCTAAATCAAAGACAGCTAAGAGCTCAGATGGAGACATTAATGCTATCAAGCTTAGCTGCAGTGCGTTGGGAACCTACCTCCGTTCAACCCGCTCCGAACAACTTGTGTATCTCAGAATAATTTCACAATTTTGATTGATAATAATCATGAAATTAATTAGTGGGGATTGGATGGATGGTGGTGCATGAGTATTCTTACCCGTAATCGTAAGCGCAGGGGCTCGACGGGGAAGGACACGTGGCGAGCGAGAAGGGAGGGAGGTCTTGCACATGGCCGACGAGCAGCGGATCGGATCGAACGACACGGACTTCTCCGGGCGGAAGACTCTCCCGCCAGCGCAGCGCCGGCATTTGCGCCGGTCGAAGCTGCACTTGACCCACGTGAGGTCGCTGCCGGTGTCCGCGACCAGCACGAATTTCTGCGCCGGCGTGCCGAGGCGGAACCGGACGAAGTACTGCCCCGTGTGGGTGTACGCGCCGGAGGACAGCGGCATTGCGAAGGAGTCCGCCGCCGAGGTGGCGTTCTCGCAAGCCCTCCGCTGCTGCCGGTGGCGGCGCTGCCAGATGGTGCCGGAGATCATCCGCTGCCGGAGGTGGTCGCTCTTGACGAGGTCCCTGACGTAGTCGAGGCGGGTCGCGGCGGCGAGGGGCGGCGGGCGGCGGTGGAGAGGGATGCGGAGGGAGGTGGAGAGGGGTTCGGAGGACGCCGGCGCGGCGAGGAAGGCATCGAAGCCAATGAGGAGGGAGAGGAGGAGGAGGAGGAATGGAGGCATTTGTTGGGGATAGAGAGGCAATCGAAGAGGAGGGTTAGAGACGTAGAGGTGGATAAGGGGTAGAATGGGAATGGTGCTACGAAAATTTCATTCTTTCCTCCCCTTCTCTTCCTCTCTTCTTCTTCTTCTTCTCCTCCTCCTCTTCTCTCCGTGGCTTGAAAGCATTCTATCCGCCTTCTTCTTTAAATTTATCTTCTACTCGTTCTATAAGCTCGTTGTCAGCAAAAGGACGCGGTTTTTACCGTCTTCTAATTGTTTTAATTAAGGATCAATAAATAAAACTTCAAATCTTAAAATAAAAGGTGATAAATGCACTCCCTATTTTGCTAGGTCGGCAGATAGGCGGCTTGTGCCTCTGGCAAATAGGGTTGGCGGGAGATCGAAGGGCGTGAGTCTGGGCACAATAATTGCGTACAGTTGGAGCGCTTCTAGAGCGCCGGGATTCGGCGCAGCTTGGAGCCTTCTTCGCATGGGAGACGAGCTAACGTGCGCCGTTAATTTTCTAGCGTGCACATGTTTCCTTACCGTTATATACGCCCTTCTGGTAGGGATGAAATCAGATAGAACCTAAGGTCCGATCTTTTCTTAAGGATGACCCTGGATCTTTTTTGAAAATGACTCTACTACTATCATCGCTCGACTTCAGAATGGTACTAAACGATCCAAAGGCCATTCTCTCATTTGAAATATCTAGATTTTTTATTATCATGCTATTGCAATCAAAATTTATCATGTTTACCGGACGGGATGGTAACTTTAGTGGCTGACCACTCTGACGACTGATTCTGGATACAACATAGAGATTGTCCACTAATCTTGTGAGACTTTTTGTATCTTGATTTGTTGGGCTGCTCTTGCATCAAACTGGTGTGATCAGTCATTTGTAACCAAAAAAAAAAAATCAAGTTGAGTGAATCCTAATCCAAATTGCACCCAATCTTTTTGGCACTCATTCTATATGTGAAGTTCAAAGCCTTTTCCCTCTTTGTTCTTAAATATGAGTTCAAATATTGACTTGGATTTCAATGACATGGTTTATGGAGTTTTATAGCATTGAAGCTAGACCAATTAGTTTTGGTTAGCTCTAAAGGTTAGTATGAAGTATGCTTATTTTCAGAATAAAAAGCACATTGTCCATGTTTACAAGCAATAGTGTTACTGATAACTCATCTTGAGATGTATGTTGAGATGTCCTGGAATGCATATAAGTTCTTAAATACAACTAATGTGCATTTTAAGATATACTGTATCCAACTCCTAACTGAATTGAAGATAGCATTTGCTTGTAGGATAGTAAATTATGGATTAGCCAACGCACCATCTCTCATCAACCATTTTCTTACATCTTGGTTAGTAAATCATGATATCTAATTGAAAGGGTGGAGCATTAGCAAGATAAAATTAGAAAAGTAAATAAGAATAGGATAACTTTATTTAACTCTTTTGTCTACGTAAAGTTATATAGTTATCTGAATTATCTCAAAAAAAAGTTTTAATTTTCTCAGACAACGAAATAATCAGGTCCTTTCCCATATTATCTAGCAACCAAACATCGCATCACAGCCAGCTTGCTTCTTGATTTAGAACCTACATCCACCTGCCTACCGAATCCTTCTATCAAAGTTGCAAGGCATAAACTAAAATCGGCAGCTACTACGGGCTGAGTGCATGGACCGCGGAATGTGTGGGGAGGAAGGGAAGGACATGGGCAGCGCAGTATGGATAAACAGGGGTGTGTTTGTTACCCAAAAAAAAAGAGGGTGTGTTTAGGTATGGTGGTATGTTGGTGGTCGTGTTGACCACGGATGGGTGGGGTGAAGTGGACAGCTGGCAAGCAGTAGAGGGGTCCGTAATAATTTAAAAGGCGCTCAGGTAGGCCGGGGAAGCCAATTGATGGCGTCGCAGGAGCCGTACGATGGGACTTCGACGGCTGACATCGCATGTTTCGCAGGCTAGGAAACTACCCTCTTTTCTGGGTCCCACCACCATGTTCGGAACCGGGCGGTGGTCATCGCCGCACGTCGTGGAGATGCAGATGGTGGGTCCCATACACACTGAAGCCGCTGGTGTGGCAGCTTGGAGGCCCCCGTCTCTCCCCTTGCAGGGAGATCAACCCTATGGAAGACTTGAACAGGAGGACTGCTGTAGCTTGTAAGGAAGGGAAAGGAAGCTTGCAAGGATGGTGGGTGTGTGAGAGAGAGAACAGATAGCGGAGAAGCGAAGAAGTGTGGTGAATTTTTATTGCTTGTCCCTTGTACGCAATCTTATCACTTGCTTGATAAGCCAAAGCTTCCATGGCTCCACACATCTGGAAATGGATATTGTTCTTCGTAACATGCATGCTATTTTAGCACGGTAGCATTCTTGTCACTGCTTGGGAAAGTGACCCTATTAACAATATGACAGATGTTTTTTTAGGCCTCAGCTATGCATGTTTCTAGCCTAGTGCTTTGTAGGTGCCATGCATTTCTATCATCCCCTCTCCCTCTCGCGCAAAATGTTCATGATTTGTTTGTGATTTAATTGAGAATAATTCATCAAATGTAAGTTAATGTTGCTTACTTTTCTAAACAGTGATTTTTTTCCTATATGGTCTGATATTCATGTCTCTTACTTTTGTTATACCGATAAATATACATAAATTCATAAACCTTATCTTCTTTATTTTCATTTTCTTCCATTTTCTATAATCTAAATTTTCCTCAAATCATTATTTGGAATTCTTTAAAAACAATTCTCTCTCCCCGCAACTAGCTTGGAATTTCCATGATATGATAAAATCATGGTGAAGAAACTCAAATGTGTAAAATAAAATTTTAAACAAAAAAAAGAAAAGGAAAACACAATGAAGGCCTAGGAAATGGCCACTTATTTGTTACTGGTCTAGCCCAAGGGGTCTACCTGCCTTGTTGAAGGGTTGGTTTCTAGGCATAAGAATTGGTCTTTGAGATTCATTGCACAAACCTCTTGACAGAAGATTAGACCCTTGATTTACGCAAGCCCGGACCGCGTCCTTCACAAGAATCTCGCGGTCCGCTAGTCCAGCTATATCGCATTCATACCAAAGCACAATTTTTTTCCTCCAACGAGTAATGCTAGCCTACACCACAAGGATATAATAGTACAGGTAGAGACTACTTTCCAGCAAATATAAAATTGCCTTCCGACTTTTTATCGATAAAAATATAGAAGCATTCAACGACCAGTAGCCTGCATCACATGGGACAGTTGTGCTACCCAATCCGGTACCATCTTAACAGCCTTGAATTTGGACAGCTGATACTATATGATTGGGTTTTGTAAGGGTAAGCAAGATGTCGCATCTCGCATGTTAGAAAATTAACAGTACTCCTAATCATTTCATAAATTAACCAAAGGATCTTATAAATAATGGATGCAGCATCGGGCACCAGCGTCTGATATTTGCATGTCCCCGAAAATGTCCTTGGAAGGACAGAAACTGGAAGAGAGAGAGAGAGAGTGCCATCTAAACTTGATTAAACCTTAAACTGGTGGGATGAGGCTTATTCATGGTGTGTAGAGAATACAGCAGCTAGCGAGCAACCTGGCACCCCAATGCCATTAGAATACACGAAAAGACATCAATATATCAACCGAATGATGATCTTGATAATAATTTTCAAACATTTAATTTAGGCAAGCATTTATGAACAAAATTAATACCGTCAGGGCACATTGCTCCACCATGCTCTAAGATAATTGACGGTGCTCCAACGTGTTGGATAGAATGGAAAAGAATAAATAGATCCAGCATTGTTCTCCATTTGGTGTTACAGCACCAAATGTTGGAAAAACTGGCACTCCATTCACAGATGGTACCCTGCCAACACCAATGCACAAGAGTTGAATCAAAATGATATCCTCAAATTTACCTTTCGGTTTTCTTGTCTCACTATTTTTATCACGATGAGACAACATACATAAAAGATAATTAGACCACGAACATATGGATAGAAAGAACAAGTATGAAGGCTGCTCGGGAGATCCCTTCATATACTAACAATAATCTTAATTGTTGTCATCACGTCAATATATATCAGATAGACCAAATAACGAACCAGCAATTTAGAAAAACTACACCATGCCTGTGGATAAGGTATGTGCAGGGACATGACTTAATACAGCATGCAAGAAACTAGGATAATCAGAAAGCAGACATAATCAAGTCTATTGATTTAGTGAAGCAGATAATCTAGCCAAATAGATTCTTCTTTCACAGTCCGATATTCGGGATAAAATGTTTCCAAGTACAAGATAATTTCAGGAAGCTACTTTAGTCCTATGTGCCACATTTATAAATGAGGAGACGACTAGTTGAGATATTTTGATAAGCCACAACTGCTTTTCTTTTCTTTTCTTTCTTTCTTTCCTTTCTTATTTTAAGGAGAGAGAGGGGGAGATTGGCACGGGCATAACATGACATAAGGGAGGTGAATAAACCTATAAGGCTAGAGAGAGGAAACAATTTGTGCGTGTGCGTGTGTGTGTGTGTGTGTGTGTAGGCATTCATCTCACCAGACATATAACAAATTTCTATTTATGTTCACATAAAATACTTATCTAAGTTAATTATAGTCTTTGGCTCTATTGAGTCATAAAAATTAAGTGCACCCAAATAAGATCCCGACCAAGTGACCAACAAATACTAACCTAACACAAATGTCCAAAACCTTTCCCCAACACCAAATTAGCCATACAATTGGACTCAGCTGATTAATTCTACCAGACAAAGCCTAATCTGGCACCAGCCAGACCCAACCCATCGATAAAGATGGTGTTAGCATGTTGGACTAGGGAAATGCCAAACCAAGGTCAGCTAAGTTCAGGTAGGTAAGGAGACAGAGGTCAGGTTTGGGTGAGGATCAGCCCTCAACCTGACTCAACCTACCCAGGTTGCAGCCTTACTATTAAAAGCTTCCAATTGTACACTTCCTCAAAATCGCTCCTTCAGACTGCAGATGTAGCAAACTTTATTTGAGGTAAACCACTTTAAAAAATAATGAGGAAAAAATTTGTGTTGGGTCATGCTCTTATTATTTCTAGCACTTTATTCTGGACATACAGAGGCTACTTTCATAACAAAGAGTACCTGCAATACTGTTAGAAGTCATGGAAAAGCATAAGAGCATCATCAAGCTTCAAAAGGGATAACTCCAAGATCATCCTACTGTTCCTCAGTTGTTCAGGTTTTTCCCTGCGCTGCGAAACCTGCCCATAACAAAGAACCAGTCATAAAACAGGGTTAACTCATATAACAATTATTTCAACCATAAAACAAAAGACACAAAATTTCATCTGTTCTTCAGGAAATCACAGCAAGGATGCCATATATTAGCACTTAGTTTTGGATTCTATCATGGTTATTAGCTAATTGAGTTTCATGTCATGCAAGAAAGTGGAAAATTAGTCCAATACGAATCACTGAGTGCTTTAACTGAATGGCATTGGACCTATTGGCAAAGAATGATCTGCAAACCTGGACAGAAATAAAGGGGATCTGATTATGGTTTAAATTATCATTGCAGAACTAATTTGCAGCCAAGGGTTTGGTCAAGCATCAAAGAAAGATAAACATGCAGAATTCAATTGCACAAGAAATACGTCAACATGTGTTACAAGTTATCAATTGTGATATGTGCTGTAGATAAGATGCTTAAACACATGCCAGACCACTTCTAAGGACAATAACTGATGACATTAGCAACCTCAAGAGCAAATACTAAACTTTCAAACTGACTATATATTGGAGGATAGTATTTGAGGGAAACTGCAAGTGGTGTATAAGGCCTATCAAGCTTCAAGGCCCATTTGGATGGGGCAGGTAATTTTTGCAAGAATTGTGGAGAAGCGAATGAATTTGGGAGGGAATACATGCATCATGCAATCACATACATACATACATACATGCATACATGCAAAACTCATCACCCATTACAAATGAAACTTGAAAAAGCATATAGACAGTCTTGAGCCATATTATCAATTCTAAGACATCTTGAGTTTTGCCCACCGCTCAGCACCATGACACAATTGACTTTTGCTTTATGATGGTAGTTTATTATACTTATTCAGATTTGTTCACATTATAAAATGTAGTCATTTCATATACGTCACAGTATTTCACCATTTAATAATTAATTATTTCATTAAAAAAGTCAGTCCTCTTTCTTTTGACAAAAATAAAAATGAATAATATTTTGAAACCTCTGCTTAAAAGTTTTAAAATATCAATAAATCCAACAAATTCCCATATTTGTATATAAGTTATTAAAAATTCTTTAAAATAAGACAATTCAGGATTCTTTTATTCATGTTGTAATTAAACCAAAATGGTATTCAATGTACAAATTTTTTTACTTTATATTATATATTTATTCAATAATTTAATTTAACATATTTTAATAAAATCAGGTTAGATGTGATTCGAACCCTTGGTCAAATCAATCTCTATATAAGTTTAATAACTTTGTCTGCTTAAACCATTACCTAGTTATGGTATTGTGCTTGAAATCTTGAAAGTGGATTTCGTATCCATCCTTTATGATTATATCATCTACTTAGTTTTCATTATTGAGTTCCAATCAAATCCGATTTATATCCAAATAATATCAGATTTATATCCATGTTCAGCTAGAGAAAATATGGATATAACTAATATCCGACTTGTATCCATTTTTATTAAAAAATGATTTTTTTGGGGACATTAAAATAAAGATGGACACTAATTTTGGTGTTTGTTTAATATTCATATTTGTATTCATTGAAAAATATGGATACAATCATACAAATATAGACATACCAATATCTCATCCATTTCAGTCCTAGTCCCAATCCCCAAAACAATCACAAATTTAGACATTATAGTTAAATTTGGATTTCCTGAGGAAAAAGAGATGACAATAGTGGTGGAAATATGACAACACAGGCATACTCCAAAGCATCCCCAAAAATTCATTTCCCTTCAATTTCTTTACCAATTAGAAAAGCCTAAGCAGATTTGCTGATATTGAGTAAATTTGTTATATCTGTCTCAACAAGAAAAAAACCCAAGCATCAAAAGATATAAATGGTACAATATTCAATATAAAGTCCAATTTGTCACTACAGTGGAACAAATGCCAGCTTATCATAGTCTAAATTATATTATTCAGATCAATGTTTGAAAAGATGAAGGCATACGGTTAGATGTAAGATAAACTTCTCGGTTTTCCGTATATGTAAAAATATTCATAAAATACAAATCATTATGTATTCTTTACCAACTAAACAAAGCATAAGCAGATTTGATGATATTGAGTAAATTTGTTATAATCTGTCTCCTCAAGAAAAAAGACCTATGGGCAAAAGATTAAAATGGTATGATATTCCATATAAAGTTCAACCATATCGCTATACTAGAATAATGTCAACCTATCATAGTCTAAATTATATTATTCAGATCTGAAAAGGTGCAAGCATAAGGTTAGATGTAAGGTGAACTTCTCAGATTTCCTTCATATGCAAAAAATATTCAGAAAAATACAAATTATTATGTCAAGGAAAGCATAGAGAAGCAAACAAAGCCATGTTTGAATTTGCTAATTGTCTGTGCACTGTAGATAGAAGCCAGGACCGGGCCTTGGGTCAAAATTGGTGATGGGAACAATAAGTTTCATCTTGTCAACAGTTCAGCTGGTGCAACAAAAGGAGTTAAATAAAGACCAGGAGTATGGTTTGAAAATGGATTTGACACCATAAAGTAGCAACCTAGAAGCCAAGATTAGGAGTGAGGTTGATATTCAATAGATAGATTTAAGTTTACTTTTACGGGAACATAGAGGTAGGTGTGGCAATCGGGTCGGGTCAGGTATAAACGGATCGGCTATAGGGATGGCAAAATTGATCCGACCCGATGGGTATACACCCTACCCGAATCCGGTCAAACCCGAAAATAGGGTTTGACCGGGTTTGGTTCGGGTTTGGGTAAAATCCGAAAACTATAGTATGGGTATGGGTAGGGTATGGGTAGTGCTATTTTCTATCCGAACCCGAACCCGAATCCGACCCGAACCTATGGATATGGGTAATACCCGAACCCATA
>KE504688.1:144652-162472 GCA_000441515.1 Elaeis oleifera | reverse complement strand
TTTGATAATTCTATTTTTGATTGATAATATGTATAAAATTATTTACTTTTTTTTTGTATAGAATGGACGGGTATGGGTTGGGTATGGGCGGGTATGGGTTAGGTATGGAGAAATGGGTTACCCACGGGTATCCCGAACCGTTGGGTATGGGGATGGATATCTCTTTTCTTACCCGATTGGGTATCGGGTAGGGTTTAGGTATAGGATATTAAGTTCGGTTTGGGGATGGGTAGTACATTATCCGACCCAAATCCTACCCATTGCCATCCCTAATCGGCTATAAACGGATCGGGTATAAACTAGAAAACCCAAACCTCAACCCAACATGTTTATTCAACAAGTTAGGTTTTGAACCAACCCATTCTATTTAACAAACATGTTATCCGACCTGACCGTTGAACCCATTTACCTAAGTCCACCCAGTTAAAAAAACAGAGACCGAAAAGGGGTCTTCTGCTCCACTCCAATGACCCGCATCATCGCCAAGCCTCTCCAGCAGCTTCGACCCTGCTCACAAACAGCAAAGTGACGATGCAGGACTCCACTAGCGGGGATCCACTGTGGCCGGCGGCAAAGGTCCTCTTCGAGAGGTACAAGCTAGTCAACCTTCTAGGCTTTGACTCTGGCCATGTGTATCTCACCCATGACCTCCACTCCGATCAAAGCATGGCTCTCAAGGCCATTCTCAAGGGCTGCGTCACCAAGAGCGACCCCGCCCACCACGTCGTTCGCGAGATCACCATCATGCGCCACCTCCACCACCCCACATCCTCAGATCGCCATCATGCGCCACCTCCACCACCCCCACATCCTCCACCTCCTTGAGGTCCTCACCTCCCACTCCAAGATCTACATCATCCTCAAGCTCGGCCACGGTGGTGAGCACTACACGCGCGTTGCTTGTAGCCGCCTTCTCGAGGACCTTTCCCACTACTACTTCCGGCAATTGATCTCTACCATCAAATACTGCCACTCTCGCAGCATCTACCATCGGGACCTCAAGCCGGAGAACCTCCCCCTCGACAACGCCAGTGACCTCAAAGTCTCCGACTTTGGCCTCTCCGCATTCCTCGACCAAATCCGCAGCAACAACCTCCTTCACACCCTCTACGGGACTCCGGCATACATCATGCCGGAGATGCTCACCAAGAAGGGCTATAACGGCGCCAAAGAGCCAAAGACAGAAAAGGGACGGAGGGAGGGAGGGAAGGAGACGGAAGTGGGGGGATGTGGAGAGAGAGAGAGAGAGAGAAACGAAGTGGAGAACACGGAACCCAAGAAAAGGCTACCCGCGCTAGGAGTTGGACGATTTCAATGGTTAGTGATCAATCATGCATTAAAGGCGCATTGATACGTGCATAACTTTAAATTTTAAACGCATTCTGTTTTGGATGGGAGACTGGTTTGGATGAATTTTAAACGGATATGCAATAAAAATTCTGACCTAACCCATTTAATAAACGGGTTAAACGGGTTAGAAATAAAACCCAAATCTGACCCAAATAATGAAACAGATTAATCAGGTTGACCCATTTACGACCCAAACCTGTTTGGATCGAACCTGAACCTGTTCAAGGCAGATCGAGTTGGCGGGTCGGATCATATGTTGCCAGTCCTACACAGAGAGGAGAAAGGGAGAGTGCAAGGCATTTTGGGATTCATTTGGAAATCATAATTTAACAATCCCTACTAAAGTTTTGGACAAATCTTAAAATGAATATGTCAAAAGGCAGCTCACTATGGTCCAACAACACTTCACATCATGGCATCTGCTTAAACACTCAAAGTGAAATATAACATAACCTAACATGCCTCAGTTGTGCACATCATGCAAAATCTGTTCCTTCTTTATCATTCCTTCAATCAGGATTCATTGGGAATGTTCACTACAAAAGAGCATCAGATAACCACAGGAGATAAGCATCATGTGAATGTCTCTCTGTGGTATATGTCCCTACGTAGTGTTTAACACCAAACATTGTGGAGCTTTTTTATATTTTCACCTTAAGTATGCAGCAAAAGACAATTTCCCATGCTTATTGTGGTCCTTTTCTTGGCTCTTACATGAATATTATAAATAAGCCAAATAAATGAAAAGATGACATGGGATACAGCTTAAGCATTTCTGGATGGGACAAAAATCGCTTAAATTTAAATAACAATCTTATGCAATAATAATTATGATTTTGATGACTGACAAATAAAAAATTAAAGACTAGAACTTCAATAATAAAGCTGAAATAAATTTCGACGTGCTTGGGAAAGGTTGAAGTAGCCTCATGCACCAAGCAATGTATGACATTTAGAAGCTTATGCTGACAAGCACTTGCATGGTGAACTTCTTCCAGTAAGCAGCCCACAAACCAAAATGATATAAATGAAAACAAATTGCAATCAATAAAGAAACTAGGATTTCACCATGATGAGGCAAGAATTATATATAACAAACCTCATGCTCCTGTTCAACAAGGTGAGCAATCTTTTGACTCAAATTTAAGGCAGCATGGTACAAATCATTTAGGACATGTTCCCAAAGTGCATCTTTTTCACTTTCCACAAGAAAAGTTCTTTCTGTCCAGCTGCATGTGAAACAACTTTCTGCAGGAATCATCAGGCTGCCAATTTAATGACTTTCACTTCGATGATAGCTAAGAGTGCAAGAAGGAAAAAAGAAAATAAAAGAAAGAAACATGTGCCTAATACTATCACCAAAATCAAACAATTGCAAGATCTAACACAATTTTAGGCCACAAAGAGACTTTCTAGTATTGCGCAACAGTAATAACATCTAAAGGATGTGATACTAAATATTGAATGCAGAGGGTGCAATGTGCATAACATATATATCCTTTATCAAAAGAACATGCCATTATCATTGGTCAATGCACATCCCCAAATAATTGAAGGCTGTTCCTTCACACACTATCTGAGCTCTGTAAGAACTACAACAGAGGAATCTAAGATTTTGACTCACCAAACCTCAAATAGCCTATTTACCTTTCAACTACTTCTGGCAAAATGTGGCACTTTCAAATTTCAGAGGTTTTGATGGTAGTTATTGGATATGTTGAATCTTTTTCAAGCAGATATAACTTTTTGGATTCAGAACTAAACATAAATTACATAGATTATTTATGGTAAATATGCAGCACAACATATTCAGATGACTTACATTGTTTTGTTCTAAATTCATACTAAGCATATGGATAAATGTCTAGTCATATCATATAGGTTACATAAGAAATTCACCCTCATTTTCAAGATGTCTGAATGTTGATAACTAATAAGATTATTCATTTCTTTATTACTTGTAGTTGACTAAGTATTGATCATTATGAAGACTCACAACTTCAAACACTGCACCATCATGTTCTAAGACTAGATAGTAAGCATTAAAAGTGAATGAAACCCATAATTCTTATTCTGCTGATCCACACACAAGCAGGCCATTCCCAAATGACCCTACCTTACAGTGTAGTTGCGTTCAAAGATATCTCTTTTATGTAGTGCATGATATCCAGTTAGACTTTATATCTAGAATACATGCTTTAATACCAGGCCATGGAAGGAAATAAGTTTGTGTCCATGATAAGTTCTTTCACATTTAATAAAATTCTAAATGCATTTGTCGTACTAAGTCTGTTGTCTTGATATCCAAAAGTTGACATGTATAAACACTTGTGGGTATTGAAAGATTTTTCATGATCAAAAGACACAAAAATTAGACAAAACTTCTGAATCTTTTTTCAAATATATCAAATTATAAGAATAAGGAATCCTTGTATGGCAATGCACTTAACCAAATGTTGTTGATCAATGGTTAAAAGAAAAGACTAGCATTAAAAAATAGACAAGCAAAAATTAGACTGCAATACAAATTATAGTGAATCTCTATGTTATACTGGAGAATAATTATAAAATTATGTAGATCCTTGAACATATGAATGTTTCATACCTCCATATCTAAGTATTCATCCTTCCAAAGCTTATACAAAATTCCTTGGGCTTCCTTCTTCTCAACAAATGCAATATCTGCAATCTATAAATTGGAAACAAATATGAACCTGTAAGAATGTATATCTAAAAAAGTCATGCAATGCACAGAAGAATCCTCGTATTCTTAAGATTGCAGCAATTATCGAGCTTTTTAATGTTTCTAACTAGAGACTACACATAACACCAGAAATAACATTGACACCATCATATAATAAAATTGGCAGCTAATTTAACCTACATATTGAAAGCAAAGAGGGGAGAAATTATAGACCAATGTAAGGATCCACAGAAATTTTGTCAAAAACCATTATAATGCAATACTCTTTCTTTTTCAGTGAGTTCTGATGCAGGTACATATCAGCAAGCTTGAATAATTTACTCATGCTTGTAACCTGATCAGACCATTAACTATCCTTTTATGGTAGGTCTTATGTTCAAGGTTATAGTCTTATAGAAAGATGTAAACGTTCTACAACAAGAAATGGGATGATCCTGCTAGTGACTCTCAGTGTAAGCAAATATCATGTCTCAAATTTCTCCTCCAAAAAAAGTTGCATCAACAATTATGAGAAACCTGCATAATCCAATATCTTGATTAATCATACAGCTGGGCAAAAATATTGAATACCCTTTTAACGTGAAATTGAAATACTTGGACATTTATCAATTAATGGAGTACTTCAAAGAAGGAAAATAAATATCATTGGCTTTCAACATTACAATTTAGAATAAAGCGTTCATCCTAAAGATTCAGGATGTGGCATAAATGTGTGATTAGTGCATTAAACAAGGTTTCAAATCCCATGGGATACGGCTATCCTAGTTTTTCCGTGAAACAGAACACACTGCCGTCCCGACACTGAGGATGTCCCAAGACGTCCCAATTGGGACGCTGGGATGCCAGCAAGACAGCCCTATCCCAACACATGAGATGGTACCCCGTTCTGATGTCCCATGAGACGTCCCACTAGGACTTAATCCTTGGCGTTAAATGCTTCAGATTTTTGGAAACTAACTATAGCAAACAAAGTATAACCTTCTTAGACCAAATACTTTTCGTAGGATTCACAAAAAGGGTAAATGAAATCTAAATCCAAGGATTTACCAAAAGTCATGAGGTAGGATTTTCCAGAAAGATCTTGTAAAGTTAAAGGGCATGAAGAGAAATTAAGGAATACTATGCATACAAGTCACAAGCTCCATAAGAAGTTTCCTTGGGGATATTAATCAGAAAACTGACCAAATAGGACGCACACTTAGAAAACAAATTGCATGGTGGAAGCACATCTGAAAGGAAACCCAAGTATATTCTTCCATATAAAACCGTTTGTGAATATAAAAGTCCGGCAACAAAAGCAGGATCATGTTTGCCATGTGTTCTTAATCAAACACTTTAACTAGCAACCCTTTCCCGTCTCAATGTAGTCAGCTTTATGGAACAAACTACAGCCAATCAACTTTTGAGAACTTCTTTGGCGACCAATATAACATTAATATGTATGCAAATAGTAAAAATATGTATCCTAATTAAGTCTGTTACTTATGTTCTAATGTCTCTGAACTTGTTTCTGAATTATTTCTCAATCTTCTCATGGGTACCTGAATTGCTACTTAGACATTATGACCTGTCCCATCCATAATTTATGCTTCCAATCCGTAAAAAAATCACTTTCTAATTCATCCCAACTAATCAGCAAGATCAAGAGTGTCAAGAGTAAGCATTCAAGGAAAGCAAGAATATTGCAAGTGCATAATCATCTAAAGTGCATGGTGCAATATAATTCCTTCAGGTAGAATAAGTCATTACACGATCAGTCTCAAATGGATGTCCATTCTTAATCAACAACCTGAATATCCTATATGTCTCTTTTCCAAATCTTGTCAAGACAAGTGCCTCTACCTGAAACACAAACATAGAATATTGTAAGTAGTTAGGAGAGTAAATCCAACCTCTCTCAATAGAAACAAAAAAGATGTGTTCAGAACTTATGTACCTCATCATTCTGACAAGTATCTATGATGCTTTTCAAATCTACATCAAGCAATGGAAAAGTATCAAATGTCAAGTAAAACATAACCTAGAAGTATGAAAAGATGTTCATCTTTTCATATTTCACACGGATGCCTCGTATAATAAGAAAACTAACCGATACTGTACGATGCTCCTCCACCCCAATTGCATGATTGACAACGAAGTTGGTCCAGGATTACTCTAATATGTTCCAATGTCATAGAGATCCCTCCAGGCTTTGCTCTCACCCCTTCTAGAATGCTATCCATTGTTGCTCTAACTAATTATTTCAACGACATAAGTAGCTTTAAATGAAAATTTATTATGCAATACACATGAAAAGATGTTTAAATACCAATTCCAGTGGTATAAATCAACTTCAGATACTCGGCATATATTTAGAATATACATTTTCTAAGCATGAAAATGGAGAGATTTGGCAATTGTATGACCAATAACATTTTTCAATCAACACCTACAAAACATAAAGAACTAAGTTCCCATAATAAAAGTTATGCTTTCATGTATACTTTAAGAAAATTAGGCTTAGTGATGCAGATGTGATCATCTATGAAATACATATTTTTTTGAGTATGTATTAGTAACAAAAAGCAAACTAATATTTTATCTTTCAATAATTTATACATGGAGACCATAAGAGAGAATCATATATAATGTGGACATAAGATGGGCAGATAAAAGGGCCTTGCGAGATTTTTTTGTAGAAGGTTCTTAAGCAATTGAAGTCTAGAGTGTGTCAACAAGCTTTGGAAAGACAAGTCATGACACGCAAATATGGAATATCTATTGTCCTATATTTGATGAAAAATCTATAGAGATCTATCTGTTATTTCACAAAAACTTTCATCCTTACTGAAACTACAGCAACTCAAGAATGAATTATACCCCAACGTTTCTTCGACTTCTTGATATATCGTAGAATCATGTTCTTCAAGAGTTTAAAGTATGAAACAAGTTGTTCATCAACATCTCAAGTTCAGCTAGAATTAAATAGGCTGGCTCAAGCTTGGCTTGACTACCAAACAAGCCGAGATTGAGCTAGACCTAACTTGCTCGATCTCAGCTTGCTTACACCTTCATTCCTACCCTAGCCCTACTAGAAATCATGTATTATCAGCAGATGTTTATGTGTGATAGAAGCATTCTGCATGTTCAACCAAAAAAGATGTGAAGTTTTGCTCTAAAGGTCACACAAACCACCAAACATATATTGTGCTATAAATATTATTGTGCTTTTTCCATAGAAACTTTCGTGCATTATAGGCATCAAATATTACCAGGAGCCTCATCTTTAGCTTTTTGTTGACCACTTGATTCAATCATTGCTTCCAATACAACACCAGCATCAAGACCAAGTTTTGATCTCACATGTGCAACACAAGCCTAAGATGCAAAAAATAAAAAGTGAATTAATACAAATTTCATTTACTAGAAAAGCCACAAGAACTAAAAGCACACCAAGTTGGATATCAAACATTAAATTCATCATGTTATTATACGAAGAATATTCTCCTCGCCCCCCTAACCCATAAATTAAAAAAAAAAATGTAAACAAGTAGATTTAAGTGTTTTTTGCTGGAAATAAAATAGCTAGGGAGAAGACCTCTGTTACAGGTGATGGACTCAAGCTTAAACAACTAAAAGCAATCATTACTGCTACAATAGTGTTGGAAAATCTAGGTAGAGTGAAGAAGGAAAATTTTCATGCAATCAACATGCATATGTTGAACTGATAGCACATTCCCTGAATACAATCAATAAATATTATCTTAGTAAATGACAATTGTTCATCAACAAGGATTAACTAACTATTAAAGTGCTAGCCACATCATTCTTGCCGCTTGGCATGTACTTGTTAGTATGATGTTGTTGAACAGGGATATGGAAATGGCTGCATGTTACTTCCAACCAAGCATTGGAGCAACAAGGCACAATATGTGCCATTCTAGTACCAAGAAACATGAAATAATACAAAGAACTTTAAACTCTGGTTTTAAGAAGGTTGGCAATATCCATGTTGGGACTCGTGATGGTTAAGTATTGAAATGATACTCCACTGTCAGATGGTATGCTAGGCCGTGCTGGTTAGGTATTGGTACACCCAAATCTAGGGGTTCTGCTCTCAATCTTGAGCTCAGGCAGCGTTCTTTCTTCTTCTTCTTCTTCTTCTTCTTCTCCTCCTCCTCCTCCTCCTCCTCCTCGCTGGGTGGTGGGGTGGGGTGGGGAGGGAGGCTTGAGAAGAGCCGATGGCGGTAGGCGGACATGGTGGAGGAGCCAGTATAGATCGAGGGCATCCATATCCCGTCAACACCACCAAGCTCAACTCTAACAGCGGTGCTAGGGTGGATATAGGCAGTGATGATGGAAGCAAGCTTGACAGGGTTAGTGCTGACGAGGAGATATCATAGTGATTTCGCCATTGCATTTTTACAATTGAAGCGGGTCAAAGACATGATAAAGGTGCATACAGTCGAGATGGTGAGGGTCGGGCGAGGTTCCCAGCAATCAACAGGGGCAGCCCACTTGCCATCGAGACCATGTCACTTGCAAGAGAGAGGTGAAGAGATCGATCACCTAGGGTTGGATCAATTGAAGGGGTGATGGGTCTTGTACAGTTTGGGGTTGAAGTTAACGGGTAACCAGCATTTGCCACTTGGTATCGGTAGGGAAGCAGGTAAATTTGGCTCAATTCAGCCACAAGATTGAATTGGGAGTTGTTCCATTTCTGTTCCTGGCCAAGATGGTATGGCATGAGGTGTGCCTCCCGATTCAGAATGATTGAGAGCCAACCTTGTTTTTAGTACTAGACTAAGCACCTAAATGTGCCACTAGAAGATAAAATTGGGAAAACAAAGCATAGAGGTTGTAAATTCATGTCTAACAAAGATTGGAGGGAGGGATCAAAGAATAGGTGAAAATCGAGAGTGACCTGAATAAAATTTATGAAGAAGATACAATAGATCCTACGTTAGCAAGGATTTAGCTTCTAGTAAGAAATGATGACCAATTGAATTCCATAAAGTCCCCGAATAGAGAGGCTAAGGATGTCTACTATGAATTTAGTTATGGACAATACAGATTATGGATTTTGTTAGTATCATCTCCAACATATTTATGTTCAAGTTCTGGACAACATATGTTGCTTGCTCGCATGGTATTACAGTACGAAGATAAGTTACTGATATGGATTTAATTGCAGTGATGATTCGACCTCAGCATCAACAACAGATATCCATAAACCCAATGGAAATACATTTCTCTTTAATATACTACCAGAAACTTGGCAGACAAAAGAAAAGTAAGAAGTATTTCAAGAAACATACCTTCTTCTTAAGGCAAAGTAAAAATTTCTCAAAATTTGCCCGCCAAAGTACTTCATTCTCAGCAATCACAGCTTGAACCTCTTGATCCATCTCGAGAACCCCATACTTGCGCTGTTATAAATTATGCAGATTTAAACAATAACAAATAGCTAATGTTCATCATGTACTAATGCATAACATCAGAACAAGCATATCAGCAAGCTCAAATAAACTAAATGCATTATGAAGTTTCTAAATGCTCAACTTGCACTAGCATTTCATTTTAAGAACTGAAAGAAGGCATGAAATGTGGAAAAAAAATTGAACTGAATTATGAAGAATTGCTGGTAATTGCCCCCTCTCTCTCTCCCCTCCCCCTCCCTTCCCTTTTCCCTAGATAGTTCAGCTTGCAGGCTAATTGTTCCAATCCATCCTCACCAAACCCCTTCAACACCCCCGGACTTGGCCAAATTAGTGTCTACATGTGTTAAACTGCATTTGGACCATGCGATATCTAAACTCAACCATGCCTAAATCAAGGATCGCCAACTTGGAATCAGACCCCATGCTGGCCAACCGGTAGTACAAGTCGGCATGCCTTCATACCGGACCGTATCGGGCCCAAACCAACATGAAAACAGGGATGAACCAAAGAGAAAAAGAGAGAGAAAGAGAGAGGGGAGCGAGGAAAGGAAGGGAGGCCGGTGGAGATGCCGGCAGCGGCCACCGAAGGGAGGGAAGGTGGCGCGGTGGCCATACAACCCTCCAACAGCCTCCCCACTGCCTTCCCCTCCCTCTCCATCTCTATCTCTTCTCGCATCTTGCGAAGGACCACGAAGACCTGCAGGCTCAACGGCCTCGATGGGCCACCACCTGCCTTTCCTTTTCATTTCCTGCTCTCTTCTCTCTCTTCCCTTCTCTCTTGCGTTGTTTTCACCGACATTCCAAATTGAATGCCCGAACCACATCGATTAGCGGCTAATATAATTCAACACGCTCCAAACCGTCCGGTTCGGGCGGTTTAGCGAACCATGCCTAAATAGCTAAACCAAAAGCCCTCAGCTCAACCTGATCTGATCATCCTTAAACCAAAGCTAAAACATCTATAATCTGGCTCATCAAACTATTGGATATGAGACCCACAAAAGCTACTCCTGTGAAAATCTCATGGACATGTGGACACTCAAACAGGAACCACTCTAAAGCAAGAGAGGAGTATAAACCATGAACTTGCAATCTCAACCCTAAGTAAAATATATCATTTCACAATGATTCTATTCTAAATATATCCCAATAATTCCATGCCAAATGAACTGCGTGAAACATAAATTAATATAAAAATAACAATACCAAATTAACATATCTAATCTAGCATCTATTCGCAATGCTATCCCACCTCTTTAGTTCACCCAAACTACTCATGTCAAGACAAAATGACACAGGTAAGTGCTCGGTAAGTGTGTCACACTTGGGCATGGCTCCAGCAAAAAAAGTACAGGGGAATTAGAAGAATCCAATACTAGGGTACACACCCACACAAAAAACTCATACCACAAGCCCATGTAGAATACTTGCAGTGATTATATTGAGCACAAAGAATCCCACCTTGAAGACCTTCGCATAAACTTTCCAATGTTGCCTCTAACCCTCTTCATGACTTGATAAAGCAATCCAACTATTGAAAGCTGTACATTCGACCAATGTGCACAAGGGCTCAAGCCTAACCTGTTTCCAAAATAAGCTATCAATCGTTTCAAGGTCAACTCAACTTCTCCAGCCCAAGCTGCCCGACAATCACATGGCTCTAAGATCATGACATCTGTAAGTATCTTCATCATCTGCTGAAAGCTTGTTAACAATGAGTAGATCCATCATGCATCTACATTATTTTTCTCTAACACCTTAAAACACGAAATGGTCATCCTCCTTTACATCAATAATTTGGTCTTCACTAAGAACCTTGTCTCTTCAGCTCTATCTTATTCTTGCGAGGAAAATGTTTCAGAAACATCATCTCGAATGTAAATAAGAAAGTTTGAAGAGGTCTTGCTCTTTTTCATGCAATTACCGGCTTGCTCTTGCTCGGTGTCTCAACTACAACATGTTACGTTAGTTACAGCACTACAACTGCTCCAAATCTTCCGGTGTTCAAAATGTGCACATAAACATAAGAGGACATTGTGGTCAAACCAAAAACTATAATACTAAATTGACACAGTAAAACAACAACAAAGCCTTCCAAGGTAACATTCTTGTGGACATGAGATAACAAGTGTAAAGTTACTTTCTTTTGATAATTCAATAACAAAATAGCTAAATAGATGATATATGTGCAGCACTTATCTTCTCATATAAATAATTCTGTGCTCCAAGTTCTTGTGCAACATCATGGTGGAGTAGCAAATATTAACAAGATATTTATTCACATCAATGGTATCATTAAAACTGGAAAACCTCTATTCCTGAAATCTTGAAAACCGAATTGTTACAATGTAATAGCAATTATAAGCCATCAAACAAGAATAATGAACTCTATCCATCTCAAACAATTTGAACAAATAAGGAATGATGGATTGTTCAACACAATATACTTCTACATAAACCATAAAAAATCCAGAAAACTGAGGACTTCCAAAGATTCTTCGCATCAACATATCCAAAAGCATCTCTAATGGTATTAACCGCTCAATCCAAGGGGTAGTTGGGTCAACAATGAATTTTGATTCTGAAAATTCAATCTTAATTTTTCCAAAAAAAAATCTTTTTGAGAAATTTAAATAAACCTATCAAAATATGATACCTAAGAAAGAGTAAGAAGCTTAAAAATACAAAGAGAACCCAAAGTGATAAGAGGCATCGATCACATTAAATTTCATTAAATAAAAGAGCAAAAAATACATAAACCATAAATGTTGGCTAAATGTTCTTAATTTATGTTATTCAAATATCAATTGTGCCCTGATTGAGCATACCTACTAAAACATACAAGTGATATAATTTCTCATTTTACTTTGAGTTGACATGAAGTAAAGGCTTCAATCATAGGCATAGGAGTGGGCCTAAGCATGGTGTTGTCATCAATGGACAAATTTAATCAATGCCAACAAATCATTTGGATATGTTATTAATGACAATGGGAACAGCAATAACTCTCCAGGGTTAAGTCAAGAACCTACTTTGTTAAGTTCAATCCATACAAGAAACCTTGCATTCTTTCTATTGGGATCATGAGCTTATCAAGAAAATCAAACAATTTATATATGGAAGAAGAAATTGGACACCATCTGGTTGGACAAAATTGATTATGTCTTCTCTTGCCTTCCATTAGTATGTTCCCTTCAACAATTCACATCATGCCTACTCCTAGACTTGCTGTGGAAGAATACAGCATACACTGAACTGAAGAAATCGAAAATAGAACAAAGATGCTTCTTCAGTTTTCTTTCTGCACGTAAAATTTTAAAATATAACTATTAAAAGGTTTATTATGAGATGCATCCATCAGAGCTAAGCACTTATCCCCCCCCCAACCCACCCTTTTATTTTGAAAGGACTCATTTCCTATTTAAATTCCACTTTTATGATGAACTTACTTGTTTGTGCACATTAAAGACAACTTATGATGGAACCACATGTGCACAACTATTAGTTGCTGCAATAAAGATAACTTGGATGTGGAGCATAAAAATAACATGTGCTTGCATGACAACCAGTTCTACATGTCAGGACACCTCAAATTGCAAGAGGTTACTAATTCTCATCAAAGAATAATTTGTTACCAGCAATTACTTGCCTATGCAAGTCAGAGTAAATCCTAGCATGCAGCAATTACACGAACAATGTTAACCTTCACAAAGCATTAACTGCCTTCTTTTGCCAGGCTTCAAATTGGTTGTCTGTACAATGGCTCCTTGCATATGTCAAATTCAAACCTTTTGGAAATATTTAAATTTCAACATTTGCTTTTCATGTTCTTCTTCAGATGACATTTTTATATGTTTTCTAAAATTTAAGTGGTAAAATAAGTACCTGTTTGGTATTTTGTTTGTTTTATTATCTCGTTTCTCTACGAATTAGTGAAGTACCACAGGAGATTAATGTTGAAGATAGCATTTACAGAGAACTGCTGTATCTTGCTTTTATTTTCACTCTGTTTGAAAGCAATAAATTTTTGCTATCAAAAGATCTAAAGACTTTACAAACCATTAAAAAAAATAAAAACAACAAACAAGTCTTACAGCCCAGTTCATTTTCTTCTTGGGTTTTTGAAAATGGAACAGAAATAAAAGCAACAAAAAATGGGAAGTAAACTTTTCAGTTTATTCTAGCTCCACCAAAACTGGTTGAATTCAGTTTTTGGATCAAAAACTTTGGTTTTGGCTAAAATAGTTATGCTTCTAGCCAATTAATCTTACCAACCTTGACCGATACCAAGTGCAATACATATTTTCAAGCTTATATTTAAAGATCAAAAACTGTCCAAACAGAAATAAGGTTTCACCAAAAGCTTTGGACCAACTGATAACAACATAAAGACCAGGACGTTACAAGGAAATGCAGCAGTTCATATAATAGTCTTTCCTAATCTTCCAAGACAAAATAGTGCAGATTGCAGCAATGCATAACAAGAATTTGCATCATCAGGAGTTGTTAAACTGAAATCTCTGTTCACAAACACTGAAAATTGGTTTAAAAAATGGAAAAGAGATAGATTCATATTAAGTAAATTATGGTTATAATGAAGGACACAGGCGATAAACTTGGACCAAATATTTCAACAGCAAAATATTTGTCTCAACATAGACTTTATGATCTCCCTCACACAAACCTCCAAGCTAGGCCCTGCACAATGCAAGCTTGCAACACGAGGACCAAAACTAATAGAAAAATGCCAGCCAGATGAACATGATAACCAAAATTTACCTGAAATGCCTATATACAATGGATAAAATCACTTGATTTGCAGAACTTAAGCACGTTACCAGGAAGCATGTTTAAGCTATCAGAGTTACCAACCTTATCGCCAACGGAGACATCTGGATCGTGATCGGTAGCTTTACTTCTATATTCTCTGTAGAAGTGTCTGTAATTTCAGAAAACCTTTCAGCATCTGAAAGGGCTGCGGCTACCATAGCTTGTTGTTCTACAGAAAGCGTTTCTTCACTAGTCTGTAACAGAAAAGACAGCAAATACATCAGCTGCTCACTGTTGCAATTAAACAGCAAACTATAAGAACTAAATTCAACCCAGAAGGAATTCTTGCTAAATGATCACCACAGTCCTGAACATGCTAAGTGTTCAGAAAAGAGTTTAGTCAGTCACTTTGTAATGCAGTGTGATCACTGTAATAACCAATAAAAGATCCTTTCTGAACATCTTTACAAGTTGGACTTGAAAGATATGCACATATTTATCTCATAAACAGCCTTACAAAGATTAATGAAAACACCAAAACTCTGCAGTGAACATAGAAACCTTAGGAAAGTGAATATATATTCTGATGCTATAATATTACAATCCGATGGGAATAGAAAAGCTTGGGTTTTGATGGGGAAAGATGAGGAGATAACAGTATAGCCAACTCTCGTGAAAGACATGTCCAAAATGCTAGTGGGTCAGCATGAACATTCTTTTTCAATGTTTGCTATTATAATGGGCCAAGTCCTTAATCAAAGTCCTTTTCTAAACATCTCTCTTCAAGGTTTGTTTTGCATCCAATGTTCCCAAAGAAAGCTTTCGACTCAAGTTATTGCCTTTATCATGCTATATATGGACTCAAGCAAGCATTCTTAGTTTGAATAGTTTCATAATGCCATTCTTGAAGCTGATATATCAATGCATGTCTTCTACATCACACTCATTCTGCAGCATTGCATATTGCCATCTTTTGCCATTAATTGTGATATTACTTCCACCACCACCCATTTTCCAATAAGTGCAACACCTTCCTGATCAATCATCTAAACCTGTCTTGTTTCTGTGACGCTTATGTCCTATAAGTTCTTGCTCAATATCTTGAACTGATGGCGTTATTTGATTGTTCCACCAATTACTTAAGGTTTCACACGTCACTTGTGTGGTAAAGAGCTTCACTAGTATGTCTCACTCTAACAGATCATGCATGTTTCAATGCCTACTGCACCCTTTTTAACTACTCTTTACACCCTCCTCATTGATGTCCCTTACTATAGTTAACGGAACTAACGAACCTGTTATCTAGCGTCCAAGTATTGCATCAGTATTTTCCTCCAGAACTATAACATCTCTTTAAAGAAGTTATCCAGATTTGTCACCCCTTCCCTACCTTAAGAGTTACAATCAATATACCAAAAACTCTTTACTAACAATAGATGCCAGTTAAATTCAAACCTGTTCAAACCTGAACAAACACAGGTTTGAATTTGAACCACATGCTCCACTTTTTAGTACACTGTTCACCAAGCAAGTCATGAACTTCCACATTAAAACTCATATCGCTTCTCTTTTCCACCGGCTACTAGGTAAAACTTTTAGTCTGTGATACATCACAACTTTGAAGAAGGAAAGGGTGTTAAAGAAATTGACTGAATATGGTTGTGTCAATATGCTAAGGCCCATGTGTGTACACTACTGCCCCTGCCTTCATGACCACTGGTCCACTGCATTGATGCTATTTACTAACCATTGCTTCTTTTTATAACTAAGCTACTATAAGATATTGGTCTGTAACTTATATTTATAAAACAATTATCAACAAACTTCATAATGTCAGACTTGTCATTTACAAGTTTATGAAGAGGGCCTTCAAGCCACTCTACTAACAAGTTTAAATGTGCAAAATGGTATATGCACAAAGAAACATCAACATGCACCTTGCAAGTACTAATAACAAAAGGTGATATATGATTCAAGGTTTCTTTCACTTATGGGTTAGAGCTTTTCGTACTGATTTTGCATCTAATAATATGCATATTGCTTTTATTTCTATTGTCATGAATAGGAACAAGTGATGAACAGATATATATAAAGTTGACCAATTTAAATGGAACATGTCACTGGTTACATTCACAACTCAGAAATTGCAGACTATCACCAAAAAGCAAGACAATCTTACCTTAGCACTGCGTTTTCTTGTTGACCTAGTTTCCTCCTGTGGAGATGGATCAATGAAGGGTTCAGGTCTTGGACAACGCTCCACATAGCGTGAACTTACCAGCCTATTGAAGTTTGCTCGCAGCCCTTCCGCATACTTGCACTTACTAAAGATGCAATGCACACCAAAACAGTAATAATCAATAAGGTATGTTAGGATTCCAGAGGTAGGTCTTATTCTGAAACTTGATATGAAATTTGAAGTCCAAAATAAACTGAAAATAAGTAGTGGAAAATAAAAGAACCAGCACTCACCTTCAGGTTTATTCGAGCTCGCTCGTTCTACGAGTTGTCCGAAAGTAAGCCTACCATTCTGGAGTAAACCCGCAAGAAGAATTTCACACTGCAAGAAGTACACGAAATATAATAACTAAAAACCAGTAAGTTAAAACCCTCGAAAAAAATCTAAAAAATGATCGTAAAATAAATTAAAAGAATCTAATAACTGACCCGGGGACCAAGGTCGTCCCTCACGACGGCCAAGAACTTGGCGAAGCGCATTCGATGTAGGATGTTGTCGAAGAGGGCCATGTATTGGGTCACCGCCTTGGCCACACCTCCCGGCCCGGCTGCCGAGAACAAAAAAACAACAACAGCAATATTAGAGCGAGACAAGAATTGGTATTTCAATCCCTTCTTGGAGCCTCTTCTGTCCATTAAGAAAGAAACAAAGATTCACAAAGCACCTGGTCTGGGAGTGGAGAAGGCCTGGACGCAGTTGTGCTGGATGAGGACGAGGAGGCAGTTCTTGACCTGCGAGGAGGAGAGCTCGGTGAATCGGATGATTTCTTGAAGGGTTAGGGTCCCGCGGTGGAGGAGGCAGCTGCATACCTTCTGTGAAGAAGAGGAAGAGGCGTTAGGGGAGGGAGAGAAAGAGCGGAGGGAAGACAGGAAGAAGGGGCTTACCGCGACGAGATCGCCGAAGTGGGTGGTGATAAGGCTGACGGCGAGTTTGAGGCCGCACTGACCCGCCATCGCTTCGTGGATTCGCTCCAGGGAGGGAAGAGAGGGAGAAGGGGGATGTCTGTGGGAATGTACGGGTATACAAGCTTTCCTTGAAACCTAAACCTCCGAGTTTCGGGGAATAATCGGGTTTTACGGTTTCGGGCGTCCGGGGGATACATGTTTACAGCTGTAAGAGGCGTGCACTGCACGCGAACCAAACCCGGGCCAGATGTAGGACTCGGCAACGATCGGGATTACCTGATATCCAGTATCACCACGGAACGATTGATCAAAGCAAATTTATATTAATTTTTAAAAATATACATATTAATAATTTTTATTATATACATTAAATCATAAAAAATATATATATTTTTATTGATATCTAATATATATATATATATATATATATAT
>KE504688.1:126786-138635 GCA_000441515.1 Elaeis oleifera | reverse complement strand
CTTCTATTCTTTTTTTTATTTTACCGGTATTGTCTAGTCTATTTTCTCTTTTTTTTTTTTTTTTTAGTTATTCAACTTGGTCCCTCGAATTGTGCTGTTGTACAGTTTCAACATTTCTTTTGCTATATTATTTTTTTTTTATGTTTGCATAAGCGGGGGGGGGGGGGCGGTGTTTGGGGCTACTGCCGTAGCTATCCCTCTGCGTATAACCATGAAGGCCCTCATCTTACTGAAGAATATTCGATGCATTGCGACAACAATTAAGACTCAGTCACTTCCCACGACATTAGATGAGTACGTCAGTATAGCTATTTTCTCTGGGCGTGGCCATGAAGGTCCTCATCTGCTAGAAAATGTTCGATATGTCGCGACAACAATTAAGACTCAGTCACTCCCTACCACATTAGGTGAGTACGTCATTTCCGTCTTAACTAAAACATTAGGTGAGTACGTCATTCCCGTCCTAATCAAAACATCAGAAGATTCAGATACCATCCCACGAATTACGTCCAGGCATCTAAAATTAACCCTTCATTTAATCGAATCCAGCAAGTTTGAAACTCGGACGTGAGGATGTCGAATTAACCGCCTGTACCAACTGAGTTATCACTTTAGTAATATATACAATAGGCCTTTGTATGGAGAAAATATTCATTGCAACGGTGATACCACGTCAAACTTATCAGAATCTAATGAGAATGCCTGCATTTCACCAAGTACCGTATATTTTATTGATTCTTATAAATGATATCCCATACTAGCCATCAATTTTTGATTTTTGATTGAATTGTGATAACTTTGATGTGGTATCACTATTGCAATGAATATCTTCTCCTCTACATGTATCATTGTCCACCTTTTGTTCTTTTGATTTTATATTAATAATTAAATTTTATTTTTATCTAAGTAAATTGTAGAATCATCTCTAATCAAAAAATAATATATCATGCATAAATTATAACGTTCGTTGGATTTGATTTGGTTTTTGAAGGAGCAAATTTTTGTTGCAACAGTGATATACATCATCTTTATAATAAATCAATCAATAATTGAAAATAAGTGATGTATAGGTGTCACGTGGGGTATTATTTATGAAAAATGATAAAAATATACGGTCATCGATAATATTTAAAAAAATTTATTAATTTATCGTAGATTTGACGTGTACCACCGTTGCAACGAATATTTTTTCCCCCTTCAAGTATGCCTCTCAGCTTTGCGATGGACACGGAAGGCATTTAACCGAAGCAACGAGGAAAATGGGGAAAGGCGTGTGTGAGTGGACGCCGAGTCAGCTCGTCGGTTGCCGCTTATCCATCATATTTTCTACTCCTTTGGAATAGCGAGACCCACCGATTGTACGTGGTTCTGTGGAATTAGACCGGAATAAATAAAGGGACAATTAAACAAGCCAAGCCCCCGTCCTCCTTCCGAGAAAAAACCAGCCTCCTCCCCCAGACCCCTCTATCCCCTCGCCGGTCCCTGGAACTCCGCCGCATCGCTCCCATCTCTATTTTCGTCCGGCGGAATAAAGGGGAGAAAGCGGGACCAAACGACGATGTTCGAGTTCTTCGTCCTCGGGTGCACCGGCATCGTGGTGTTTCTCCACGGCGCGAATTTCTTCTACCGTGCTCTCTCTCGGCAGATCACCGTCCGATCGCTTAGGTACGGTGATCGATCGCCCGCCAATATCCTTTTTCTTCTCTTCTAGTATCATTTTCACACGTCGGATCCCTTCTCTGGCGGGTGATTCATCGAAAATATTTCGCAGTTCGATATTTTTTTTTTTTCCAACCTAATCTCAATTTTTTTCTCGCGGATTTTGACTTTTTTGATTTTAATATCGAGTTTTCATATTCCGAACATTTTTTTTTAAAAATCTTTTAATTCACCATCCTAACCGAATTTTTGCTGCTCTTCTTTCAGCTTCCTGGGATTCGTTGGATGGTAGGAAGGATTGATCCAAGGATATGTCGGCACTCCAATTTGTATAAATTTTTGATTATAATTGTCAACAAATATTTGTGAAGATGCTCTATTAATGTAGGTTTAACGATGTGTTAAGGGAAACATCAATTGTTTGGTCTTATTTCCCTTTCCTCTTCTTACATGAGCTTCAGTATTAATTTTGGACCTCCGTAGTCTTTCACCACCGAATCGCTCGAAGAGTTATTTATGTATTCGGTAACAAAGCTAAGGCAGTTGGGTGCAGTGGTTGCATCTCTGCTTGCTTACATCTAAATTTTAGCAAAAGACGTAGATGGAAAGATTGGCTGCTTGGAGAGCAACTAAAACTTGGACTTTTTCTCCCTTGTACATCCTTTTGCTACCCATTTTCTAATTATATTTTGAACTCATTCTTGCTGTCTCTCAACCACCTCTACTGAGCTTTACCATCCCTTGACATCAATCTCGAACCCCTTATAGATCTTTGGGTCCTGTTTAGGTCCATGAATCATCATAGTTGTCCCCTCCCTTATCGTTCAATCTAATGCCCCTTGTTCTCTCTCTGTAGATGATGGCATGCGTGCGCTCAAAGGATGGTAGTTTCCAGGGATATCGGTACGAGATCTGATGAATTCAACGCGCAAGACAAATTTGGAAATATTTTAGGGATTCAGAGATCTAATTGGTTCGTGATGGAATCTAGAAAATTAGAAGAGAGGCGTGCCACACAACGTACCATGAGAGTGTGTCACAAGGCAACGCAAGCTTCAAATAAAGCACGCACTAAATGTTGTTTTTTTTTCCTTCCACCTCAACCAAGCATTTCGAACCTCATAACGTTATACTAATTATTTTTTAGTTGGAATAAATAAATACATATGAGGTGTGGGACTGAATCAGAACGTGTATTACCAAAAAAGAGGATAGCTGTATCTTTAACATCAAGTATGTATTTTTAATGTCTAAAATTTTTACAAGTGTTTGAGACGTTAATACGCACCAAATCTTTAAAAAGAGAAAACCGGAGGGATTTACGGAATCGGTCCCTGGGGTCAGCAATGGCCTGGATTTGGATTTGCGACGGCAAACGATCTGCCGCCTTGAGATGGTCCGCCGTTCAGCGGTAGGTTGTTAATCCCGCCCTCGCTGCGATAGACGAAGTTTCTAAACAAACCCTGCAGGTCTCCCCAAGAACTATCACTTGCCCCTTTCTTCCGCCCGAATCAGAGTCTCTTGTTCCCCTTTATTCCATGGTAGCAGCAATGGAGGAAGAGGAGGGAGCCTCGCTGCCGGAGCTAGCTCCGATGCTTGAAGTTGCTTCCGATTTCGCCTCATATCCCGGTATCCAAATCCACCCTGTTTCGCCCTTCTCTCTCTGTCATCCAAAACATGCGTTCTTTTCTCATACTTTACACCGTTTGAATTGAATCAGAGGATTGCAGAACGATGCATCGGCAAAGCAGATTGTTAGCCCCTTACCGTACTCTTTGGGTAGATTTTTCTCTCTGATAACTTAGAACTGAGTTTCTTTAATTTCACAAAGAAGCGAGGGTTCTTGATATGCACGAAAAGAAAGTAATCCTGAAATCAAGTGTGTATGATCGCTATTTTCGATTCTTATTCAGCTAGGTTTGATAAGGTTCAATTACCTGGTTTACTTTTATCAGAAATTTTAATTAGGCTAACATTCTTCTAAAATATTGTTGGTTAGGGTGTTGTGATTGCAGTCATGGTTTATTTTTTTGTTTCCCCTTGCTCTTCCTTAGTGGTTTCCCTTTCATGATTGTAGTTATTCTTATTCTTGATTCTTATGCCCAAGGATGGTCCCTACAAGTTTCTAAAACCATGTAATCTTCGCTGTCGCAGGGAACCTTTAGCAATGCTGAACTTCATGGAACATTTATGGAGAGGTAGAAAATTTTGGGTAAATTATGTTGCTGTTTTTGAACTAAATTGAATTTTTTTAAATGGTCCCCAAACTATAAAATTCTAAATTTTAGTTCTTCAACTATCCGAACCGATTTTATATTGCCCTCAAGTATGATTCCGACAATTTTTTCTCACCGAAAATTCGATGTGGTAACATTAGCGCTTATGTGGCATTAAAATCTAAAAAAAATATTGATGTGGCGCTTATGTGGCATTATTTATTCTTTTCCCATCATATTTTTTTTCTTTTTCTTCCTTCCGATCTCTCTTCTTTGAGGAGGATGGGGCCATGGAGGGAAGGGGATTTGAAATGAGAGGAGGATGAAACCAATGCCGGCTCGGTGGGAGGCATTGGGAGGAGACGATGGGAGATAAATGGAGGAGAAGAACCAAACAAAACAAGAGGATGGGGCCAGGGAAAGGAGTTTTTCTTTCTTTTTCTTTTCATTGGGGTTTTGGAATGAAAAAAGAAGATGGGAGATGAGAGATTTAAAAAGGGTGGTAGGGAGAGTTCAGTTAGAATAGTGAGAAATAAACAAAAATGGTGGTGAGGAGGAGGAGAATAGGGCTGGCCATGGAGGAAAGGGGTTTCTTTCTTTCTCTTATATTTTCTTTGGGATTTTGGGAATGAGAAGAAGAGAGATGGGAGATGAGAGATTTGAGGAAGAAGATGAAGATTTGGGAAGATGAGATATTAGAAATTTTAGTATTTGGGAAAGAGAAAGATGATGTGTTTTAAAATAAGGAAGAAGAAGATGACATGGCTTAAAATATTTTAAGCCACGTCAGCATCTATTAAGCTATACGAGCAAAGGATACTCCATATAGGCATCAAATTTTGCCACATCAGATTTCGGTGAGAAAAAATCATCAAAATCGTACCTGAGGACAACATTAAATCAGTTCAGATAGTCAGAGGACTAAAGTTAGGGTTTGTAGTTCAGGGATTATTTAAGAAAATCCAACTAAATTCAGGGATCAGGAACATAATTTATCCATTTTTTTTATATTTCATGGAATCTCTTTTGTATCTTACTTAAGACATATAACGTATCTCTTAAGGCTTATCTTTATGATAATAAACAATCTTACTACTATTTCTTTCTTTTTTAAGAAACTAAGAGTTGTAACCAGAGAAGATGATAAAAAAATGGTATTGTTAACAAATCCAATTTTCCTTTTTGAGGAACATGATGATTAGTAGAATGCTATGGGCTGCTTTGAGTTTTAACGATGTTGGAAATGCATTGTGCAAATTTGGTACCAACATGATTATGCTCCATCTCCTGCATTATTCAATCCCTCACCTCTATCTTTTCCAGTGAAAGCCTGATGTCTCATGATTTAACGAGCGACTGAATTAGGACCAGTCCTACCTCTGCTGTTGTTTGTGGACTTCACTTTTAAGGAATTCTAGAGTGTCACAAAATTTTTATGGATTTTGTGAAGTACAAATGGTTTGAGAGTGACAAAATTCTACTATAATGCAGTTGTAAAACTTTTAATAGTTTTTTTTCTCATTAAAGTCTTTTTTTTTAATTGTTAACAAGCCAAATGTCACATCTCTCCATATCCAGAACCAAGTCTAGTTTGAAGTACTCATTCCATCCTTGTATTTTTGCCAGGTCTCCTATCTTCCATAGAATGCTCAAGATAATGCGGCTGCTATTCAGGTCATTGTTGGGTATAACATTTATCCACTTCCGATGAACCACTTACTTGAAGGGTACTCCATTCTTCCCTTAGTTCCGTCTTTTTTCTTGTTTGAATTAGTATTTCCTTTTATGTTGAATTTTTTTGCATAATCCTACGGTCACAGGCTAGTTTGGCCTTGATCTGAACATAAAATACGGGGCATTTGGTCCTATAACTTGAAACCCATGCTTTTGTGGATTTTTTGGTGTATGCTAGTGCCTTTTTCCAGCTTTGTTTTCCTGTACACGTTAATGTTCTTCTTTTTATGTGGATCATATTTGCCTAAATAAGGAGTTTTTTTCTTGGGTACCGCATTTGTTACTCTGGATGAAGCGAATTCTGGGAGGACATTTGTAGTTAATTGGACATGGAAATATAGATTCTATCGGGGAATGCAAGCAGAAATTAGAGCTCCTCAAGATGCCTTTTTATTTACTAAGAAGATGCATCAGCGTTTTAGATGTTTTTAATCATATGCACAACATAAAAATATGCTTTAAATTTGGAATTGCATGTTGTAGTCAATGCTTTTATGGCGTTCCTATTTCTTCACAAATGGTGGTAATGCTGGTTGTTTTTGCATCTGTAAGCTGCATGTGGCTGTCTCAGATTGATATGACTTTCAGCCTGCAGTGATTCCGTACATGCTTTCATTATCAGTAGCCATTGCTTCTGAAGCCAATTTCTTGGTAGAATTACTTGTACATGTGGTATGATTATCAATACTGATAAGATGGTACTCCACTGTTTAATGTACCAAGAGAAAAGATGAGAGAGGTGCGAGAAAGGAGTAGAGGGAACTGCACCAGAATTCCCGTGTCATGTTGCCATTTCTTGTGATTTGTGTGTGCCTTTCCCTTTTGAAGAGCACATTTGTGCTCTCTTGAATGTCGTCGAAAACTATGCGAAATACTAGCACCCTAAATCACCCAAAAAGATAGGTAATTGTGTGAACGGGTTCTCAGAGATGCAGAAGGATATGATGCAAGTTCTATTTCAGTCATGCATACAGGCTATTTTAGTCTTGCATTGTTATTTCTGATAAACATCAACCAGATGGTACAGCATATTGTTATCTTGATCCAGAACTAAGATCATAATAACATATTCAAGAAAAGCAATTTTGCATCTTATATAATTGGCTTCAGTGGTTGGATCATAGCATTGTCAGTTGATGTGCATGCAGAAATACGACAAGATTAATACACTGCTAATTTATGTTGGTGAGGGTACGATATTAGATATAACAAGATAAAGTACAAAATTGGGTCTATATTGCATTGTTATTCTGCCTCCCATGTATATGAGCTATATTGACTGCATCCTTGTTGCTGGGATTTGTATGTAATTCTGCAGTTGACTGGCCATTCCTGATTGTTTTCACTCCAAATCACCATATTGCTACATGATAACTTAAGGTTGCTCTCTTATTGGCCATAGAGCTTATGCAGTTTGTGATATATGCTGCTGCTTTCTCGTTACCTTGCTTAGCAAGCAGTCTTGACCCGGTGAGTACTCAAAACTAGAGTGTTTTGTAAGTATTCTTTAGAGAAATGAAACTTGGAACTTGCATAAATTGGCTATTTGCATCCACGTCACAAGCAATGTTAGATCAAATTAACATGGTTTCACCGCCCAATAAGCCTTTGGTGTTCTTCACTTTTCCAGCTTTTGATAGGGACCTGGGAGTATCTGAAGGAACAAAATTTTTGTCCTTGTTATGGTGTCAAGTGTGTTTATATTGTCTGCATGATTTGTTGATTTACATTTTTCTTATTTTATCCATATGACACTCTTAAGCTTGTCTTTTCATGGATTTTATCAGGTGCCTTAATAATGCATTTGTACGAATCTTTTCTGTGCTTTACTAATTTTCTGTCAAACTCTTGGTGGCATGCGTACTGTTTACCACAGCAACAAACAAACTCCAAATGCTTCACTGGATGCTGTAATAAATATTACTTGATCATCTGAGAGAATTGTAAGGACTTCTGCCACTGCAGCTGAATTCTGTGGATTGTGATTAACAGCTTTATCACCTGACCTGTTATGGACTAATTCCCCCTTTCTTTGGATGCATGCTTTATTACCTCACTCCTCTCTACTGGTAGCTTGCAAATTCTCTTTTCTAATTCAGTTGCATACTTGGTCAAGGCTTCTTTTCTAACATTTGGTTGCTTCTGCCTCTTGGGGATTACAATGCAATAAATTTGCTCATCTTTTTCGATTTAATCATGTGGAACTATCTTTCATTAACTTTCTACTTTATAACTAAAGCTGAAAGGCAATAAAGATGTTATAAATGTACATACATTATGAAGATTATTTTATTAAACATTGTATCTCATAATCACCTGTTCTTTCAGAGGAATGAGAATTCTTATCTCTTTGAAAATCAATCTTACTTTCTGATCTGAGAAGGGACTTGAAGGAAATTCTCCACTTTATGAATAGTGATTGGTCCTACTTAAACAGCAGTTCCATTAAATTATTATGATACAGTTCTTATCGTCTTGTATATGGGAAATAGACATGGGTATTCAGCATTCTTATATTGTAATCATACTGCATTAGCTTGAATATTCTCTGCTTATGATTATGCAATGCAGGAGATTTTAGCATAAATTACGAACTCCCTTATATCTCCACGCTAAGTGAGAATAGGATATCTAAATAAGCTGGAAGGACTGACATACTAACATTGTAGAGGAAAATGGTAGCATTCTCTGGTGGCTGCATTGTTTTCTCTGCATGTCCTGTACTTGTGAGAATTATTAGAGGAAAACCTCTGAACTTGGAGAATTTTGAGCCCATTGAGATGCAGTGCATCAGATGCTAAATGTAACTAGCAAGAAAATCTAGGAACATTTGAGCAGTGAAGCATGGTTGGACTGACTCAGCTTCTCCAGCTCTTAAAGTGAGTGAAGATCCTGTTACCAATTGAGCATGAACTATGAATAGTAGTATGTAATTCCTTGCAACAATTTCTCTTTTATTCTTGACTTATCCAACATCCATGTTAATGTGCTACTTGTTGTGCCCCTTACTCCTTAGTTGATATCAATGAGAGGACGTCATAATGGGATGTTGTCTGTTTTTGCCTTGCAAGTTACTGATTCCACAATTTTCCGAGATTCAATTCCATTTGCTTTGTTTTTTATATATATTTTTAAATAGTTACAATAATTTGAGGAATTTATGCAATCTGTATTCTGCAAAGTATTCTTGTCATGCTTAAATATTTCTTCTGAATATATGTGAAGGAATGTCACAGGCATGGATACGGAATTTTGCTCTCATAGAAAAACTTTTTTGCTCTTTCTAGATTTATTGCATTGGCAGTTTACAACTCAAACCTGCTGAACTTATTTGAGGTAGACATCAATAACAGATGTGACATGCCGACAACCTTGAGTGCTCTGGAGCTTTTATATGAGGTAAAAGCAATATGTACAATTTATTTGTTCTCTCCTAAGAACGAAGCTGAATAGTTTGCCCATTGATCTTGAGTTTTTAACTAATTAGTTTCATATTTTCACTCTAAGTCTAGTTCTCTGTAGTTTGATGATCAGTACTTTGAACTGGTTGAATGTGCTTGTTCCAAATGTCCATTGGTCCCAGAATTAGTGTAAAAATAGTTGACTTTCTGGCAGTGTAAAAGCTGCAATAGCCTACGGAAACTCAAGCAAGTTAACCTGTGCAAATGTCATGTATATAAATCTAGTGAAATAATAAAGAAATTTCTGAAAGTGCTAGGCATGGCATTCTTAAGAGAAAAGACGGTTACCTCATTGTGTGTTTGGTCTGGCCTAATGATAGACCATCAATTGCCACGAATGTTGATAGATTTCAATATTCTGGCATGGAAGCCCGACATCAGTGTTGTACAGCCTTCAGCAAGGCTTTATCAGCTTCAAATTTGCTTTGTGATGATACTGTTGCTGGAATAGCATGGAAGGTATGTTTGCAAGTCAGACGAACTTGCCTAATAAAAGATCTTTTTTCTAATGTGGCCCGAGTAACTGAGGCATGACATGAAGTTTTCGTGTTTTCAGTTGCAGGAAGCTGTTTAAAGTTGTCCTCATCTTGCAAAAGAGCACAGTTGAGCTCAGCCCGGCACCATCACTGCAGAGAGATTTTGAGTCGTCGTCGAGATCTCCATCAAGTTATATAATATAATATCTTCTCTTGGAATTGTAATGTATTATATTGTTCATAGTTAGGTGGATGTCTGTTCAATATACAAAAGTATGACATGATTATATGATTCGCTGAAACAACTCTCGGACTAATAATTCTTTCTTGAAGCAGATTTTGCACAATTACCGTGTTTATCATAAGCAGTATTTGCTAATTCTGTTTCTGCTGCATTAGCTTTTTTCCTGATTGCCATGATTTCTTGAGCAATGGGATTAAGATGGGCCCAGGCAGCTTTTAGTATGCACAAAAGTAGCACCCCGAAGCAATATTCAAGATGTTCTCGTCCATTGGTACAAGCCATAGGCACCGCTGAATTAAGTTCTAGCCACGAGCTTGACGACTAGAGATGGAGCCTGCAGGAGCTGATGAAAACGGGGGTCAACTGAAGCTGTTGGCGCCCCGGTCTCGAATATTCTGGGACCCAGTCGCTAAGAGGTCCACCGGGGTGGGTAGAGAGAACAATTCTGTCAAATGGTGTCACATAAATTGTTCTTTTATGGTTGTGAATAATGATGTTATCTATTATTTTCAATTATGTTAACACTAAAATGTAATATTTTTTTGAGATAGATAATGGTCAATATAACCGCTATAATGATTAGTTATAGTTTTAGCGGGGCATCTTAAAATAGGATATGCATTACCCAGAAAAAAAAAGAAAAGGATATGCAATATTTAAAACCTTGGCTCTTCGTCATGACGTATCAGAGATTGGTGCTGGCTGGTACGTGTGATGCCAATGTAAGATTCATAGCAGATTTCATGTGTTCGTATCTGGTTCTTATACATAATTATTTTATGCATACAGCAAAGGTTTAATTTTCCCTAATGAGTTTAGTTAAATATACAATTTTTATATGCTAATATTTTATGTCCTGTGGATTATATTCGGTAATTAAGGGTTATATTTTTAACTCTTTTACCGATGCGTAATGGATTACATGTATGATAATGACAAAATTTAATATACTTATATGAAAGTAGAAATTGAGAAAAAGTAGTTCATCAATTTAATCGGTTCATGTTAGAAAAAATCATCATCTAGATCAAATAAACCTCCAGTATGCTATATGAAAATAGACAAATAGTATTTGTGAAAATATTACATTCTTAAAGCATCGAAGAATCTTAAAAGCACTCGTTGAAAATAAAAAAGATAAAATGAAAAGCATTATATCATTAAAATACTATATTGAAGTCTACTCATGTGAATTATATTATGTTATTAAATTATTATGTTACGACACTCTTGCAATTAAAGCCACTCATGTGAATTAAATTAAAATTTAGCAAATCATTGATGATTGTTTATCATTCATTGCACTACCATTATATGTAGTTGAGAAATTGGATTGATATTAAGAATTTATATGGATAAGAATTTAGATGGATAGATATATAAGTTGTTATTTATCATGAATCTAGCGCGGCAAATTCTATAAAATTGTTGCTTATTAATGATATATAATGTTTTCCAATATTGATTCTAGAATTCTTTTTATTTATTTTTATGAATATAAATTATTAATTTTAAAAATAAAAAATTATGTGGTCTAAAATTCGTATACGATGCGTGGGCACAGAATTAGTTTTAAATATACAGAAAACTAGGGATAAATCCCTAGTTCTATTTTGAAATTAAAAGCACGTCCCCACTTGAGTTTTATGTAAAAGTAGCTCCTCATTCCAAACATAAATTAAAAGCAACTACCTATTTTTGGCTGAAATGACCCTTATAACACTTATACCCTTATACAATAAGGCAGTATTCATTTACAATAAAGCAGTACTGTTTTATAATAAGACAGTACTGTTTTATAATACTATCACTGTAATGAAGGAACCAGATATAGGATTTCAGAGTTAGATCTTAAAACTTTTTTAAGATCATGTAGCGGAAGACTAAAATAAATCAAAATTTATTTTATAAAACTAGAGAATTCTTAGATCTAAGATCCTATTATATGATTATTACACGGCATTAAATCATGAAATTAAAACATATAGAGAATGAACTACATGTTGATCATATCAACATGTTTCTATGCTACATCTAATGTATGTAATAAACAATAGAT
>KE504688.1:108436-119365 GCA_000441515.1 Elaeis oleifera | reverse complement strand
CCAGTGATTTTCTCCAGGGTCAGATTGGTATCTACTCACTACTCCTAATGAGTATGCCACATCTGGCCTTGTACATGTCATGGCGTACATGATAGATCCCACAATCGAAGCATACGGGACTCTACTCATACGCTCTCTCTCTTCAGGAGTTGTCGGACAATCTTTCTTAGAGAGAGAAATTTCATGGCTTATCGGTAGATAGCCCTTCTTGAAACTCTCCAATGGACCCCGCCAATGGAGATTATATATTGGTAGTCAGTGGACCCTGCCAGTGGAGATTGTGCGCTGGTATTCAGTGGATCCTATCAGTGGAGGTTGTACGCTGGTATTTAGTGGACCCGCCAATGGGGGTTAAACATTGGTCATAGTCGAAGCTGTTGAGTTATGAGTGTTTTGATTCGAATCGGATTTATGATTATATTATATGTGAATATTAAAAAAAATAGATTTACATTAAATTAGCATGAAATATATTTTAATATTTATTTATATTATTCTTAAATATTATATAATATCTGAAATGTCTAGTTGAGATATTTGTTACTTACTGGGCTGTCTAGCTCATTACCTCTTCTTTTTTTTTTTTCAAATTCAGATAACTAATTGCGAGCGTGGATAAAAATGCTGGGACAGAGTTTTTAGAGGCGAGATTTAGCATTGTCAACTTCATTGAATTTAAATCTATTATTTTATTTTAGTAAAATTTTATTGAATGTATTTTTAGTGAAACTTTATTGGATGTAAGACATTTAATTTTAATTATTAAAATTAAAATTGAATAATAATTATTAAATTTTATTATGCTGTGATGCATTGATATCGTGATGAGATGTCTTGCATGCTTATAGAGAGAGTTCTTTATAAATATGCAGCGGTTGCCATGACCTTCGGCTCGCGATCTCGGATCGAAGGCGTGACAATTACATTACAATAAGATAATATTATTTATAATAAAACAGTATTATTTTATAATATCTTTACATTACAATAAGATAGTACTGTTTTATAATATCCTTACATTACAATAAGATATTATTCTTTACAATAAAACAGTATTACATTACAATAAAGCATTACTGTTTTATAATATTATAATATTATTTTAGTGTTACTTTATAATTTTAGAAATAATTTAGTTGTTTTATGTTATTTGAAAATTATTTTAAGTTATGTTTCAAATGAAAAAAAAATTTAAAATTTGAATGGAGCTCTATTTTATGTTAAATTTAAATAAAAAATTTATTAATTTATTTTAAATATAATCAAGAACCATGGACTCGTGGTGCACCATGACTGCCCCGATGTGTCAAAACCTGTCCCGGCACGGCTGGCTGATCGCTGCCTCTTTTGTTCTGTTGTTTAAGGCGCCACGCGTAGTTCCGAATCACAAGGCTCCGGGCTGGCCGAGCGTACGCCACCGTACCACGGTAGGAGCCATGAAAAATAATACGGCAATCTCCCATAGAAGATGTTATACGGATTCTTAGATCTCCGCCACGTAACCCAGAGGATAGATAAACGGCTGCGATTAAAGAAGGCGAGTTGCTGTACGATTTCGATCAACTGGGGAGCGGACCGCGCGTATCAGAGCGTATCTAAAGCGAGATCCACCGCGAGAGCAGGTTCGGTACGGTCCGAACAAATCGGTCTAAGGACGGCTGCGATGCGTCGATCACAACGTTGTAATCGTATCTTTTATCGCTTTCCCTTCCCCCTCTCGGCATTCTCTACGCCTCCTGCTCTTGCCTCTTGTTTAGTTCGAGTTTCGTTTCTAAACCCTACTTTTCTCATCGATTCAGTCCCTATAGAAGCAATCGACTTTTTGGGGTTTGCTTCAAATCTTGGACTTTTTTTTTTGGGTTTGAAGAACCTTGTGGTTTTTTCCTATATTATTAGTTTATATTCGCTGATTTCTTGTTTTGAGATTAAATCTTTGATTTCTTTGGGTGATGATAAGCCCTAGAATCTCTTTTTATGTATTCTTTATGGGTTCTGATTTCTTGTTTTGAGTCTATGATTTCCGTTATGTACTCAAAGTAAGAATGTGTGACGACAAATATTTATATCCTTTTGAGTTTCTATAGGCTCGGGTTTGCCTCATCTTTTAGAGTATACCTAACATTCTCTTTCTCCTTCATGATCATGCTCCCCTTTTTATCGCTTAAGAGTTGCTTGGGCGTTTGATTGGATTATGTTAATGTAATGGAATTTAAGTACGTGATATTGTAGAATTCAAAGTTCTAAGAAATCACAATCTGTATACTTAGTATGCGCAGTCGTATGAACAATAAACAGACGAACAAGCAATCCGAATATTCCTTATATTCCTTATAGGTGTTTAAATTTTATTGGATAAACACACTAAGGAGATCAGTGCGTATTCCTTGTAATGCATTTCTTCTTCTGCTCACTTGTAGTGGGGACTTTGTGATAACATTGAAAAGGCAACTTTGTGATAAGTTAGATATTTATTGCAGGGAGTTCTTGAATTATAATGAGCATGCAATTAAATTTGTAGGCCATGACATAAGGGATCGTCTGTAGAAATATAAGTAGTAGGCTCAATAGAAATGTGGATCTAATTCTTAATTCACAAGTTGAGGTAATCTGGATTGATAAAAGTTGGTCAAATATGAGCGTTTTAATGACTCTGTAGAGTGGATTTAGTTTCTATCTGGGTGTCATTTATTAAATATTATCTTCAAGGAAGGAAAGAAGGATAATGGTTCCATCAAGTGTAAATTTGTCCTAAAACATTGGGAAATACATATGGATGTGCCTGAGGGAGAAGGACATCAATCATGTCAAAGGTAAAACCTGAAGGAGGAAATCTAGTACCATGAGCTATTAATGGAGGGAAAGCACTATGGAATCAATCAGGGGAAGATAGGGAAATGCAGTTTTTTTTTTTTTCCGTGGTTGGTTGTGGGGGGGGATATTGATGGTAGAGTGTTAATGGACATGGGGACATACTTTATAATAATGGGACAAATTAAATTATAGAAGGCTTGGGAAAGGGAGGCAAAGAAGGCAGACTTCTTATTCAACTTGAGAAGGGTATGAGAATGTCAATGAATTAGCCCAATAAGAGATTGGGAAAAGTTAGTTTAGAAATAAACTATATGCGATACATTAAGGGAGAATAGTTTGTTTTCGATGGGAGAATTTTAAGATTCGGATAGGATCACAAATTTTATTAGACCAAAGGCTTAATGAAATTCTAGGCCAACTAGATTACTTGGTGGATTTGAAGCAGTCATGAAGATGTCCATGAATATGCGGTCTTAGTGCTGATTATTTTTTTTTCCTTTTATTCTACAATGTGATTTTGTTGGCTTGTGTGATCTCTCTGTTATGCACATATTCAATCTCTGGTACCAGACAGAACTGTAGGCTCAAGTGATAGGTTTCATTATGCCTCAATGATAAATATCATCATTGTCTTCTTCCTTCTTTTTCCTTTTCTTCTTTCTTTCTTCCTTCTTTCTTTCATTGAAGCTAGCTGAAGTTTAGATGTAGCTTCCAGCCCTTTGTGCTCTTTGTTGAATAACTTAACAAACTTGAGAACTTGATTTCATTGTGCACTGTTTTGAAAGTTTGATGAGATTAATTTGAATTATTTTCTTATTATCATTGTTAACTTTGCATTTCCTTGTTTCTTCATTAACTGATGTCTAGATGTTGCAGAAGTTGTAATGCTCAAATTCTTCTTCTTCTCTTTTTTTTTGTTTTAATTCTTCATGATCCTCATTCATGTACTTATACCTCTTTTACTTTGTATTTCTATCTATGTGCACTTTGATTCTTGAATGCTTTTAGATTAGTACAATTGCGCATTATAATACATCTTGATGTAACTCTAATATGTCTAATTCAAACTACAATTGATAATAAACACTGTATAAACTTATTCTTGGTTTCTAAGGTGCATATCAACTGGAGTGGTAAATCTTCATTAAGAGATACCGACAGGGCAATGACACCACCTTCTGAGAATATTTTGGCATTAAACAACTTGTATCATGAAGAAGGTGAAAATGCCAAGTTTCTGATGAGTAAGTTATGTCATGTATATGTTATAACTGCTAAGTTTGATCCAGTTGCATTATCATCTTCTTGTGATTTTTATAGGGGTTGTCAATGCATCCTTTTTGACTATGCTAACTTTGCTTTTTTTGCTAAATATAGTGCAGAAGTGAAGAAAAAAACCCAAAGAAACATTGGTTGGGGCCTTCGCCAGTTCAGTATGCTAGGTTGGCAAGAAATGATTTATTATAACCAATCTTTACAAGCAGTTTGTTGACAATTCAGCTTTCATAGTATCTATAAGGATTTATGAATATGCATATGTTCATCTTATTTCCATCATCAGATAGTTGCATATTTAGATTGTCAAAAAGATTAAAAAAATGTTTTTGATATATGGAATGCTTGTGAGAAAGATTTCTGATGCCCATGATAATCTGCTATGGAGTATAGGCATTCTCTGTTCTCATATTTTGTGTCAATTTACTAGTTCCTCTTCTCCTCTGTCTTCTATTTTTTTTGTTTTTTACTTTTCACGGATTCATTACAATGCCTCCTTAAGTTATAACTTGTAAATTGGTTGTCTTTTAGTTTGTAAGAAGGTCGAGGCGAAGGGAAGAACAACATATAATGAGGTGAAGTCTACTAACTCCAATCTTTTTCGCACACATGCATGGATTCACTATATGCACAAGCACACATGCACTTGGTCTTTTTACACCTTGGTTGGAACTGATATACATGCATGTAAATATGCATCACCTCAGTTAAAACTGATACATGTACACATATGCATGCATCCATGTAAATACACATATACATGTGGACATAAAAGTGTTGCGAACCCAAATGTATAATTCCTTTAGTCGAGACATGGAAGTGAAAGCTAAAAGTGCCTCCATTTTGTGACCTTTGAGTATAACATATTTCTCTTATGAGGAATCTTATTTTACCAATAGTGAGATTGATTGTGCATGAAGTTATGGGTATATTGCATGCATGAAAAACATTTTTAGTAAGTTTACCAACAACATTTTTTTGTTTATAATAATGTGGTAAAGGAGATATTTTTGATCAAAACCAGATGTATTATATAAAGGGATAAATCCCTTCATGAAGTCAAATAAGAAATTTGTTTAGGGGAAGGAACATGAATCTGAAATCATGTTAACAGTTCATTTTGATTCATATGTTGTTGAAAGTTAAAGCAAACACTGGAGATCTTATGAATGTTCTCTTATATTATGTTAGAACTAAGGGCTTAAAAATATTGGGACTACAATATCATGTGTATTGAAGACCATGTAACATAATTGTGTTTTTTTAAAAAAAGTTATGAAATAGTTTGGTATATCTGTACATCTTTCAGAAAGTGTGGCACCAAACATAGTGGAATGGAGAAAAAGGATTCCTATAGGCGACCCAATTAGTTTGTGATTAAGGCTTAGTTGAGTCAAATGAGAGTATAAAATATCTGGGTATACATGTTTTCATATCATTTTCTACACAAAAATATGTAGCATTTAGTACCATCCATAAAGTGTTCAGCATTATATTGTAGACATGTCAGCAATGGTCCAGGTGGAACAGAGAAGCATACTTTCTATCAATCTCTTTTCACTCATATATAAGCACTTCTTGCTTTATAAGTTATTCAAATGATGTATCTTAACAAATATTTCAAATTAGGTGGGAGAAATAGCTTTTAGCTGAAGGCCTTTGGTAGCTGCTTATCTAAACCAATATATAATATTTTTCCATATCAACAATTTACTTTCAGTGGCATGCTACCTTGTATGAATTGGACTTGCTATTTCTTTTCTTTCTTTTTTCATGTCCGTGTTCAAATTTTGAGTGATGTGGTTCAACTTATTGTTTACTTGAACTAATTGGCTATTCTATTTCAGGTTGCTGATGAAATTATAGCAGAATTGGCACCATTGCAGACCAGTGCTAATTCATTTGTGGTTGGTTTTATACTTTTAATTTTGGTGTTTGTCTTAAGCACACACAGAAAAGTGTGCATGTATTGTAGGATACCAGAAAGTAATATGATCATGTTGTGTCTACATGAGCAGTTTGAAGAGAAAATATTCGGCGGAGGGTATATGATGCATTTAATGTTCTCATGGCAATTGATGCCATTGTGAAAGACAAAAAGGAGATAAGGTGGGTAGGGTGGTCTTGTACAAAAACTGCAGAACTAAAGAATTGAAGGTAAGTTTTGTTCCAATTAATAAAACCAAAGTTGTATAATATAGGTTTTATTGAGTAGTTCATAATTTTATGTTGAAAGTGTTAGATTAGATGATTCTTGGCGATAAATTTGAATTCTCTGCCATGTGAGTATCACATAGACTTTGTTGAATACGTTCTTTTGAAGGAAGTACGCATGAATCTAATGAACAGCATTCAAAGAAAAGCAAGATTCTTAAAAGATCTGGAAGACCAAGTAAGTTTTGTCTTTCATTTCATTAGCGAGGTAGCAGCTTCAGTGATTTATAGGATAATTTCTCTTGTTTTCATTGGTTCTAGATTTGATGTAAAAGCAAGATTTAACAGGATATATGTCCCTTAGTTTTGCATTTAGCTGATATTTTGCTATTTTCTTTTCTTCAAGTTTGTAGATCACCAAAACCTTATGTTGCGAAACCAACGGTTGCATAAGTCAGCAAATATGTCTTCTCAAGGCGTTGCTCTGCCATTTTTGTTGGTCCGAGTATGTTTCTACTCTAGTTTATGGCCACTACAAGTATGATAAATGAAGTCTTGTGAGATGATGAACTTTTTTGTCTTTCGCACACCTTAATCTTGTCTTTGCTAAGTCATTATATTGTTCTTCTGTCATGTTTCTCATTAAAGCTGAAATGTATATGGTTTTACATGAAGTGACTGATGCATTATATATAATTCTTGTTACTTCTAAATTTTATCTTGAAATATGCTTGCTCTTTATTATTTATTTATTTATTTTTTTACATCAGTCTTTTAGGGTTGCAATTGGGTTTACAGGTAAAAGAGTTTTGGATCGTAGGATTTAGGCCAAGTCTATGGTCCAACTTTAGAAGGTCAGGTAGGATTCACTTTGGGGTGGGCTGAGTTCTTTCAGGTAGACCTCAATTTCAGATCTATATATTATCCAGTCTATTCGGGTCAGATCCACATTTGCCAGATTTGCACATTGATCCGGTTGGAGGTTAGGTCTTGGTTTGCAACCTGTAGGCAAACTATGGGTAAGGATATGGATCTGATGAAGTTAGGATCCTAGTCTACCTGTCCCAGTTGCATCCTTCATTTCACATGTAAATGTTCTTTTATCTGTTAGTTTAATGCTTTAAACATTATCTGACACCTTTTTGGGCATCTTCCTTGCTGTTTCACCTACTTCCTGACTCTCCGGGTCTTCCACTTCCATCTACGATCTTCTGCTACAATATTCATCATGATTAACTATACATTGCAGCCCGCTGTATCATCAGATGCCTAACCTAGATCCATAAAATCACCTGACATGCAAATTTGCTCACATATTGGTTGTTATGTGCTGCACTTATTTCTTTCCTTTCAAACTTTGGTTTCCGTGGTGTTATCCGGCAGCGTCTCTTTTAATTATTTTCAGCTTGTCTGTTCATGATCATCAGTCTGCACCCTTTTGGGAACCTTACTGAAAAGAAACAAATTTGATGGTGACATTTCTGCAACATTATTAGTTTTCAGTTCCATCTAACCTCTTTTTCACCGTTTTCTTGTCTTGTGGGGAACAGACAAATCCCAAGGCTACAGTTGAGATTGAGATTTCGGAAGATCAGCACTTTGTGAAATTTGACTTCAATGGGTACTGATATTGTTTGCTCTAAATTTAATGACTAATTAGTTCAAATAGTTTGCCAGAAGTTCCTTCCTTTTATGTATCTGAAGACTTGGGAGCATTTCTTAGTTCCTCCTGTACTGATGATGCATTTTCTTGTTTCCAGAACTCCATTCACCGTACATGATGCGGCTGCCATCCTCAAGGAAATGAGATTCTCGCAAGCATTAGAAACTGAGAATGCCACCCGAAGTTCCTTGGATGGTTCAAATTTGATCACTGATCCAAGTGGCAAATAACCGGAGACTACTTCTGGCTCAAGAAAGTTATGATCTTGTGGCAGCTGACATGGACATAGGACATAGACTCATCAACTTGACATGGTGACTAACATATGGTAATCTTCCAGATGGAACAGATTGGAAGGTTGAGGCAGTTTGTACATGTTATGTAAATTGAAGTGGACCCCTTTTGGTACTTTGAAAATCTTGAAAACACTTTTAGGTCACAGAAGGGCTTTTGGCTTTGGCTGCCTCACCATAGCTTGTTTGGTGGTGTTATTTATATTTGTCCACGTCATGGTTATTTAATATGTGATTCTTGTGGTGTGTCTCGCTTTATGGTGTTAGTTTATCGTACAGTTTGCATGCTTTAGGTATGATCACTGGTTTGTGGATCTGGAGCTGGAGCTGGAGCTGGAGCTGTCGAGGTGAATTCTCCAAGTCCAGGGAATACACAACCCAAGGCTTGAACCTGGGAGCCCACATGGGGAGAGGGTTCACGAGGAGGGATCTCATAATTCATACAAGAGAGACAGAGAATTTTAACAACATATTATTGTTCTTTAATGAAAGTGACTATTGGTGATTGGTAATGGATTATCTTACTATCATCATTAGTGGTACTTGTAGAATTGATATAATTTATGTTTAATTTTGATCCATCATCATTAAAATTCATTGCTTAATATATAATAAAATTTAATTATTAAATTTATTATTATTGTAATTCAGTATATTATTATATGGTATTTCATAAATAATTGAAAAGATAAAAATTATATCCTATGCATCTCGCAAGGTTGCTATGAGTAATATAGATATTAACGATCGAAGTTGTTTCAGGAAGTTTAGTTTGGTAATGAGAGTTTTTGCTTAATTATCATTAGAATTAATTACTTTATGTATAATAAAGTTTTAACTATAGAAACCTTTCATCTATTATAATTTTTATATTATATTTTAAGAATAGTTGAAAAAAAGTAAAAACGTATCCTACATATTGTGTGGATTATAGTATATATCGAAAATGGAGTAACTTATGGAAAGCTCATTATTTACGGCATGAATGTCCGCCGGTTATCATTAAAGTTTGTTATTTAATATAGAATGCATATCAATGATATTGGTATTAATATATCTAGTCAACATTAAAATTTTGATGCATCGATTGTATACCTAGTCAACATTAACATTCAATGCATTGATTGTATGCTAATTTATGTTATGATCAACCAAGCATATTAATTATTTGCGGCCCGTTATGATAATAATTTGAAACTCAGGCTATATTTGGTAGGGACAAGGGGGAGACATGTGAACAGGTGCAAAAACTAAGAAAGAGAAGGAATATTTATATTTTGTGATTTCTCGTGGCATGGAAAAACTTACTCTCTAGTATTATTTAGTCAATAATTTTATCATGATGAAAGGCTGATGCATTCATTTATCCCTGGGATTTATCCCTTCAGTGAAACGTCCAGAGAAGGCTTCTCTCGTGAATGCTGTCCTCTTTATCATGATCCAACCACACGAGACCCCTTCAAAACTTGCACCCAACATGGGAAACCACTGAGACATGTTAAATGGATCAGCAGGAACAGCAGAACCAAACCTCTCGGGAAGATTACCATTTAACCCCCACCGCTCCCCGTCTTCTCTCTCGCGAGTCCTTTTTTGCTTCCCATTCCGCTCGCTCGATCTCTCTCCAATGGCGGGCCTCGGCGCCCTCAACCGCCCTCGGCGGTGGCCTCCGTCGCCCCTCCAGGCCTCGCCTCGAGGCTCGTCCTTCTTCTCACCGCCCTCCCCTCTTCCTCTCCATTTTTGCCTTCGTCCTCCAGTGGCGCGGTGGCACCGACGACCCGGTCTTGCGGTGGCCTGCCGAGTCTCAGAAGTTCCCCGGGATGGATAACAGCCCACTCGGCTCGTCCATCTCGTCGTCGACGTCCGGGCGCTTGTCGTCGTCTTCCTCCGATTGCGTGGAGATCCTCGGCCAGAGCTCCTCTCCTTCCTTCCCTTATTATCGAGGGTGGAAGTTCAATTTCGATTTGGATCCGCATCCAAAGGTGAAGTTTATTGCCTTTTTTACGAACATTTACAGGGTTTCTGATTGGTTCGATGGAATAATTTTGGTGGTGGGGACCGACATGGGAATATTGGAATTAGGGATCTGGACGCAAATTTGAAGCATATAGGGACAGTCTTTTGTTTCACTTGGAGATTTACTGTTGGCTTGGTATTTTCTTCTGGTTCGCAGGAATGGAAGTATATTATTACGCTGCTTAATTTAAATTTCTGATTGTAATATCTACATTTTATCCTGTTGGGATATACCGACCGACCCCCGACGCCGACTCACCGACCCGACTCCGACTCACCGACCCGACGCTGACTCACCGACCCGACTCCGACTCACCGACCCGACTCCGACTCACTGACCCGACTCCGACTGGACCCGACTCCGACTCACCGACTGGACCCGACTCCGACTCACCGATGGATCCCGACTCCGACTCACCGACCCCGACCGCCCGAGAGTCGACTCCATGCCGGGTGGAACGACGTCCACTCCCAGTCGGGTTAAACAACTAACGCCCGACTTCTACAGACTCTCCGGATGCCGACCGCGCTCTGGAGTCGCCATCCAACAATGAGGGCTCGACTTACAGTCGACCGGCCCCACACTGCCGCCGGACAACCGGCAGAGGCTGCAATCCCATCATGGACGCGCCGCACGCCGTACGGCCGTCAGGAGGACCTTGTCCTGCCAGGGACCCCGGCATTCGTCCTGCCAAGGACGCCAATTAATTCTTGGGA
>KE504688.1:85548-96091 GCA_000441515.1 Elaeis oleifera | reverse complement strand
AAAAAAAAGAGCAATTGTCAGGCATTGTCGAAACTTAAGACTTCTCAGTCACGGATGTCTCAGATCTCGTTAAGCATCTATTATAATGAGATGTTATTGAAGAAGGTGCCATTCCAAAGTTAGAAATAAGGAAAAAGTGGCAGTTCTTTATCTGCATTAGCAGCACTAAAGAGAGGCTGATCAGCGATATTTGCGTGCTGACACCTTTGGGAGGCCAAGGAACTCTGGATAAAGCTAGAAAGCTTGAGGATTTGGTGTTTTGTCTGAGAGTTTTATGGCAGGGGAGATAAAGGTGAAATCAATGTCAAAAGCTATCGAATATGATGGAGAAAGACGCAAACTGTGTCAACGTGGATTGAAAATTAAGGTAGTTGAGAAGTGGATCTTCAGGTGAATTGTTTAAATGACAGATTATCAACAAACTATTCAACAGAGTTTCCTTCTTCTATGCCCGAACTTTCTTTTTACAAGAAACCTTATTGTTATCTCAAGTGGTTTTCTTGTGTTCTGCCACCTATTTATTAAGGTGAACCTATTCTTCAGCAAGAGAGGCATAAACCTGAATCTGTAATTCCTCACTTCATGGCTTATCCTTCTAACTGCTCCAGCTGTACTTTAAACATGGAAATATTGTGATGAATAAGATCATAGGTTATGAATGGTGCATTTGTATTGGATGAGGATCCATGTTCAAACAAATCGTCAAATAAAATATATTGATAAATCGCATCTTTTTGGTTCTGTATTATCGGAGCTTTATTGGCGAGATATAAACAACAGATTCCCCATATTGCAAGCTTGTCATTTGACCCAAATATAAGCTAAAGATTCATCCCTTTTATTTCTTATGCTGCCGGTGATGTGATGTCTGTACCATAAAATCAGAAACTAAGGTGCAAGTGTGCTTTATATCACCTTGATATATGCAATTCATATGCAATATAACTTCACACATGAGCCCTGGGCACTCTGTGCCTTGCTTCAAACAGGAGCCCTAACAAATCTAAACCATCCGATTGAAGTCCATCTAAAAGCACGGTTAACCTAAGCCTATTGCAAGCATGGGATCTTTTGAAATTAACATTTAAATGGGACATGTCCCACCAATAAGAATAAATGTTTAGATATGTACTATAGGCAGTGCTAGTCTTAAGGACGTTGATCATACTTTTGATCTCAGTATGGTGTTTGTTTGACTTTCAAACAGCTCTTGATGCATTTAGGTGACTTGAAAGAGATGTTTAGTGGAACAGGTTTTGATTTTCAGATTCACATCTAGTCAATCTTTTATCTGCTGACCAATGGCATGTTGTACTGCTGTTAGCTTTCTGTTGCAATTATTGCTTTCTTATGACCTCGTGCCCATCAAATGGCATTAGATATGGAGGATGCTTCTAAGTTTGCCTTTCTTCTGTGCTTTGCTCTCTCTGCTGCTTCTTTTTAAATGACATTGGTTACCAGTCACTAAAAGGGAATCTGAAAAAGTATATAACAACAAACCTAGTGGTCTTGGAAATAAAACTGAAGCAGCTACCTTGTATGCACATAGAACATGCTTACCATATAACGATGATAGATTTGCAAACAAATATTATGATAAACACACTTTAGAGGAAAGATATTTAGCAGAAATGGCATTTCCTGCATAAATACTGGTAGATGATGTTAGTTGTGAGTGCATTTTCGATGAAATCTCACAAGTTCATATGGAACTGACTGCTCTGGTATTATGTGGATTGGTGCATATTCAATGACAGATAATTTGGATAATTGCATCGGATGCTTGAGTTTTGTTTCTTTAGTTGCTACCAAGCTGTGTACTTTTCCTATTTCTGTCGTCTAATTTACTGATTCTAGAAAAATTGACCATGCAATTATTTTGTGAGAGGCATGTTTTCTTTCAGATTGAGCATACTGATTTGTCTTAAATGGTAGTGGCCGTGATGTTTTGTTATCATTTTGACCATTCTTACTGGGAATGCATTTTCAGGCAGAAGATGGTATTGGTCTTCCTGAGGAAGTTCTGAATGATATAACATTTGAAAGGGCTGCAAAGTTCTACTTTATATATATTCGCTTTGATTTGCTGTGGTCACTTAATCTTTTTGCATTAATTCTCCTGAACTTTCTTGAGGTCAGTTGATGTGTTTCATCCTTGATATCAATATCGTCTTTCATTCAGTGTGATGAGGCAATTAGGTAGAAAAGATGAGGAATTTAGGATTCTTGTATGCTTGATTGGGAATAAAGGACTCCTTGTGCTTATTTGTTTTGTTGCACTTCTTTTAAAACCTTTTTTGAGATAAGGTAATACTAGATTGTGCGCTTTGCAGAAGCCTTTGTGGTGTACCAGGTATGGCCAATATTCATGCGAGGAAAGAGACTTTTTTCTCCTTGGGCAATTGCCTTACTTAACCAGCATGCAATCCCTCACTTATGAGGTGAGTTCTGTGCTCAAAAAATGTAAAATTGGGGAAATGAATTATAAATACTCAGTTTTCTGTCGTATTACTGGCTCTAATACATTGGTTCATATTGTTAAGGTTGCACTCGTCAATCTGTGGCACCTACTTTTGTAAAATTCTTATTCAATAATTTTTTTCTTTGAGAGATCTGGTTTTATTTCTTTGTGTTTCTTGAAAACAATGAACCTTGGGAGCTTATTGTAGGCTATAGTGCTGATAGATATGCTAAAATACCTAGCAGTTGCAGGTAACTTGTATTCACTACAAGAATGCAACAATTCTTTTGAAAGTATGGACATTATGTGGCTGGGCAGAATTGGAAGCAACCATCTGTCTTCTGATGGCTAGTGATATTTAAGACCAGAATAAAGTGGTAGTGATTTAATGTTAGTCACCATGTTTCATTAGCATGTACTGCCCAACCATGTTCATATATATGCAGAAAGAGCTATGATTCCTTAATGCTTATGGCAATTTGCACAGTGTATATAGCAAAAATGCTTGAGTTCTCTTCAACACTTGTGCTAGGCTAGAAGGTTGATTTGTAACTTCTCCTTAATCAAGGGATAAATGAAAAATCAGAAGCCATCGCTCCCCAGGTTGGTAGTAGGAAGATCTACATGTTGATGAAACTGTCCGAGGTCCTAAGCTGCTGCACTGTAGTATAATAACGTATTGAGTACTGTTGCTGAAGAAAATTCCTGTAATTTCTGCAGGGGATCACACTTTTAATTCTTGTTCTGCATACATTTCTTCCACTTGCATATGAAGGTTGCTGTCTCTATTGGAAGAGCCCTTTGAACAATTAAAGGTCCGTATTGCCACATTGTTAGAGGCTTAGAGCTTTTTAATAATATTTTATAAACTAGCTGCTTGTAATGATTTCTCTGGATGGTCCGTTGAAACCAAAACAAATATGGCTCTGCTTGCTTTTTAAGAATATAGATTTGGTTCACATGTTTTAAGATTGCAGTCATAATGAATGATGTGGATCTTTGATTTATATGGTACATCACGAATTTTGGCACCTTAGCTCTATTTGTATTGCCAACTTTTGATCATCTGATGCATTTGAAAAGAAAGATCTACACTTCCAGAAATAATTTGATTTTGGTTTCCAATAATACGCTCTAAATACACGAATGATTTTTCAATTTGGATGGCCCATCTTCTATTTTGCTGTGATAAGGATGGAGTGCAAAACTTACTCCATCTACATTCATTGTCTTTTACCTCTATGTTTTTTGACCCTTATAAGTAAGTATCGAGATATTTGCAACTTATGCGACATTACAATATCAAATATACCTCCTCGTATGTAGCATCCGATAATTATAATCATTTCATGATGTATGTATTTATTTACATATGAAATCTCTGTATTTATTCTCAATAATGTCTTTTTTTTTCCCTGCAGGTCATACTTCTCATAATCTTAGTTTGTGATGTGTTGGTCTATGCTCTTTATCTATCTCCAGTGCTTGTTGCTTCTTTACCTTTCAGAGTTGCCCCGTACATTCGTGTTGTCTTTGTTACTTTGTCAATCAGGTGAGAATATTGGTAGTTTCTTTAATTTCTTGAAACCACCAACTCTATTTATAAACTATTATTTTCTGGAGTATTACTAGTGGCCTGTGATTTGATGTCCATAAACCAAGACATGCAATAATAAATTCCTGAACTTTCAAACATCTGTAGTCCACCACGAGTGGAATTCCTTCAATTATCCATGTTCCTGGTTGGATGTTTTACTGAGTATAGAAGGTCTAGAAAGAACAAATCGACCTTTTATAATGCCAACATAAGCATCACATAAGCAACCAGACCTGTCTCATGGATAGTGACATAGTCCTAACTCCTAAGATTGCAGATATAAATATTTTTTTGATTAATTAAGTGCTCAGATGGTTGATTAGAGCAAGGAAGATCACTATTTGTTTTTTATATAAAAAGTACTCAAGAGATCAAGGTCTCCTCCTTTCTGGTTATATAGTTCCTTGATGGGAATATTTCTTTATCCAGCCTTTGTTGCTTTTGCATAGGGGGGTTCCTGCTTAAAGTGTACATCTCTATTGTGTTGTCTTGGTCATTCATGTTCAGTATCAGTCCAGGCTGAAGAAGTTCAGTTTATCCGTGCACATATTCTTTTAGATACTGATCATGTTAAAATATATCTTCAATTGAAATCCTATTTCTACGAAGGAAGATCAGGATGATTCAGATTGTGGAGTATAATTTGACATGTGTGATCGACAGATTAGAACATGATTATAATTATGTGAGATTGAAATCCATAGTCTGATAATTGCATGTGGGAACTTGGTAAAAGTGAATTTTGCGATGATCTGCATGCTATGCATGATGAGACCAGAATTTGGTAATTACTAGAATAAATATTTGATGAAGTCGTAGTAGCCATCTTTTTATTGTGTTATGCTAGGTAATCATGTGTTATTTTCGATCTTAAATATTTGGACCGATTGATTGAAAACTCTCCATGTTAATTTCTGTAAAGAATCCACCAATAAGTAGAGAAAAGTATGTGTAACAGTTTAGATAAACATATAGGGGGTGTGTGTACTGTGCACCAGGTATCACTCAACATGCCAAAACAGTAATGTGGTGCATTTGGTGAAACCAAAGATTTTCATATCATACATCCTTTTCCTTATTGAGTCTTGTTGTCTCATTTGGTTCTTCTTTCTTGTGTCATTGTATATTGCCAAACTGTCAGCAGAAAGTCACTTGGTTGACATCCATGTTGGTGATGTGATTTAGGTTGTGTCTATTTCCTCATGTTAATGAACTTATTGAATTTTTATGGCAAAGACTGAAAGCTCATAATATTATTAAGGAATTTTCATTTATTATAATTCTTTTAAAGATGTAATATATTTTAATCACTGAAAAAGTTTATTTCTTAAATTAGGGAATTGCGTGCATGTATGCTTACATTGGCTGGAATGGCTGGCATGTATCTCAATGTCTTGGTAAGTTTCTAATTTCATATTTCGTTGTTCTGTCCCTCAAAATGTATGCAATTATCCTTTACTTGCTTGCCATGAATTCTATCGTATTCTCATTCAGTATGATCTAGAAATATTAGCAAGTTATCAAATATTAATTTTTTAAGGCTAAACTGAATATGGTGCGGCACTTCATTTCCTCACCTTTGAGGTTTTTCTTATCTTCTGGGTGCTTGGCTCACTCTTACAAGTGCAGGCTCTTTGGCTATTGTTCCTTTTATTCTCCAGCTGGTTAGCGTATGTGACATTTGAAGACACCCAACAAGGAAGGACCATGTTCTATTCCTATGGTGCTACATTGTATCAAATGTTTGTTCTTTTCACCACATCTAACAATCCAGATGTATGGATTCCTGCTTACAAGTAAGCTGGACTATTGCAAGTATTGAAATGTTTTTCCTTCAATTATTCTTAAGTTGGCAATTTTTTATTGCAGTAAGGCATGGTAAAGTAAAACTCCCATCAAGTATTCAACTGCACAATGAGCAACAACTTTAATATTTCTGTCGCATGCTAACTATATATTTATCATTAATACCATACATTACATATTTAATCAGGGATTATTATGCTGGCCATAAGTTGATGTTCTCATTATGTGTTGGGAAACATATGAAATACTAGAAACTTGAAAGTCTAGCGTGTGCTAGGTGTAGGCTATAGGATGAAACCATGCTTTACTTAGAAGCTGTAATTTCCCAAGAACCATTCAGCCGAATGATCAATGAACTTCTCCAACTTTCAGAATTTGGCATAAAGGTTGTTAAATCAAATGAAGCCATTCATTTGATGTTCAAATGAAGCACATGCATGGCAGTGTCCCAAGTACCAGCATGTAGCTAGTACTTCTGTGTCAGTGCCTCGGGCTGGTGAGGCACTGGTATGCTGTGTAATGAGCCATGCTCGCTGTGCTGATTAGCACTTATATCCATGCTGTAAGTTTGTTTGCTAATATGCCCAATCTTACCCAATTTAGCTTGATATTTGAGAGTAGCCTTTAACGGATAAAGTCATAGGGGGCCATCTGCCCGTGTAACTCCTTTGTCCAATTCAGGGGCTTTGATGTAACAGGCTTTCTGTTATACCATCACCTAAATTAGTGAATGTTTTTGCCACTGCTAGGAAAGGAATAACAGGGTCCAAAATCTCAGTTGTTCATGCTAAATTTTTTGTTATGTAAGTAGAGCTTCATCACTTTCTTCAGAAAGAATTTTCTAGATCTTTTCCAATTTATTCAAGTAAACACTCTGACAAAGTCTGATCTGCTTTGGAGGAGGCTCCTGTCTGAAGTCTTAATCTAGGATGTTTACAAGGTATGAATGAGAAACTAAACAACTCTGATCTACAGTTGTCGCCTACAAAGCTCCAGCTTTTGGGAGGTACATATCTAAAAGAACCCAGTTGGAATGCAGTTCCCAACTTATGGTCTAAAGTAAAGAACTAAAATATTCTGTCATGATTGGTTGATGCTGTAGTGGGTGATGCAAGTGGCCAAGGCAGCTCTAATTATATTTTGCATGAGAACTTATCATTTTCTTCCTCCTGCATAGCTTAGCTATTATGTTTATTAAGGATATTTACATTTTTTAAAATCATCTAGTTATCTTATGCTTTTTACAGTTTTACAGTATGGAGGCTCATACTGAAATTTGGGCCTAGGTGTTGACTTATATGTTCTTGAGCAGGAAATCACGTTGGTCTTGCCTATTATTTGTTATCTATGTGCTGTTGGGGGTTTACTTCCTAACAAATCTTATTCTTGCGGTCGTTTATGATAGCTTTAAAGCTCAGGTATTTACTTGTTATCAAGTATTTCTATTGATATGTTAGTGATGTTGAAACATGGGATCATTAAGTTTGATGTCTTCAGATCTGTTAAAGAAACATAATTAAGTTTCTATCTCATCTTGTGCTATTATAACTTGATTTTAACAATTTGTTTGAACAAAGTGATTATAAATTAAACAGTCATACTCAATGCCATGTATATTCTTTTTAATTTTTTAGCTTGCGAAACAAGTGGTTGAGATGGATTCTATGAGAATACGCATCTTGGGAAAGGCATTCAGTCTTATAGATAATTATGTAAGTTATTTTGTCCTATTACTTCTTTTTGGTGCCTTTTCTTGTGAGAAATAAATAGGTTTTTGATGCTTCTAATGCAACAAATTTCAAGTGGACACAGAAATTGAAATTGGTATTCTATGAGATGTCTATGCTCCTATTAACTTTATGTAGGACAGATAATCACAGGTATTCTGTAACTATAGGAATACAAACTGGTTATTAGGAAAGATCCAATATGAATTTACCTTTCATTGAGAAAGTGAGGATGGGTGACTGTGCAGAAGAAAGAGTGCAAAATTATGCCCTGCTTGGGTAGTGTCAACACCACGTAACTCTCGCAGCTGAAGAATTTCCTCCCAGGAACCCAGATTAATGGAAGACCAGATATGCTTCCACTTATGCTCCAAAACTCCAAATGAACCAGTTGTTTTATAATATTTTTTTCATTCATTCTTTCTAGATCGACATCATTTTCAATATTGTTTTAAGCTGCAATATTTAAATTCTTCCCTTGGTTATGATGTTCAAGTACTTTGTGTCTGTTTATTTTTGGCTTCATGTCTAATTGAGTGGTCAGATTTGCAATGATGCTTATATGTTAACTTGCAAAGTCTTGGAGGGATTTTGATAGGTGTTCTAGGGGAAGATAACATTTTATGTTCCTTTTGCTAAGATAACAATATTGCCTAGTCGCATGATTAGATTTTGATGGACTCTTTCCCCCCCCTCTTTTGTTGCAAATTGGTGATCATTGTCTTTCATTTTTGCTTGGATGTATAATATTCAATAAAACATCACTGGACATGCATACTGTCTTTTGCCGGAGGTCGCATATGCCTATGATGGCATGAAAAGCTCTTGCTAAAGTTCGGCTCAAACATGTTTTCCCATTAGAATTGTGTGGAATTGTCCTTTTTTTTCTTCTTCTTCTTTCTTTTCCTTTTATGATTTAATGATCATCAGACTTATATATGATAGGGATTAACTTTGTATGATCATTTAACTTATTTATGATAGGGTTAACTTGTATAGATCTGGTCTGGACTGAAGCCAACTTGATACTGCTTAATACTTTGTGCCTTGGCAAACCTTTTATTGAGTACATCATTTTGTATCTAATACAAGTGATATATGTGTGTGTTTGTCTATTTATCCATCTGTTTGTCTGTCCGTCCTGTATGACATAACAATATCTGTATTCTATCATACACACATAATATCTATGTATATAATGCAAATGTATCTGCATGTTTATGGTATTTCATTGCATGGAAAGCCCTCAAACCCAGCTTTGCGTGGTGTGCATGTCAGTTTATCTTTTCAGTATAAATCTGAAAGACTGAGACTGAGAACCCATATCCACCAATATCCCACCCTAAAGCTAGTCCCATCTTTGATAAATACACCTCACTCAATTCAATTTCTACTTTAAGGGAGAGAAACAAGTGGGAAACACCTTCCAAGGTTGTCTATTAAGGTTATGTAAATGATAAAAAAAAAGCTTTAGTGAGATGGGGAAATTCCAAGCATTCATACTTGCATCCCATGCCTGAAACTACATACATGCATATATATGTACATGCACATATATATACATGTAGATATATGTATTTCTGTAGATATATCTGTTTGATTCTGGAATTTAACTAGGGAATAATTGTGTCATTATACTAGATATCATTGATATGCAATAAGTTCACATGATAGGGTAAGTTGCTAGTACTGTAAAGTCATGTGGTCTTTCAAATTTTGCATTACTGATCTTGTTTTTTGCACACCAGAAGCAAGGGTTTCTGAACAAGGAGCAGTGCATTTGCCTATTTGAGGAATTGAACAAGTACAGGTAAGAACTTTTTATTACATATATGGTTATGTTAATCTTTATTTTACTGGCTTTATGCTCCTCTTTTTTGTGGGGGGGTAGAAGACTATAGCAGGCTTTATGTTGTTGAGTAGTTTAAGGCAAGATTTTAAATCCAGTGGGATGGGGCTGTTCCAATTTCTTATGGAATGGAATGTGCCGCCATCCCAATACTTGAGACAGAGGATGTCCAAGACGTTTCGATCGGGACGTTGGGATGCTAGCAGGATGGTTCTATCTCAATACATGGGATGGTATCTTGTCCCAGTGTCCCGCAGGAGGTCCTGTTGAGACCTAAATCCATGGTTTAAGGCTTTAAGCAGTATATCATAGAGGGTCTAGTTTAACACAAGATTAATGCAGGGACTTATACAAGAAAGGAGCAAATAGTTTACTGCCACATAATGAACTGCATATGTTGTTGATCTGTGGTTCATATGCAGTTTATCATGTAGCGGCAAACTATTTGCCTTTTCCTTGAAATGGTCCCTTACGTTAATCTTCTATTCTAAACTAAATCACCATCATGCACTATTTACACATTAACTAGTTCATGTGTACAAATTCGAATTGCACAATCATGGCTCTCAAAATGATGAATTTTGGACAGGTATAATGATGGGATGGGCATACCCTAATTTTCTCATGGTACATGTGATGCTATGCATAACTAAGACAATGTATTTAACAATAACACGTGCTACATTCATGTACAACATCTCCCAAATTGTCCCCTCTTTCTTCCCTCTAAAACTTATATTATTTAATTGTTATACAACCTCAATTCACACATCTCTTTCTGTTGTTTCATCTATATCCCTCTACCCTTCATTTCCCACCTTTATATGAAGGGTTTTTGCTTAATGACCCCTTGAAATTGTTAAAGCAATGGAAGAAGTCTTCATTGCTTTAATATCCAAGGAACCTTCACATTACATTCTAATTAAAATTAAAATTATATTTAAGGTTTAAATCCCATGGGACGGAGGTATCCTGGTATTCCATGGAATGGGATGCCTGCTGTCCCATCCCATCTTGTCTCGATCGGCGTTCTAATCATATATTCCGATAGATATTCTCCATCTCTTTTCCTTCTTTTTTTCTTTGTTCCTTTCTTTTCTTTC
>KE504688.1:67227-85528 GCA_000441515.1 Elaeis oleifera | reverse complement strand
CTTTCTTCTTCTTCTTTCTTTCTTTCTTTCTTCTTACTTCTTTCTTCTTTTTTTTCTTCTTTTGTCATCCTTCCTTTCTTTCTATTTTCTTTTTTCCTTCTTTCTCTTTCCTTTCTTGCTTCTTTCTTTCTTTTCTTCTCCCTGCCTTCTTTTTGGTTTTCTTTCTCCACTTTTCTCCTTTTTCATCTTCCTTTCTTTCTTTACTCTTTCTTCTTCTTTCCCTGCATGGATGGATTTCAGAGTCCTGACCTCATCCTGGTCCTATTTTTTCACAGGAATTGGGTGGGATGGTTGGGACGCTCCGTCCCAAATGGACGTAAAACTTTGATTATATTTAACCCTGTTCAATGTCGAAAGTCACAAAAATTTTTTTGATTAATAGATTATGAATAAACCTCTTAATGTTAGTAACTTACATCAACAGTTACAGTAATTTTAACTCCAACCACCTGAACTTCAATTTCCATTTTAACTCTTCAATTTGATTACTTTGAGCATGTAGCTTGGAAGGCTTTTCCTAATGTTTTGGGCATTTAGAACAAATGCACCATTGAAATAGAGGAAGGAAAAATTTGAAAACTAGTAGTTTGAGAAGTGATCGCTAGCATAATTTGTGAGCCAAAAATGGAACAAGTTAGGGCAGGTTAAAGAACAGAGGCGGGTCTTCATAGTCACTGGCTTCACAATGGCAGGCTCTAGATAAGGTAGGAAGTCCAATGATGCACATCAGGAGTCAGTGAAGTTTTCTCTAGTCCTGAGGTGTTGGTACATGGGCTACATTGGCCTCAAGCATATCCATTTCTTGCAGTAGGCTTGGTATGGTGATCCAATCGAACTAGCATAAGTCAAAAGCTTGTATAGGCTTTAGACCCAGCTTACTGGCATCTAGAGAGTCCTTGGTATGTCTTTCCTAAAAGATCTGTTGCTTATCATAGGATAAGCAAACTGATGGAGCAGTTTAATGACACTCATTAATCAATGATGATGGTGGGAAATGGAGCTAGATGTAGGGGTGGGAATGGAGTTTGACAACCCAATTGCCATATCAGAGTTGGAGCTGCATTTTCTAGTTTGGATCTGGAAAATGCATATTCCTTATTTATTAAATCAGATTTGGATGTCATAGAAGTCAGGTTCTTGAGTTCATTGACTTGAGAGATCATTATCTGGTGGACCAAATATTTATTCCTTATTTATTATATGTCATAGAAGTTGGGTCCTTAGAGCTTGCTTGGCACAAATATTTAATCCAAGTTTTGATTTTATGATGTACCTCAGTGCAAGGTACACCAAGGCTTACAACCCAGCAAGATGGGGGCATCTCAGCCATCCCATCCTATTCCTGTGAGAAAAAGGGGATCGGGATGAGGTTTGGACTCTAAAACCCATCCATGTGGAGAGAGAAGAAGAAAGAGTAAAGAAAGAAAAGAAGGAAAGATGAAAGAAAGAAAAAAGTGAAAGGCAAAAAGAAAAGAAAATGGAGGAAAGAGAGGAAGGGGGAGAAAAGAAGGAAGGAAAGAAGAAAGAAAGGAAAGAGAAAGAAGAAGAAAAAGGGAAAAAGAAAAGAAGGAAGGGATAAGAAAGAAAGGAAAAGGAAAGGAAAGAAAGGAAGGTGTAGAAGAAAGGAGAGAAAGAAGGAAAAAAGAAAGAAGGAAAGGAAAGAGGGGTTGGGGATGGAAAATATCTATCGGGATGCATGAACGAGACTACTGCTGCCGAGATGGGATGGGACAGCAAGGCGTCCCATTCCATGGAGAAATGAGAATACTTCCGTCCTACGGGATTTAAAACCTTGGGGTGCACATGGTTCAGGTTGGTTTTGGTTGGAGGTTGACTTAGGTTTGAAACCTAACAGTTCTTAGTTTTTGGAACTACAACCCGACCACAATGTTGGAACAAAATTAAGCCAAACAGCCAAGGTCAAATCGATTGAGCTCAGTTTTCTCATGTCCCATAGAAATTAAATTAATCAGCAACATGATATATTAATTCTTTTTAAGAGAGACTATTGAGGACACAAATTGAACAATATAACCAACAAGTAATCTATCTAAAAACAAAACTAACATGAATAATGAATCTCTGGTATGGATTTTATTACAAATCTCTAATATAACGTATACAATATTTACATTATAGATTACTTTGTTTCTGATTAGATTGGGTAACTTGAATTCTTGAGCTGGAGCTGAACCGATCCATTTGGGTTTTCAAAACAATAACTGATATATGCTTAAACTGAACCCGAACTCACTGTGGCCGTGGACCGTGGTTTGGTCTTGTTTGGTTTGACCCAGAACAATGTGCATGCCCTACTTGAATGTCTTCGTTTTAAATTGGTTGGTCCTTTGCTAATATACATGTTTTCATTGCAAATAGAAGTGAAGGTGACATGTTATTTGTTTGACTCTTAAGTGGATGATTCATTAGAAAATGATTTGTACCACACAACCAACTTTTACTTGTTAATATGCAATTTCTGTTGGATGGTGATTTTTTAATTACAAATAGTGTGGAAATTGACATTTTTTAATGTGATTATTGTTGGAAATGGGAATAGTCCTACGTTGGGTAGGTTAGGGTTTCCGGTTGGTCTTGAATACTTGTGGGCCTGTCCACTGCATATCTTAAGCTTCTGGATTGGATATAACATGGTATCAGAGCCAGCTTGCTTGCTGGCTGATCCCTCCATGCTCCCTTACTAACCCATGTGTTGCCCATCCTTCAGGCTCAAGTCTGTCTGTTTAGGCTCAACAAGTAGGAGATGGTGTTGGTGAATGGAAGTAGTCCTACATTGAATAGGTTAGGATCATTAGGTACTGTAGTTAGTCCCAAATACTCCTGGGCTCCACCACCTACTAGCTTAAGCTTTTGGGTTGAACTTTAACAATTGTAAACTGAACAAACTCAATATGCATAATCATCGGGCACTGCAGAACCTACTTGTGTTCATTATGCTAACTGTTCATGATTTGCAATTGTTGAATCAAAATACATCGGCACTGATGCTATGTAGCTTTTTTTTTAAAAAAAAAATTTCTTCAGGTCCCTACCAAAACTTCTAGGGAAGATTTGAATTAATATTCAGTGAACTTGATGATAGTGGTGATTTCAAGGTAAATCTCTCTCTCTCTCTCTGTGTGTGTGTGGGTGTGTGTCTGTGTCTGTCTGTCTTTCTTTGCTTCTGTTTATACTCACATATGTATTCCTTTTTTTGTATGTGCATTATCTTAGCTTTTGTTATCCTCTCATCTACATCATGGTCATTGTATTTTTTTTTCTTTTCATTATTAAGAATCTTTCTGTCTTGGTAAACCTACTCTTTAAGAATTGCTGTAATTTGAATCTCTTCTCTTATTAATTGAAGTATTTGGTTTCAAATATTGACTTATGAATCCAGCACATTTGAGTTGCACTGATGCTCTGTATTTAGAATCTTATAATGGTTTCATTTTTTTCATTTATTTTATGTAATCTGCATGACAGCTTGAACTAGCACTAATGGTCTCCTTAAATAGGAATGCTTGGAAATGAGGAATCCCCAAATAGTTTGGCAAGGTTTGATTGGTTATGGTTTTGGTGAATCTGTGTGAAACTAGTATATGACCAGAGGCTATTGTCCCGAGGCTAATGCCTCTCCATTTGGATTCTGTAAATTCTTCATGCCACATGTCTCTATCAAGGGATATATTCTAAGGTATAATAAGTCTATTGTCTATATGTCCTCAAAATTTCATGAAAGCTTTGTGATGTTTTGCCTCCATTAGTATTGCCCTTCCACATGTATCCGAGCTCTGAATATTGTTATAGCAGGTGTTATTGCAAATTAGTTTACCACCTATTTAAGTCTTGTATTATTGAACTGTCATTACTAAGATTTATTCTGTTTACCTTGATATTCTTTGCACAAACCCATGCTATTTACATAGATCTGAGCTGTTTGAGATTACCTTTCCGCTTAATGGCATATTTTATTTTGGGGAATTTGTTTCTGGCAATTAATGTACTTTTAAACATTGTTTTTTTTTTGTTTTAAAAATGTTTTTAGAGGTGTAAAGTTTAACTGTGATGTCCTAAATGTTGTTGAAATGGTCATTTATTTAAAACCTCTAACAACTAGTGCTCAATCTTTCTCAAACAACTTCCAAAGAACGTGTTTAGATATGCCAATTACTAATATGCACCTACACTAGTGGAATTGGTATGTTATATCCAATCTTGCATGTGACAGCAAGTCCCATGATGCAGCTCAATTCACATCTTCGAAGAAACATATCTTTGGTGCTGCAGCTGTCCCCATGTATGCCATATTATAGGTCTTAAGCATGTATTTATTGGTTCCTGCAAAAAAAAAGCTATATTGATGATTTTATGATGATATATTTGGATTTCTATGATGGAAATTTATTTTGATTTTTATTCCTCTCACATGCTTTCGACTTCCTGTTTTTGCCCAGATTAATTTGGAAGAATTTACTGATCTCTGCAATGCTATTGCCCTAAGGTTTCAAAAGGAGCCTTCTGTAAGTCAATGCTCAATGCTGTTAAAACATGCAAATATACCCTTAAAGAGTAGGACTGAAAAATCAGATTCCATTCACTCTTTCTATTTATTTACCTGTAAGTAGCATGCTCTCAATTACTAGATATCAATCTAATCTCTAATGCTTGGTGTATGTTGGACATTGCAGCCTTCATGGTTTGAAAACTGCCCATCTTTTTACCATTCACCTCTGTGCAAGAATTTGAAAGCTTTCGTTCGCAGCCCCATGTTTGGATATGTTATAGTTTTTATACTTGTTCTCAATCTAGTTGCTGTTGTTATTGAAACAACGGTAAGCTTATTACAACGATGAGCTCTTTGTGTAAATTTATGACAATAATTTTTCCTATTACATTGTGCTATCTTTCTTAGCTACCCTCCTATTCTATTAATCATGATCTACAATACTTAGAATTCGAAAAAGATAAAAACTCAAATATTTTAGAGGTTTCTCTCTGACTATGTCAGATGATCACAAGAGCAGAAAGAATTTAATGACAAATTCAGTTTTTTGGGTTATAGTTCATGAATGCCTGGTTGAATTCTAGTGAAATGCATGTCATGATCAATGATGTTGGCTCTTGATTTATATTATTTGATATGCATTATGCACTATTTATATTGATAATGCCCATGTCTACTCCACTCAATGCATGGAAGCAAATGTTGATCATGATGAATAGTGTGGGTTCTCTTTTTACATCGATTATGCATTTGTGTTGGGATCAAGGTTCTCGATCTTGCCATTGGTATTGTACCTGTCTAGTGCCAGTTTGGTACGATACTGTAACAATTAGGGTTCTCAGAACCGTCCCGAATTGGACGGTTCGGGCGTGCCGAATCGGCCCGGTGGAGAATCGGGATGGTTCCGACGAAGAAACGGTACACACTGGTGTCGGGGAAGAAAGAGACAGAAACAGAGGCAGAGACAGAGGAAGAGAGGGAGAGAGAGGAGGATGCTGTCGGAAGCCGGCAGTGGCCCTTTGCGGCCGACAGAGGGTGGCGGAAGCCGCCACGGCTTGGTTCGCTCGATGGGGCTGCTGCAACGAGCGAGAAAGAGAGAGAGAGGGGAGAGACCATCGGAGATGGGAGGATGGGACGGCGGAGAGGCCGTTGGAGGACTCTGGGTGGCCGTCGTGGCCATTTGGCGGTGGAAGCGGTACGAGCGCATCACGGTCACGGAACAAGGATTGTCGCCCCTGTTCACACATGGCCCTTTTTTAAAAAATGGGGATTAATAGTGAAGCCGGCAAAATATTTGCCAGCTTCACTGTTTAAAATATTTTTTAAAAAATTAAAATTAGTGAAGCCGTCAATCGGATTGTCGGCTTCATTTTTTGATTTTTTTTTTTTAAATCTATTAAACAGTGAAGCTGGCAAACAATTTGCTATCTTCATTTAAGTTTTATTTTTTAAAAAATTATGAAACAGGGACGTCGCCCCCATTTTATGCCCACGGCGTTGCACGCGTGGAATGCGCCGTCCGGCGGCTAGCCGGAGGCCATCCGACGGGCCCTCCGATTCCTTCCCCTCCCTCCTTTTCTTTCTTCCTCCCTCCTCTCTCTATTTCTCTCTCTTTCTCTCTTTTCCTCCCAGTTTCCTTCCTTTCCTTATTTCGGTTCTCGTCGGTCCGATCCGATATGAAACCATACCAGACCGTGCCGCCAGCTGGTCGGAACGGTCACCAGTACCGGTACCAAAAATTTTGGTAACAATACTTGATATGCTGAACATATCGGTATGATATTTGTTTGCCTTTTCTTTTTATTTTCATTTTTTTTGGTGATGATTATTTTAAGATTTACAGATCTTCGAAATATGATGTTAAAGTTGTTTTATTATTATTTATTTCATATTCGCCTAAAACTATATGATTGCTTGAGGGATGCATTTGTAATAATAAAATAATATATAGTTTGTAGCTTGAAAATACATGTATATTTGAAACCCAAAAATATACTGATATCTAGTCCCTGGCAGAGAGTCTATGCCACTTGTAGATCTTGGGATCTCTTTCATCGTTGATGCCTTGGACTTGACTCCAAGCTAGAACTATGGCCATCCTTGCAGACAATAATTTGGTTTTCTTGGATAGCACTCTGATACTGATCCTCTTTTTGATATTGGGCTGGTCATCTCACCTGTGGGAAGATTGTAGTAGCAAAATTTGATCGGTGATCTGGATAAGGCTGTGGAGTGTAGCAGCCACATATTCAATGCTTCAGATGAAGAGTATATATGGGTATTATGCTGGTTGTGCAAAATAAGATTCAATGTGATGATGATCCATTGATGTCTAGAGACCTGCTTTGCATGCTATATCATTAGCTGCAGCAATATGTACCCGTGCCATGGTCCATCTCATCGAGCCCATCTCCTATATGCTATTATAACCTCAAGCTTTACATCGTGCTTCATGTTCCATATCGTATGTGGCATGAGTGAAACAACTCACTGATGAATGGACTTGGACCATGTGGTTGCGAGTTGTATGTACCCTTCCATGTCGACTACTACCTTTTTGGCCACTAAGAATGCATTATTGCCTGGATTGTCATAAGCATTGTTGCTTGTATCTTGAGGTGATCTGGACAACATGTCATCTAATGGCTCAGTGGTCTTAAAATTTGTACGAAGGGCTTCTCATGAAACCTCTCAAATGGATCTTCAGCATTCTCTCTTTCTTGCTACTATGACGAACTGCTTTGCTTCTTTGTTGGCCCTGCCTAATTGGTTTTGTTGGATGGCTTGACCAGGCCCATCATCCTGAGGCCATTCCTCCATGGCTGGATTGTGTGCCAGTGTCCTCTCCTCAGCATTTCAAGTCATTATCTTAGGGTGTTTTCTGATGTAGAGCCTTGCAATCCAACCGGTTCCCCTTGACCTTTGTGTAGCTCCTATTGCTGGGCATTGACTGGTTGTGAGTGTGCATATGTTGCTTCACCTACTGCCCTGCATTCACCTCTCTCCGTTGTTATGATATTTGATAGTCGATGAGGTGATTCTAGCTTATCAAGCTCTGGCCTCTACTAGCTCTCAAATCAATCAATCATGAGATCCTCACCATCATATATGAAGTGATTATGAAGTGGATCTTCATATTTCAGCTTCATCTCCTCACAGATGCACTTCAATCTGAGCCATAAAATGTAGTGCATATATGCTGTCTTTCATTCTTCTGTATCATATGATTTGTTCATTTGCTGTGTATTTGGGAGAAGGTTGAACAGTTGCACTCGTAGCCACCAGAGGAGACCATCTGTGAGAGGATCCGGATTAGCAGCCTCCAAAGATTTTTGGATAACAACCCAATATGGAACCACTATTCAACCACAAATACATTCAAGTAAATTGCATGTTAGACACTATTTATCGTAAAACAGTAAATCAGTTAAAGTCAGTGTTAAAAAAATACCTAGATTTATAGTCTTTCTTGTCATGACTACCTTGTCATCAAAGCTATGGGAGTCCTCCCTAAAAGCTTAAGTCTATGAATCATGAAGCGCATACCACTTATGATATCATATATTTGTTTGAATTAACAAAGTATTATTCCTGATTTCCTGTTAAATTTAACTTACCTCTTTGAGGCATCTGGCAATATTGCGGCTCAAGCTCCATCTTGATGATGTTGCACAAGGCAGTCCATGGTTCCTTATCCTAGTCTGTTCTTGGGACTTCATATTGGAACCTTACATTTGAGGTAGTAGGTTGTCAGGATATGTAATTGATTAATTATCAAAGGTTGCATGATAGTATTTTATAAGAATAGACAAGGATTGAGGATTTTACTTGGATTACCTACTAGATGCAACTCCTTGCCTATTTGGAAATCCCACCACTCCTTAATGATGTTAATATGCTCATTAGTATGCTTCAGATCCACTTGCTTGATCTCGGTCTTAGTAGTCATCATCATAGCCATCGGAGGATACTTCTCGCTGTCCACAAACTTTAACACTTGATATAGAGGTGTGGTTTCCTGAATAGTGGCTTGTCACTAACTCTTCCATATGTCTCCTTTCTGTGCCACTAACCCTTGAGTCTTGGTTAGGGTGTCTTTCTTAGATGTTGGTTGATCATAATATGTAGGTCTAAGAACCAATCATGTAAGGAAAAAAATCAACGCCAGTTTATTGTTTTCCATTTTAGCACTACAAGGAGATGTACATTCAACTAAATTTGATGATATTTTGATTTAGATAATGCATACTGAATAATTTATAAATTACAGGCAAAATATTGCACTCAAGTAAGGAATAAGTAGATGAACTAGTACATTGTACAATGAGGAAACAGTTTGTGTTTAGGCAGGAAATTCAAAATCTGATGTAATTGTTGCGAAATGAAATGACTTGCAACTTGAACTGCTTTGGAGTCGAGCCAGGGCCATATGTCTTTTTTTTTTTTTAAATGTAGCTTTCTTCCTATTGATGTCTGAGATTTGATAATTCTGAATTTATTTTTTATGAGAGTTTACATGCCAAAGATATGGTGTATATGTGTACTATATGCATAGATACTTTGTTGAGCTTCTATTGTTGATTCTTCATTTATTCCATTTCAATGGCTAATTATCACATGCTTGTCTCTCCGTCATCTGGAGTTTAAAATAGAATTTAAGATCTAGCTTCAGTGACAACATATTTTGCCATTGTTGGTGATGTTTTTTATCCTATAATATTAAATTGATTAAATTTGCTTTTTGCAGCTTGATATAGAGAACAGTTCTGCGCAGAAAATTTGGCAACAAGTGGAGTTTTCTTTGGTAGGGATTTGAATATTTGATAGACTTATTAATTGTCATTTCATTACATGAAACCCCCAAAAAGTTCTTAGTTGGGCAATTTAAGCTATCATTATAGTTTCCTAATCTTCTTTCAAATGGGAAGTATGATCAGTACTATATAGAAAATTTTGAGCCATCGTGGACAATAATGTGAAAAAATAATGAATAAAAATGCTTCAAACTAAAAGCATGAATTTTCAGGTATTACCTTGGAATGACCCAATTCACTTAAAAAGTAGCAAATCATGATTCATGGATTACAAATCTTAAGGATACTCCTTATGATTCACTACTATTGTTTTATCGTGATGCTATAGAGAACAATGGTCTGAATTTTTGTGCCAAAATTTTAGAGTATTTATTTTTTTGAATTGACCAAAGATTCTTTTTCTGAATTTTTTAAAAAAAGAAATTTTAGAAGTTGCTTTTCAATTTTGTAGTTATATAATATTACATAGTTGGCATGCAATATTTTGATCATGCCTCATCATATGTTGGACGCTAATTAAATCTCGATGGTCTTGCAGGGTGGATTTATGTATTAGAGATGGCTTTGAAAATATTTTCATTAGGATTTGATGCTTACTGGTTGGAAGGCCAAAACCGGTTTGATTTTGTGGTCACATGGATAATAGGTAAGCTCAAACTGACTTTGCAAGTCAAATATTACTATTTTTATTTTTTTAAGGTAGCAAGAATTGTTTTTGTTGTGCATTTTATTATAAACTTCCTCCTATGCATCAAATCAAGTTACATATTTTGTTTATTATATTAGGTTTTAAATCCCGTGGGATGGGGTTGTCCCAATTTGCCTATGGAACGGGATGTGCCACTGTCCCAACACTTTCGATAGGGAATGCCCCAAGACATGTCGATCGGGATCCTAGCACAACGGTGGGACAGTCCTGTCCCAACTTCCAACACTCGAGACAATACCCCATTCTGGTGTCCCCTAGGACATCCCATTGGAAGTTGAGACCATGATCATAACCACCAATCTTGCCCCAACTAGTTGCGGTCACTTTTGTGCATTCTTATTTGCTGAATATTTGGACCACTTCTAATGGCAATTCGAGCATTTTGGACATCCTGTCATATCCTCCATCCATGTAACCTTAGGCCTTCTCCTTTGTTGCATCCTTAAATTAAAGGACATGTTCTTGCTGGATCCCTTCAGATCTTTATTGTACATCCCCACATTATCTTAATCTATTCTCCATCTCTTTGTCCTTAGTTTGTGCAACTCCTAGTATCTCTAATATGTATTCATTTCTCACATTATCCTTTCATCTTTTACCACACATCTCAATACTCTTATTTCTGTGACACTTGTTTTCTTGGATCTTTTTTTAATGATTCAACATTCCAAGCCATACAACATTTTAGGCCCTATTGCTATTCTTCAAAATTTCTTTTAAATCGCATATATGCATCAATCACATTTCCTAGAGGCACCTTTATGCTGCATTCGGTTAGCTCTAATTCTATTACATATGTTTTCATCTATATCTCCATTATTTGTATAATAGATCCTAAATAATAAAAGTCATTACTTTGTGGTATATTTTGTCCATCAATTGGACTCATGGTCTCATCTTCATTTCCATTTTCACTAAAATTGCAATCCATGTACTTTGTCTTTGTATTGCTAATTTTTTAAGTCCTCATCCTCTAAGGCTTTCTTCCATAAATCAAATTTAGCATTTAACCTTGTTCTTTCCTCATCAATCAACACCATATAATCTTCAAAGAATATACACCGTCGTAGATCTTGTGCTTTAGCAGTAAGGTTATCTATGGTTAGACACAAAGATATGGTCCAGGTGTTGATCTTTGGTGCAGGCCTATTGTGATTGGGAATGCATTTGTCGTACCATTATAACTCCTAAAACTTGTCAATGATTAGATTCTAAATTACTCTTCTAATTAAAATCTTCACTGATCATTGCATGTACTTGTGTACCATCATAATCCTATCAATTTGTCATTCATTAGTAATATCCTCTCCTCTCTTGTTTTTTCAGGGTAGGGAGGATCTCTCAGTTGCCTATGGATGATTCCTTTTGAGTTTTGAAATTTGTTGTGTGAATTTTCTCAGGCAACTAATGTATGCAAATCCTATCGTGTGCTTTGAACACTCAAAACTTCTGCATTTACATCATGCAATAGCATCTTAATGCAGGAGAATGAGGGATTGATTGTTCTCCTTTAACTTCCTTAGTGACTGTATAAATAACTTTGAGTGTATTTATGTGTAGGTTTTTGAATCTAATTATTGTAGCAATGTGCTTAACTAAGCTAGTGCATTCCTTTAGAGAAATGTTATGCATTGTAATCTCTGTTCAGCACATGTTTCTGGAGGTATGCATAACGTTTGTTGTACTTGTTGCAGCTTTAACCTTTTCATTCATTGTATTTTATCAAATATGATGCTCAAATATTTATATACAGTTCTGGTACTTGATTGATGAACTACTTCAATGGATGTAATTTGTGTTGCAGTTATTGGAGAGAGTCTGACTTTTTCTTCCCAGCTGAGCTTCCTTTCTTTCAAATGGAGAGTGGTAATGTTTTCTCACTCCATGGTAACTCAAGTATAATCTTTGTTATATAAATGAATGAGGTGCATTAGATTAATAGACATGGTATCCTTGACTCCATGTACAATTAGTTGACCAAATAAAATTAGATTACTCATCGTTTCATCCCATGCTTATTTAGTAAGTGATGGTTATCCAGTCATTCTGCAGCTCTTAGATTTGTTGTGCAATAACAAGAGCCAACAACAATACATCACCAAAGTAAGCTAGTAATGGAAGAGACTGAGGTCTTCTGAACAAAATTGTTAAACTTTAAAGGTAGAACAGTTCATTTATTTATAATAAAAGTGTGTTTTGTTGGGGAGGGGAGGAGTGGGGTGGGGATTGAGAAGGTCATAAGTGAAGGACTTGCTCAGTAATATCTTCTGTATTCCCAAGTTACTGGTGCTATTTAGAGTAGGCAAACACGTCACAATTGGTGAGTTGATAACTTTTGGAAATTGGAACTACTTGACAAGGGCATAATGATTGCATTCTCTACATCCTAGATCCATCACTTTCATGGATTTGGGATTGATGATAGAAAAGTAGACTCATTACAGCCATGATGATAAAAGAGTTTGTTAATTAAAAAAAAAAAAGAATCTCAGTAGAATAGTGGATAGTAAATAAGAATTTTATGAACTGAGAGATCTGGAGGAAGCAAGTTGAAACTGGAGGAGCAAGTGTTAGAATGAATGTAAAATCTCATTAGGCAATTCATATGATATATGCAGGATGCCACATAATTTTTACATTGAAATACATACAAACATGAGGGTTTTCTGTCTTTGCCCTTCCAAAAGGTGGACATGGAGAATAAGAGCTTGAAGGAGACACATTTCTGAAGAATTGTGATGGTGCATACCCTCCTATTCTGTCTTTTTTTTTTTTTCATTTCCATGTTCTTCCTTTTCATATCTGTTTCTCTCTTCTTCTAGTTGGGCTCAAAAGTCATCCTCATGCTCCTCTTAGAAATGTAACAGTCATTTCAAAAATTTGTAAGATTCTGACTAGACAAGGGAACCAATCTTCATGGTTTGCTGCAATATATTGGTAGTTTCGTCATCACAGGTATCAATGCTTTTATGCACATTTGATGATTAGATGTTCTGCATCAAGAGGTGTATTGGGATAATGGATCAAACCTTGTTCATCCGTTTCCTTTAAGGAAATATTGGGCTTTGCTATATCCTTTTTAAAATCATATAGAGATCTATTCCTGCTATTCTTGTACTGGAAAGGGAGATATCTTGCTTCTTTCCAATCAGGTACCATTGTTTGTTGCTGGTGTGAGAACAATTTACTTTTCTTTTGATATATAAATGATAAGGAGTGGACAAAATAATTCCTTCTCTATGCATAATAATCTGGCCAGCATATGTAAATGAAGGGAATTATCTCCAATGGCCACAATTTGTCAAGCTTTTTCACACTACTAAAGGAAGCATGGAATTTGAAGGAAGATCTAAATTTCATACATATAATGGAAACAAGAAGCCTCTCATGCAGTGTTCGTTGAACCTTACTAGTGGCTAATCGGTGTGGTTCGGGTGTTCAGTTCAAATGCTGGCAAAAATAGAGTGAGGGAGAAGGAAAGAGAGGAGAAGGGAGAGAGAAAGAGGAGGGAGGGAAGGAAGAAAAAGCCGATGGTGGCCCGTTGAGGCTGCCGGAGGGCCGCCAAGGCCTCCAGGGCTCCCGATCCTTTGCAAGATGCCGCCTTCCACTCCCTCCTCTCCTCTCCCTTCCCCTCTTTCTCTCTACTCTCATTTTCTCTCGCGGAGGACCGTGGAGCTTTGAAGGCCTCGACGGCCCTCTATGGCCACCGTCGGTGTCTCCATCGGCTTCTCTTTCTTCTCTCCCTCTTCCTCCCTGCCCTCTCTTTTCTTCTTTTCTCCCCGATTCATCCATCGTTTCCGTGTCGGTTCGGACTCGATACGAGGGCATACCGCCTCGTACCATCGGCCGACCAGCACGGGGTCTGGTTCCGAGTCGGTGATCCTTGCTATCATATTCGAAGTATCCTTTTCAATAATATGATATTCTTTTGTGTTGTCTTAGAAATTTTCATTAACTCAATGAGGCAAAAAGAGGCTTTATGAACTATAGATAAAAACGCTATTTGGTACTCGTGATATGCATGACAAAGTGTCATACCATTGCCTTAGTTGCATGTTGGCCGTGATACTATACCAATTGTGTGCCAGTGCTTGGAATGTAGCCATGCCAATGCATGCCAGGCACTAGCATCGCATGGTACAACACTTATGGGCCATGCTAATGCTAAGCTGGCAGGCCATAACATGGTATGTATTGTGCCAATGGCAAGGTGGCACATCATTGGCATGGAATACATCAGCTGATATTGTATATACTGTTGCAATTGAATAAGGATATTTGGAAGTTGAATGCCTCTCAGCAACGAACTTGATTGGCACAAGCAGCAACAAAAAAAGAAACCAATTAATTAAATTCTGGCCGGATTAGTTTCAACTTTCAAGTCTGTTCTTTTTTCTTTTAATCCTATATCAACTCCAGGGACTTTTTGGGAAGCTTTCTCAAATCTTGATTGTTAAAGGACTATGATGAAGAGATGGAAGCACTTCATGAAAAGTCAAATTTGAGAATTGGTACTGCTATGTGGGAAGTATGTATTGTTGAGTGTTGCTAGTTATATACTATCAAGTATGAACCGAATGTCTCTATTTGAAAGTATGAACCTTGGTTTATGTCTAAGGGCTATACCTAGATGTATGGAGTGGAGTGCTTTGACTCTTCTCACCTTCAGCCAAGCTTAATTCAGTGATAATGGTGAATTCAGTTGAATTAAACTTGACTAGCCTTTATTTCATCTTGATGTGAAAAGTGTCTTGTATTGAAGATCTGCATAAAGAGGTTTGAGTGGATCTGCCTTTTAGCCTTCAGTCCTACAGAAATTGTTTATCTATTGAAGGATTCCATTTATGGATCAGAGCAGATTCCATGTGCTTCGTCAAACTCTATTTGACTTTGGTTCAAGAAGTCAAGTTAATCATGTGCCACTTATTAAGAGCACCTGTTGATCTGGAATGATCAAACAGAGATAGGTGATCTGGAAAAGGACTTAAATGCTGCTGGCACGGTGCATGCCACCTAGTGGCTGAGATGGCATGTGCCATGCTGGAATATAGAAAAGGGACTCAAGAGCCCTTTGGCTTGGTTCCAAGTTGTATTCAACATGAGCTAGTACAGGTTGGTACTGCTCTAGCTACTTTCTTGGTACTTGGTACTGATACAATGATGCGTGCTGGCACTAGCCCAGCAAGGGCCAGCACTTGGACCATGGTTCTGAAATAGTTCTAACTAGAAGAGAGTTGATTTGAAAAGATTTCAGACAGCTTCACGACTTTCAGGGGATTGAAGCTCCCCATTCTAGAAAATGCGGTTCTATATAAGTCATGATGTATACTCTTGAGTGCTGACCTCCTTTGATACATGGCTCCTATATTGTTAAGCAGTAGAGACACCTGTACGGCTGTACAGGTGAGCTTAAAGCTGTATGCTGATCAGGGAGAGCATATAACTTATCCAGAGGTAGTGAATGTAATTGTTGCATTCAATGCTTGTAAGTATTGTTAATTGCATGTGGCCTTTTTATAGAAAGATGTCAAAAATGCATTTCTTCACAACGATGATGGTGAGTTTTCTGTTTGTAACATCCTAGCTTTCTCTGTCATCTCCATATTGGGCATCAGTGACATGACATCCAATGTGGCTTTAACAAACCCAATGAGTCAGTAAGCTAATTTTATAGGGGAGATGGGATCAAAGGGTTTTTATATGTAAATTTACTCTATTTATCATACAATTGCAATTTATTGATGATTTTCTCTTTTTTTATTTTGTGGCAACAGGATTCGTTATCTTTTAATTGCAAGGATGTTGCGCTTGATTAGGCTGTTGTTGCATATTCGACGCTATAGAGCATTTGTGGCAACATTCTTAGCATTAATTCCAAGTTTGATGCCATATCTTGGGACCATATTTTGTGTTCTATGTATTTATTGTTCCCTTGGTGTACAGGTATGTTATTCTAATCAAACTAAACTAGTCTTGCAATGATAGAACAGATACACCTATGAAAAAAAAGACTATCATTAAAGCATTATGCTTGGTTTAAGTAAAAGAATATTTGTCAAAGTTGTAGCAATCATCAGTTGATTTTGCTGGTATCATGGAAACAAAATAATATGACAGCTGAGAAATGAGAACAACGTAAAACGAGTTAAGAAGTGTAAGTCAGACGGGAGAAGCAAATTAACTAAAGTCATGTAGGAGTTCATATTTTTAGGATTTGACCATATTGATGCCTATGTAATTTTTGAGGGCTTATGTGTTACAAAGTAGTATGTAAATGACTTTTTGTGTGGCAAAATAAGCAGGTACCTAGTGGTTAAACCCATCCAATCATTGGGGGAGGTTTAGGGCTAAAGCCGTGGGTGGTGCATCCCCAAGGTCCAATAATTTACCTCGGATCCCCCACGTGCGCGCGCACACACCCGCCCCCCCCCACCCAAAAACAAACAAACAGAAACAAAGAAGTAGCACCGGAGCACCTAGGACATGTGACATTGCATGGATCGTTAGTCCTAGCCGCATGGGTTGTAGGTCCTAGTTGCATGGATCGTGGGTCCAGTATGCACAAATCTTGGAACCCACCATCAATTTTATCTTGTTAGGAAAGTTAGATGTTAGTTGTTAGTTAATTCTAGACTGGAGGGTAGAGAATTTTGATTTTGTGAACCTTTGATGCTATTAGGAAGGTTAGTAGTTATAGTTCTTCGTGTTAGAATAGGACTTGTAATCCTATGTTGGAAGGTTGAAAAAAGAAGCCCCTTGTACTACTTATAAACAAGGACCATCGAATCGAAACCGGAGCTGGAGCCCATGCCAGCCGATCGGTGGTACGGTTTGGTACGGATCTGTACCATTCCGTGCCGGGCTGAACCAATAGGGCAAAGAAGGGGAGAGGGAGAAGAAAGAGAGGAAGAGAAGGAGAGGGGGGAGAGAGGAGAGGAAGAGGGAGAGGAAGAGATGGTCTCCGATGGCTATCGGAGGACCTGAGGGCGGTCGAGGCCAGAGGAGGGCCTCTGCCCTCCTCTCATGTGAAACAAGGGTTCGCCCTATTTTGCATTTTTTTGGCTTTTATCGTGCAAAGTTGGCAATTGTGTTGCCAACTTCAACCGAAATTAAAAAAAAAGGGTGAAGTAGGCAACCTAGTTGCTGATTCACGCGATAAAAGCTAAAAAAAATATGAAACAAGGGCGAACCCTTGTTTCGCATGGGAGGAGAGTGGAGGTCCTCCTCCATTTTCAATCGCCCTCAGATCCCTTGGCGTGGGCTTGCTAGCCATCGGAGACATCGCGACAGCTGCACCGTCCATTCGGAGACCTCTGACGGCCTTCGGACATTTGGTAAGGCTCTCGTCCTCTCTCTACTTCCCTCCCTCCACCCGTATCGAGCTCAGCAAGAGCTCAGATGGCCTTTGGCGGTCGCTGGAGGCTCTCTTCCTCACCCTCTCTTTCTCTTACCCCCCTCTTCCTCTCTTTCTTCTCCCTCCCTCCGAGACGACCGCTATGCTGTTTTGTACGTGGGAACCAGACTAATTTCCCTCCGGCACAGTCGAAACTGTCTAGTTCGGGATGGTTTAGAAAATGATGCTTATAAATTATCTCTGTTGGAGCTCTCTTGTAATTATAGTAGAGATACTTGAGATATTGATTAGTGAAGATTTTATCGTGAGAATTATTCCTCTTGATTGGTGTTCAATGGGGTCTATTTGTTGGTTCGGAGTCTTAGGCCGAACCAGCAAATCAAGTGGAACCTTGATATGACTCGGCTCGAGTTAGTTCCAAGCCCTCCTGTGAGAAGAAAAGGGGAAGAAGGCATTATGACACATTTTTTTGTCCTTTTCTGTTGAGAATGTCAATGAAAGAGGAGGAAGTTGAGAAAAATTAGGGAAGAAAGCAGCGTTTGCCATACCGTGCCGAACCGGCCGATACACCCCGTATCGTACCGGACCGATGGGGAACCGGCACGATTCGGTCGATAAATTTGGTACACCGGCAGTACGGAAGAAAAAAAAGAGAAAAAGTGAGAAAGAGAGAGAGAGGAGGAGAGGGAGGGAGGTGGGAGCCGCCGGAGGGCTTTCGAGCCTCGTATCGCCCGATAGGGCTTTTAAGAGAGTGAGCAAGAGAGAAAGAGTGCTCGGGGGGAGGCACCTACCGGACGGACGGTGCCTCCGTCGCGAGGCCCTCGGTGGCCGGCGAGCCGACGCCGACGGCCTGAGGGCGGTGGCGCGGGCGGAGCCCCTCCGCGCCTTCTTCTTTTCGAACAATGGTATATTTCGTA
>KE504688.1:0-33336 GCA_000441515.1 Elaeis oleifera | reverse complement strand
AAGTTTTTTTTTTTGGTGAAACATGAGAAAGTCTCTTTGAACGACAAGGCTCTCTCCCAGTGTTCGTCTGTTGTAAAGCATTATGTAAAGTTGTTGAGGTGACGCTACGTCCATTTAGCACTACTGTACCTACAATTATAAACCATTTATTTATCAATCTCTTAGCTCTCAGGTTCAAACTGTTTTCTAAAAGGAAAAATAAATCGATCTGCTTCTAGCATACAGACATGAAAGGCACCAACAACTACGATTCCCTTTAATACTATTATAAATTTTGATACAAAATACCACTTGTTAAGGTTAGAAATACATTGTTAGCCTTTTTCATTAATTTATCAGCGTGGTACTAAAGCTCAAGTTTGTTAGTTTATAAGTATGAATCCCTTATACGCTAGAATTCTTCTTCTTCATTTTTTTTGTACCTGGTTGTCATACTGCTTCTGTTTTAATATCCATAAGTATGATTAAGGCTGCACATAAAAGCAGGTGAGGAGAGTTAACACTCGTATACATTGTTGATCTGTTCTCTATAACTTAAGCTTTTAAAATTGATGGATTTGTTAACAGTATAAAACGTTTAATTTAGTTGGTATTATCAATATTGTCATTATTATTGTTATGTGGCATTTAGTTTGAGAATAAAGTAAATATAAGGTTTGGAATAGTTATTTCAAATCAAACTTGCTAACCAGCTATAACTATTCAAGGGGAAAGCTGTCATATACCATTCCGAGTCTTAAAATAAAAGGGAAAGTTGTCATAAACATGAGCAGCAAACTAACACCAAATAGCAACCGAAGCTAGTAAATTAGCATTGGAGATGTCATCTGGGGAGGGGGGAATTCAAGTAATAAACATGGTGATATTTAGCAGGCACATATGTATATATATTTGCAGGGGCTATAATACTTCATGCAACTCCCCAAAGAGATTCATATATTAAATAATTAGGGGCTTAAAGAAGGGCAGTGTAGGGTTGCTGAAGGAAGCGGCTTTCTTGTCATGCAGGTCAGTTCTGCTTATTTCTTGGAAGGAAAAAAGAAAATTCTTCTTTTAAAACCTAACCAAGATTGGTGCATATAAGCAAAAGATGCAGAAATATCAACAGTTTCAGACCAGCAAACACAAAAACTCCTACTTAAAGTTACAAAATGGCAACCCCAGTATCACACTGGACATAGAATTCGGTGCATAGCATTATGAATAGAAAGCAAACCCATGTAGTTTACTGCTGTTTTGACAAATATTATTTTGATGTCTCTTCAGCAACACGACCAGTCATAATTAAGTACACACTGGTTTTAAACCGTTTTAGACACACCCATATCAGTACAAGTCTTAATTGTACCAGGAAATTGATTAACTTCATCAAGAAACTGACTGCAATCGATCCCCTTCCATGAAGGCCGCTACAAGCTTTGGGTAAAGCTTTGCAAGCATGATCTTGAAACCATGGGAACAGTGCTTATGACTTTCATCTGCCACCTTACCACATTTGTAAGCATGTCCAACCTGGGCACCATCCAAATAAGCTTTGCAGGCAACAAGAATGTGATGTGACCTACAAGTAAAGTGCTCCTCCACAAGCGCCTCGAAATGCTGCATTAGTTATAAACATATGTCAGCTAAGTTCTAGGAGCTGCTGAAGCTACCATGCAACCATTTTAAAGGATGATAGCAGAAGCAGTCATATCTTCTAAAAGATTCTTTACACTTTTAAATACTAATCCATGTCAGAGATGCCAGGCTACCTTAGGCGGCTTCTGCAAGAGGTATAACATCGACTTGCATGACAATATAAAAGCATTCTCATTATACGTGATGGAATTCTTCTCACCCTCAGCTCTACCCATCTGTTTGTCATATCCGGCCTCATTGAAATATGGTTTCTCATTGAGAACAAGGGCCTGAATCGATAGCAGTACTTGAAGAATGGTGGAGCTTTCAGGATTCCAGACTTCAGTACCAATACCCATCCATGTCTTGAGAAGGCTTAGACAGACCTTTCCCGACTCATATAAGTTCGGGTTCAACCGAAGCCCGCCAGATTTGTAGTGAACCAGCTGCACAGAAAGAGCAGTTCCTAAATAATAAAGTGTTTTCTCTAAGATTCAGGTCCAGTACAGTATATTCTTATAGGCTTTCATGTTAGTTCATGATAATATAGGCAACAATGAAACTGCATAAATTAACCAATTCCAAGTGGATAAGACTATGCATTTGAAGCATTATATGTTGACTTGTGGGGGTATTGCCCTACAAAGCAAGAGATCAACTAGAACCTCTAACTGTTCTGTTCTACTTTAATTCAGGGTATCAGTCTTTAGCACAATCAATATTCACCGAGGTTTAAGATATGATGAAAATGGCATGAATGAATGGGACACAGTTTCTCAAATCTTTCTCTACACAGGACTCATTTTTTGTGCAATTTGATGGAGTTCAGTGGTAAGGTGTGCTCCTGATGAACCGTATGATGTTTCTCATGGAAAAAAGATTACAGGATTTTGCACTAAAGCTAGTTTAAACTACTTTGGGTTTGATTACAGATGCATAGCGCATAAAGGCTCTATTTGTTGCATATATGCAATTTGAACTAAAGAATATGAAAAAGAAAATCAAAGAATGAACCTGAAAAGGAACATATAGAAACAACTTCATCCCAGTGATTTTTATCATCATAGTTAACCAGTACTCAGTGGAAAACTATTATGGTAAACAGAGTATTTGTTTAATATAAACGCATGTTCCTTGACATTTTACTATTAACATGTTTTGAGCATGCATGTATTCAAGTTGAACCAGATCGACTTCATTTTAGTTTCCCTGTATTATTTCTGCTTTATTCCCAATGTGTTCCTTGAGATATTTTACTGCTAACATTTTTTTGAGCATATACACATTCTACTTGCACCAAAGCTTCTCTCAGTTTAATATTCCATGTATTGTTCTAACATTTTATGTTTATTAATTTAAATGTGGAAAACCGTAGAGAAACTATAAAATCTCCTTCATTAATATTTAATCACAGATACATCCAGTCTATGTCAGATTTATTTATATATGTGTTCTTGTATTAGATTCAAATACATATACCTGTCATCTTCTACCACAAAAAAAAGCACCTGCGAATGTCAAATAGTAAGGCTCATAGCTTGCCAAATCCAGATATGAGTAGTAGAAAGGACTGGTATTCACTTAATTTAACTGTTTATACTCAATGCTTTTTAACTATTTATGATACTTTATTGATTTCTCACGTGACTACCCCAAGAGACAAAAAAAAAATGTATTGAATAATGTCAATGATAAAAAATTTACAGTGCAACTAATACTGACTCAGTTACAAATTACCTCAAACATTGTCTGATGTTTTTTCTGTAATTTTCCTATGTTATCATCATTCACAACCATTGCTAGTTTAAATTTCAAGATGTTTGAAACCATCTAGCACACCCATCCATTTGATACCCCCTGATCTATTGCTAGATTAAATTTCATAGCCTTATAGACCAATATGGCTCTTCGTAGGTATCTGAATGTTATATTCTCCTTGTTGCTGATGCTATCAAAACTACCAGAAAGTTCCATGGTCACATGCATATAAATTAGGTGCAGTTGACATTGCAAGCATTACAAGCTTCACAATTAAAAACAAGAAAAAACTTGAAAATGTCTTTTCTGCGAAAAAGGCATAAAAATATAGAAATTTATAGACACCACACATCTCAAATAGGATAAAAATAGCTTGCACATGAGAAAGCAATTATGCAAATAATATAGTTGAGCATGAAATTCTCACACACACATAATTGAATCTTACGTACCTTCTATTAAGCAACTCTAACCCTCTCCCTCAATTTAAAAAAAAAAAAAATCTAAGGATCTACATATTTGAATAGCTGTGATTGAGCATAAACCATGACTATCAAATACCATACTTACAGGTGGTTCATGAGGATAATCAGGAGGAAAGAAGATATCGAAGAAAAAGAGGCCATCATGGTAGGGAGTTCCAGATGCTCCAACAATCGATGCCCTCAAGAGATCCATTCTTTCCTCATAAACTCTAACATAAATACTATCTGTGAAAACACAAAGTGTACATGCCATTATCAGCAGAAATGTTTGTGTGTGTACATGTACTTGATAAGTTGATATAATGTTTACTATAAATCCATGTTGAACCGAATATACTTGTATCAATTCATTTTGTAGTAAGAGAGGGTGAGCCTTGGTACAATGGTAAGGTTGGGTGAGCCTTGGTGCAATGGTAAGGTTGCTCTACAGTGACCTAGGTATCATGGGGGAAACATGGAAACAGCCATCTACACAAGGGGTTAAAGCTGCATACATGTGACCCTCTCCAAACACTATAGTGGTGGAAGCCTAGTGCACCGGGCTGTCCTTTTCTAAAAAACAAAGCAAGAACTAGAGTGAAAATGAACCTGGTAGATCTTTCTTAGGATGCTCCATTCTTCTTGTACCTTCTTCAACCAACCTCTAGTTCCCTAAGGAGAATAGGAGGATAACATAAATGAAATTGGAATGCCACTAGCCACTAGCCACTAGAAATGATTGAATTTGACAGACTTGCGTCAATACCTGGGATGATACCCAGCCACCACCAATACCATTCAGAAAATGATGATCTGAGCAATCATCAACAGTATCAAATTGCGTGAAGATTCCTGGTCTGTCATTGCCTGGTAAAATGTTGGTTGTTCACTTTGTTTAGCTTTTTCTACTGGCAGCTTCAAACTTTCTGGATCTAAATCTTCTAGATCCAATTGAAGTTCTTTTGTCTCCAGAATCTCATATTCAGCATCTTTCTTCTAGAGAGGAAAAACATTTGAGTTTTGGATTTTGAAGAAAGAATTCCAAGAATACAAGTTTTAGTAAGAACAGTCAAAGTAACCACACTTAACTGAGCCAGACAGAGAAGTGGAACCACGAGAGCCAAATAGACTTGTAGCGACATTTGTTAGGAATCCAAAAGCTGCTCGGGGAAACAAAGAAACAGTAGTTTCCACACATCTTTATGCGATCTTCACTGGCATTGTTTACAATCTTCTAAAAAACATTTTTTAAACAATTTAATCCACTTATCCAAGCAATATGCAATGTGTGCATTTACAAATACAAATGCATTAGATGATTGTATGTTGTTTATTTGGAAAAGGGAGTTTGTTGATTGAGACCTAACCTTTTCTTTCTTATGCACTAATTGTTTCTCTTGCTCAGCTGTTTCCTTACTGACATTTGCAGGAACATATTCCTCAAGAGATAATGGTGTTGAAGCAGGATCAAGAAGCCTATCCAATCCAAATATTTCAAATGGCCGAACCTGAAGTAGTCACAAATAGCAAGTAAAGTGCTGGTCTCAGGCCCTTCAGTTTTATGGATATGAAGACAGCATAATCGACAAAAATGCATGGATCGTATGGTGGCTGTGTATTGGACACCATGGACTACTAGCTGTATACATAACTGACAACACCTGCAGAAAGAGTGCTGCCAAGACCTAACTCTGTGTATGACAAACTTAGAGAAGATAAATATATATTTATCTAATAGAACATGAAGAGAAAGTCAAAGGAAAAACACCAAATAGAAATATATTTGGTCTGGCAAGATTAAGTACATCCAAGAGGGCAGCAATTTATCATTCTCCATGATGCAGTAGAATAACCTGCAAAGAGAACAGAGTTTACAGAAAAAGGGACTTCATCATTCTTTTGCACAATTTTACGACCACAGCAGCAGCCCCTATAAATTCCATATAGGTAACCAGTCAAAGAACTAGAAATCACCAATGTTTGCAAGCAACATAACTATTAGGAATAAAGTGACCTTATACCTGAGAGACTGGATTTGGAATAGCCACTTAATCCTGGGTTCCCATGAAAACTTTTGTTCTGCTGCTCCAGGCATCACCCGCATCTCCTACAGATCTAAACTTCAAGAGGTTTCAGCATAAAACTTCAATGTCATCCAGCCTGGCCTCTTTAAGAAATAACTTCACTCCAATTTATTTCCTTTCTGATATTACCCCTTGCTAAGATTCTTGACTGCATAACTTTCACAGGACATCTACCCGAGTTTGGTCTGATTCATCATATTTTACCTTAACCGTTTACTAACTTGTAGAACAAATATGACCTCATGACAACCCTAGGACCACCACTAAAACAGAAGTCCTTCCTTTAAACCTGCTAGAATGGCCAGTCTTTGCCTTTGTCCCCACCTGACAATCATTGGTCCTTCAAAACGTACTAGTGTGTTCATCAAATCCCGAAAATTCTTGACCTTGATATTCATACAACTCCATGAACAATTTAAGTTCCTTCCCCGATGACTTTGAAGGCCAGATCATTAACCATTAGATCGCACCAACTGTTCATTGCTTGTAGATCTCAAACTACTCATTTGTGACACATGACATAAACATCTCCATAGTTAAATGCAGCAATCATTTTGAATTCAAACTTTCAGCAACCCTTCTGGTCCAAAACTTCTTTAGCCAGGTCTTAAATACATGTGCACTTACTCCTCCTTGTTGCACATAACATTTTATCTTACCTTTAACTGATAGCTTTTTTCCTTCCAAATTAGTGACCTACCCTTCTTAAACCCAAGTCCCTTCAAGGGAATAAGATAATCCCATGTGGCTAGGTTTTCACCTCAACCCTCAGAATAAAATAGCGTGGCCAGGTGATCATCTCCAGGTTGCTGGAAGATGGTTGTGATAATATGCTTGCAAAATGACGGAATAAATGTGAGAAACAAAAACAAAGAAAAGAAAAGAAAAAAGAAGCATCCTTGTCTTCTACATCCATTTCTGCACCTAAGAGATAGCGCTTACTAGTTCATTGAAAAGTAACTAAGCATAACCAAATGGTGCTCCTGCCTTCAAATTCAATTCTCCCAATTATCATTATCCATAGATGTCACTTGCGTCATCTACCAAAGCAACTTCAACCTTCCGTATAGGAGAAAGAAGCCTAGAACTAAAAGCAGTATAATTTAGTAAAATATCTTAATTTGTTTCTGTGGAAGAAAAGCAAAACCAAGGAGCTAAATGAAAATGAAACAGCAACTAAAATTGTTTTGGAGGAAGTGCCGCAAGTAAATATGTGGTTCAAGCAAGAAATCATCTCTCGTAAGTAGCTGAAAATCTTTTGAGTGAGGCAGGGTGTACCGGAGTGCTCAAATTCATCACAGCTTGAAATAGAAACTCATAGAGTTTCCAATCTATTCAGGATAGTTGGTGTCCACACTTGACCAAGAATCCTGAAACTTTTTTTGGACAGTGTTCACATAACATACTCTGAAAAGACCATCATTGGGTCCAAAATACACCTACTTGAACCAATTTGGAAGTGTGCTTATGGTGTCAATACTACAAGAAAGAAAGTTGACAGATAGTACAGGATACTTGCATGTATTTGTAAAAAGCAGCAAAAATTTTTTGGATTAACCTTGCATTGTGTTGTCACAGTTTGTAGACTGATACTTGCACAAGCCAAAAACAAAAAGAAGTTATTTGTCATAAATATCATGAGTCTCCATGACAATTCTTTTTTTACTTTTTAATTTAATGTTTCATGCTTGGACAACAAACCATGTATTCTCTGTATCAGAATGAGGTACAGTGGTAAAGAAACTGGACATACAGACTCTAATCATGTCTTAATCTTCTTTACCCAACGTTCTAGTCTTCCAGCAGACCAAACATAGAAATCTAAAGCAGGATTTGGAGTAGAGACAGAAACAAACATTGAAGTTATAAGGGAACAAATTGCTAAAACAGAAGCAGAACCTGCAATTCTCACAAATGAGCTGCTAGAAAACAATTAAGTGGCTGTATCTTCATAATATTAAATATGGAAGCTGCAAAAAGCTACATATTACCCAACTTAGAGTGATTGTGATGAAAACATCAGCAGAAGAACAGTTAGTCAAAGTTAAGGTTCAAAAAAAGTCCACCAGAAACAAGAATTGTCAAGGGCAGCACATAGAAGAGACTTCAGGAATCAAGGTTTTCTCTGACCTACACTTTATAAGACAATCAAGGTTAATGACATGGCTTCAGAAAGATGACAAATAATTAATTACCAGATAGCCGCATGTTTGTTCTACTGGCCTCAACTAATAATGTTCGCACAACTATGGTAGCTAAGCATGACCACCGAAGAAATACAAGTACTATGACCCTTTTTGTTGTTTATTGCTAAAAAAGTGGAAAAGGTGAACTCTACTTATCTTATCATGAGGAAGAATGAAAAGCATTTTTTTCACACAACACAAGGAACTTAATGATACTCTCATTGTCAACCAGACAGTTACTTCCGTTACATCCTTTCTTACCAAAGCTGGAGCAAATGAATGAGAACAATGTAGCAAGCCTACGGTATGTAAAACAACTTGACTATTCTCTTCACCAAAGTAAAACTGACCGGACAGTTTCAGAAATTTTCTTTGAGGAGAAGAGCAATAATGAAACTTAATTGTAGACACTAGACAAGGTATTCAAGTTACTTATATCCAGGTTTCTGTTGAAGCTAACATATTTTCTTGATCAAGAAGATATGCTAATATAGGAGTAAATTCAAATTTAACATGATATAGTCATCAGTAACATTATGCTTACCTTGGATATGATACCACTACCCCATCTTACTTGAATACGTTCATCCTTGTAACCAATGACATTGCCTATACACGATGAATAACCTTGAAAATCTTCTTCATGAGTTTCACCAACGTGCTTCTTTTGAAGAGCATCTTTTCCTGCAAGTGTACTGTTTAGTGCTTGCTCAGGTAGATTATGCCTCTGTCTCTGCCCAAAACCATGGACCTCAAGATTATTTCTATATAACCAAACATGGAACATGTCTGAACACAATGTCACCAATGCAAAAGGATATGTCAGGATTTTCAACCAGTTCATAAGCGCTAACCATCTCCACACTAGATGCACATCTAAAATCAACAGCCTGTTAACTTCAGGGCTATCCATTTCACATTCACAGTCCGTTCATGTGCATCCACATTTTTCACAATCCCAAGGCGTTGAATCCTTGGAACATGCACATCCTCTGATATGATCTTCTCCAACACAAACTGTTCTGGCCAAAATCATGATCACCAACATTGTTCACTGGGAATAAGGTTTGTGGGTCTATACCAAATGCGTGCTCGCCATTTTGCCACAGGACATCAACCTTGCTCTTGATCTTTGCAATGACATACATCTGCTTAAAGTCTTGACCATTTACTCCTAATTCCTTCTGCATTTTGGTAAGGTTATTCGGGGCAGCATTCAGAGGTGCTGACTTTTCAGCATTCATCTGTGTATCATGAAAGTAATCCACTGGAAGATTACAACAATCACCAAGTTGCCAATTAGCATATGCAAAACAAGACAGCAAAGTAAGGTTTGTTGGATCTTGATAATGAGGAGGAGTTGATGAATGGATGCCCGAGCATTCATGACAGAAGCAATCCATTTAACATGCACTGATCCTACTTCCACATGGCAAACAGTGCCTTCATCTCGACTCACCTTCCATGAGCCACACAACCATCTCACTGATTTGGAAATTGTTGGAATGTTAGTCCTTACACGCTGACCTGGATAATTTGGGTATGGTGCATCCTCGAAAATGTCCGGAGGAAGAGGCGTTAAAATTTCTGAGTCTTTCACCAATATTTCACACTGTGCCCCATCGTCAAACAAAATTGTAACCAAATCAAATACTCTCTCCACCATTCCAAGCCATGACCCATGAACCACGTAGTCTCCAGGTGCAAAGGACCTGACCCTAAGAAGCTTCTTGCTGTTTACATCCTTTATCAGTTCACCAGAAATCGTCTCCAAATCTACGATCATATCAACATCCATGACCCGGCCTAACTGCCCTGAGGGATCTGTGACGGAGCAGACAATGTCACCATGTACATAGCCTCTTTCGAATGTGAGAAAGTCATCGATTTCCCAATGCTCTCATCCAGACTTGACAGGATGCTCTGAGCATGCCCACGAAATGCAGATTCAGTGTCATCTTGGTCCTCACTGTCACTGGTATCTGTGTAGGTCTCACTGTCTGAGTCAATATCAAGCATATCCATCTTTAAATTCCTGTAACAAGTGATTAGATCTGTTTCAGCATCTATCATATCACAGGTGCTAACCTAGACAGCTAATGTCAAAGAAACTAATCTGTTCACCTGTTTAGAATTAATAAGGGACTGAATAGATGGCACGCGAGCTAAAAATTCTGATATAAGCACCAGGCCAATCTTTCTACACAAGATAATCTTCCAAATAATGTATGAGGTGCCAGTAATTCCTATATAAGGTGCCAATAATTCTTATAGTTAAAAGTAAGTTAAACAAGTAAATAAATGCTGCCGTGAGGGGAAAATCTCATAAAATATTCAAGCCACTCTGAACTTACTAGCAGAATATTCATATTTTATTAAATTACAGAGAAAACAAGAGAAAGACAGGAGAGAGTTTGCTTACCTCTAAGTTTGTTTTCAGAAGTCAAATTGATTTGTAGAGACAAATAGGTAGCCACTAATACAGAACCAAAAATTTTATGGTCGAACTTACTTCTTCAAAGACAAATTTATGATATCACAATAAGTAAACTCAACGTACAAGACACCAACTGGTTTTTTATCACCAATATGCTGTTATGTTTGATAAGCCCAAGAACTTGATGCCAAAGGAGAATTGCCCAGATAAAAGATACAGGAGTTTGACCTGTATCTGATTCTGTCACTGCCAAAGGAGATTTGCCCTCGATAGAGAATTCATGTACAAGTTGCCAAAGGAGATTTGCCCTGCATAGCAAGTGAAATCGTTCTTTCCAAAGGAGATTTGCCCCAAAAAGAAAAGCACAAGCCTCTTCCCTTGCAAAGGAGATTTGCCCGACAAAGCAGAATATGCCACTTATATTGTCCACAATTAATATTCCAGAATAGCTAGTTTGCTTATAATGGACGCTTTTGCTCAAACCAGTATTTATTCTGGATAATCAACGCCAAAGGAGATTTGCCCAAAACAGGAGCTCTTCTAGACTGTGATAAACTGCCAAAGGAGATTTGCCCAACAGAAAGAAACCATTCCTGATGCGGCTTCAAATGCGAAACATGGCTAGAAAGGTGTAACTTAAATCACTCCACATCCTGTGGGGGAAGAAGATACCATCACCCGACCAGTCATCTGCTATGTAACCTTTCCTTTGAAAGAGAAATCGCCACAATCTGTATATTATCTCAGAAAGCAGAACCATCCACGCAATTAACCAATCCATGACTTCACTTACAAAACAAGGATATGTAAACAAATCTAAATTGCAAAGCTTTGCTCAAAATAGATATATTTTATTGCAAATCTTTTCTTCGGATAAAAAAGTTCAAGGTCGCAAAGCTTCGGTAATTTTCTTTCATGTTAAAAAATAATAAATAAGCAAACTTCAATAATTTGGAGACGCAAAGATAACAAGGACATTGAACTATTACGTTTGATGTAAATAAAAAGAGAAAATGATTAGAAAGAAAAGACCAGTGAAGGCAACTCAATCATATAACTGAAAATAATTAAACTAAGTATCTAAAAAAAAATGAAGGAAGAAAGAAACCATCTTACAAAAAATAACAAAACTAATCCAATACCAAACTGGAGTGCAAACTGGAAAGCATGAAGAAAAATGATCTTTCTTAGAAACAAAAAAAAACAATGATCAATCTGTTGACAAAAACCTCAATTTTTCTCAAAAAATTCTACTCTCCCTGAATATAACTTGCCAAAATATAAACACTTTCGATCCATAAAACCAAGAACAACACAAAGAAAGAAACCTAAATGCAAAAACCACTCCAGAATAATGAAATTCGCAGCTGAAATATAAATAGAGAGCCGTACCACGATCGCCGAATCCACAACAAGAGCGAAAACTACGATCCACTGGCTTCACTCTTCCTTCCCTCTGGCTCCTCTCGCCAGAGAGTAGCAAAAAAGGCGTCGGCCAACGGGCAAGAGAAGAGAGGAGAAGAGGAGAAGCGAAGAGAAAGAAGGGGGCGTTTACACGAGAGGCCCGATCCGTCCCCAAGCAACACCCATCAGCCCATCACGCTATTCCCGAAGCCCCCAGCCATCACCGGGCGGCGCCGAGATTGGAGCCAGACCCCAACCCCAGCGATCACCTCCACCTCTTTGCGTTGTTCCCTTCGCTTCAATATCGTTGATTGCGGAGAGCGTTGTGGATATTTCAAACGGCACAGAGTTTTTCGGTTCTTCTTTCAAAATGTATTTAGAAAATATTTTATTAACAAATGGTTTTTTGAGTGCGGTTCAGGTTTTAGGCGGCAAGTCACTGTGGTAGGCGTCGTCCTGAACGTCATATATAAATTAAAATATGGGATGATGGACGTGGCAATGAACTTTGGTATAATAACATGTAACTCCTTTATATTTATTTTATATTTTTATAATCCTTTTGGTTTTATAGTTATTTATCATGGATTTAAAATAGCAATTATCCCTTTAAAATGACTATCATTTGACTTCCTCATTCTTCGTATAATTGAAATTGACCTCTTATAATATACTATTCTACAGCATATTGAATAGTTTAATGTTATTTGTTCATTACTGTGAACCATATAAATTTTAAGAAATATTGAAGGTTATACAACCAAATATCCAAGAGATCCCCAAAACATATTCAAAAAATTATCAAAATATATATATAGAAGATGTATTATATAATTTTATTAAGAAATTATCGAAAGTATATTCAACGAACTAGCAAAGCATATTTGAAGAATTTATTATATTATATTTTTCATCGAGAGGTTATCGAAACATATTTTTAAGATATTCGTGGAACCTCAAGTTCATATAGTTATTGAGAAAAAATTTTCAAAGAATATTTTGGGATCTATTGTTATATATTTCATCCTTATATTTATTATCATTATAAGTAATTATATAAAATATTATAAATAATATATAGATCTCACCAAAACAAGTTGAGAAAGAAATTCTTCACAATTCCAATTTTCTTCTCTACTGTTATATTCCACCATGATAAGTAGAATTAGGTTATGATAACATAACTACATGGAACTTTGGTTTCCCATGTAATAAGAATATTATTTGGATCTAATAATGGAGAAAGCCTGATAGTGTTGGTAGTGCAAAGAATAGTTCAGTGACTTGATGTGGTGGCCAGATGGCAGTATAATGAGTTACTAGAATTTGATCAAGCAATAGCCTCTAATGATAGAAAAGAATAGCACTTACATACCTTCAAAAGTAAACAGTGATCCTTTGTTATAAAGAAAAAATTGAAAGACAGTGCATCCAACGGATTATCTATCCTAATGGTTTATGGGATTTATTTTAGTTGATATATAGGTGAACCTAGAACATTCATAGTAGTATATATGATTTTCAAGGATATGGTGACATGGATGAAGACATGATTCTTCCAAAAGGAATGCACTATATTTGCTTTGTATGTTATATGCAATTTGGTTAGTATCTACATAGTTAGACATCATTAAATACTGATATTAATAGCATAAATTGGGAAAAGAAGGAAAAAAAAATTTGAGTTGGCAAATGAAAAGTTCCATTCACATTATATTTCTTGTTTAGTTTTGAGCCAAAATAGTAATTCCATTGTTTTAAATTTATCAGCTCTTAGTTTCCTTCATAATGCAGCCAATTTTTGTCGATCTGTATGAGTCTCTTCTCATGTTTTTAGTCTTTTGGACTTTTATTCTCATCCCTGCCCTTCTCGCACATCGTCTTTGGACAAAAAGGGTATAAATGAGCACCTTAAGCATTAATTTTCTTTGTGCTTTGCCATTTAGAAAAGATCAAATCAACTTCTCAATTCATATACGTTTTCAGAAAGAGACAACTCAAAATAAGCTTCTTGAGCACTAAAGCTCTCACTTTATGCTTATCCACCCCTTGTGGTCTTCCAAATATGAGAAATATTTTAGATGAATGTTTGGTCTGTAATTAAAATTAAATTAAAATCAAGTGGAATGAAAATTAGAATGATTATATATTTTAAAATATTTGGTTTATAATTAGAATCGAAATAAAATTTAAATTTAAAAAAAATTGAGATTAGATTTTTAAAAATTAAATCATTCTTATTCTACTCTGGAATCGAAATCGGAATAAAATTTTGCCAATTAAATAGTTAAAATAAGAGTTATCTATTTTTATTTCATTCCGATACCAATACACCCCAATCAAACATCTCCTAATAATACAAGCCTCTAGAAAAAAAAAATTAGACTTATATTTAATTCTCCTATTATTTCTTGATCTTATAATTTCACTAGAAATCAAGCAATAACAAATCACATATCCGCCATATGACTCCTTGAAAAATTCTATGCCATGAACTCCGACTCTAGTACATTGAGTGCCGCCATTATCTCTTTACAGTTTGAAATTAAATATTTTTCATAAAAAAAATATTAGAATTACATATGCCGGTAAATATAGCAGAAATAATTAAATATGATACGGGTTATAACGATATGGTCTTGTCTCATAAGGGAGGCACTTTTAAAGCTTAAACCTATCTAAATAATGAAAATATGGGCTAGGTGTACATAAAATCAGCAAGAATTGTGAGACATCAGCAAGATTGATGAGATTTTGATGACCCAAGAACAAGATGACAATAGAACAAGATGAACTAAAATAACGATATCATTTTTAAATTCCAAATTCCCAAGCCTTATTCTTCTAACCCATCTTGAATTTAAAGTCTTAATCGTTTCTTAGGCATTTATAATCTGAAAAATACATGATCAATAATCTGTAAGTTCTAAAATCATTCTAGATTGTAATTTAGCTGAACTTAACTCTGAAAGACTGAAAATATTCATTTTCTAAAAAAGAAAATGTTTATAATTTTCCAGAATCTGATTGGAATATCCTCTTCGCAGTTGAGCCATCCAAAGTGGAAGGAACACTTTGCTGTGCTCTGCCTTCCGCGAAACGAGGACCACTTATCTTGCGGATGCACAGGCTTCGTGGGACCCCCATCGTATGGGGTCGCGTGGCATGTTATACACCGTGGGATTTGCATCGCGTGGCATGTTATACACCGTGGGATTTGCGCGGTCCAATTGCATCTGGTGCATGCAATACGGTCGCCATAGCCGGGACGGACAGCTCTTCCGTTATCACGTCATTTTTGTACCGCTGACACGGTGGATTCCACGGAAACCCTCCTGGTGAATCCAACTGTCAGTGCGAGTCCTCTCTCCCTCCACCCCATTTTACGTAAAAAGGAAAAAAAGAAGCAGACAGCGAGTACTCGCTCCTCTATACCCAAAACATGATTGCATGCCTACACACAGTTAGCCTTATGCATATCAGAAATTATTTTGGCAAAGAAGGGTGAATTGCCTCTAATTTACTGCAGTATATGCATGTAAAGGGCTATAGTGGTGTAAAAGAATTTGCAAGCATGGAGTCCATCAAGAAAACCATGCAACGTCATCTATTTAACAACATTGATCAACATAAAGAGAAATATATAGCTATAAGAATTTTTTAATTATGGACTATCATTAATTAATTATTATTTATTTATTAAAAAATGATTATATTATCCGGATTAATGGATATGTATGTAAGTTCAATATTACCGGTGATAGTTGTGTTTTGGACTATACAGATATTATGTTGAGTGGTGTGGTGGGACGGTACAATGTAGGTCTGAACTCGATTTAAATCTGTAACAAAAAAGCCTGTCGGTTAGTTTTTGAATAGTTAGATTCCTTCTCCATTTTCTATAAATACAATGAGATTAGTTTTCAGGCTTGTCTGATCGAATAGCCGTATGTTGAGAGAAAATTGGGGAAAAAGATTTGACTTTTGATATTCGTTTCAGCATCTGAGATTGATCTATTATTCAGAATCTATGGCGAACACATATACGCATCTTAAGTCTTAGAATTATTCTGTGTTCTAAATTTTGATGAGATTTATGAATCTCTTACATATAGAGATTTGATCTTGAATTAAAATTTTGTATCCTAATCTTCTGCATTAGATCTATGGGAGAATTCCAACAACATCATTTACTTTACAATGCCAATCACAATTTTAACCCATGAATTTGATCTCACCCAGTATTGCTTCCATATAGGGATGAGACTTTAGTAGTGGACCAGACTACTAGTGTCATTTTTTGTAAATCTGTCCTAACAGACAAGTCGGTAGAGTGGAAGATACCCACAAGGATCGTGCGGATCTAGCAAAACTTTACATCAATGTACTATATTTTCTAAAATCTTCTTGTATTATTCTACTGTTTTAATAGCACTAGTATACAGACTTGTGCAAGTGCATGCTTAGGAAAAATCATTGCGAAACAATTTGAATTGATTTGATCAGTTTTGATTGGTAAATTTAAAATGATTAGATCAAGAGAGACAAAAAAGGTTCTAATAAGTTGCTTATTTTCCTCCTAGGAGTAAATTGGATAGGTCCAAAAACCCTAGCTTCGTTTATTTCAATATAGTAAAATTCCATTTCATCTAGAGATGAGCATTTGTCTAGAATCCCCTTAATAAGTTTATATAGGAAATATTTTTTTTTACTTTCATAGTGTACATTGGTCTATCTATCTTCAGCAATTGGCTGGTCATTAGTTGATAAGCTAGCTAACGGAAGATTAGCACATCCATCACAGAGAATTACAGAAGCATTAACTTAGTTCATTGAAACTTAGTTTATTACTTTTTGATGCTCCACTAAAGTTAACTTTGTTGTTAGTGTGCAAAGATATCAAATGACAATCATGAATAAGCTAGATGCATAGAGCTCATTGATTATTTAGACTAGTTTGATCAAGCTTCCTTGCCAACTCTAGGTTTAATGGGGTTCCGACTCATCTAGCAAGGTGCTTACAGAAAATAAATCAAATATCTGATTCTTTTTTTTTTTAATGTTTATTGGTGCAAGCAAGGAGCTTTCCCTAATTTAGTAATGATCAAATTGCTAACTTAATCATTCTCGCTTTTACTCCCAATATTGTCTCTGAAAATCTTCATGTTCTATAAATTATGGTGACTTTCTTAGAAGATATCCTTAGATGAATTTGTGAGAGTTTATTTCTTTTTCTACTTCCTTGTCTTTAATCATCTTACATTTATTATCTCCCTTTGTCTTTTCCAAACAGTTCTCCTAAATTTGTTAGAGAGAGAACTGGGCGGAACTAACTATAGATTCATACCAATTTGCAATTCCTTTATGTTAGCCAAGCCAAAAGCATGAGGATCTATACGTGAGCAGGGATAATGGATCAGGAAATGTGTGGCTGCTAATAATCCGACTGCAGGGTAATCTTACAGTCATTCTATAAAGTATCAAACAACGACAAAGTATACACACGTGTTAGCTCCCCACTTGTTCCATCAATAACCAATGAATAACATACATCATTAATCCTGGTGTATCTTTTTTTTTCCTTCTTGAGGTCAATGCCTTTTTTTTTTTCCTTGTGTGCGGTTGAGATGGGAGTTGACGGTTTTTTTCTTTTGGATACAAGCAGGACGTTATATTAGAAATGAGTGCAGTTCAAAAATAAAAATATAAAATATCTTGTAAGGCTCGGAAGCAATTATCATCTTTACATCAAATTCAATCTCCGATATGTTCGATGATAAAAAAAACAATTCAACCCATAACATTATTTATTTTTTAGAATACGTGCCGAATAAATGGTGCAGTGGCGTGACAAAGAGACCTCCAGATATGTTGAAATTAACATCTTTGTCCAGCAACAAAACAGAAGAAACACTCTCTTACTGGAGTTAGCTCACTATCCAATCTCACTTTAATAATTTATTATGAATGCTGCATTAGCATTCTTCCATCTTGCACACCTATAAAAAATATACACTAAACCATCCACACACCATTAAAAAATATACATAAACCATCCACTACACTAAACCATTTTTTCTACATTTCGCAGGCAATAGTCCGATTTGACATGATCTAATTTTGACTCAGAAGCAGCCTTAAGTTCCAGTTTTTCTTTCATTCATCACCTTGATGAATTACGTGGTAACCTCCTCCCGTTTACCCAAAAGGCTAAATTTGATTTTTTTTTTTTCCAACTTAACAAGATTTCAAACCAAACTTCTTAAGTTTGAGCTTCATTTGCCAAAATTTAGATGTAGATGATACTGCTGGATAGAAAAGTGAATGAAGGATCAGGATGAGCATGAGCTCCATCACCCGAAATATTAGACGTACACGGGAGCTCTCAGACAGCTCAAAAGTTGAAGCGAAAAAGGCATCTTGTGATGTGTCTGATGGAAGGTTAGGAGCACTTTTGAAGTATATTCTCCAATGCAAATCCGGACGTCTCTAAGCATATCTGTTGTTGGAAGCGAAACACTGGGTCACCGGTAACGACCCACAAATAACTAGCGAGAATGTGACATTTGTTCTTGGTCCTATGTGCATCTGGGTCCCCGACCATTAACCTTTTGCTCCAATGTAGGTGATTGTGGGGGGTGTTGAGGGAGAGAGAGAGAGATGTGAAAATTGGGTCTCCAAATTCTTCAACTAAATACCAGATTAAGTTCAGCAACTAAGAAATCTTGCTCAAAAATTAAGTGCAGAGAATTGGTGCAATTCAGAAGGGGTGTGATTCATGAGAAATTATTCTGTTGCTTTTTTATGTGATTTGTATAGTGTATACACATGGAGAGAGAGAAAAGTTATACATCAATTAAGTGATTGTGTTTTATTAAATTAATAATTTTCTTGTTGGCAGAACTACTTTATTTTAAGATCTGTCAGGATGCATTTGAGGTAGAACTAGTTTAACAATTTAGCACCTTTAGACGCACACCAAGAGTTAAAAGTTTTTAGTGTTCATCAATAAGACTATATTATTCAAGTATCAGAGGCCCACCATGATTGGACTATGGGGAGATCCTCAGAGCATCACAGTGGAAATCTTATCACTCCAGAGTGGATGTTAGATGAAGTGGCTATTAATATATGACAATTGGAAAGTGGAGACAGTAACGAATCAAAAGAGCAGAGCTCCATGCTTTCATGGACCCTCTCCATACTAAAAAGTGATAGAACAACCCATCATTGCCCACTAAGATTGTCTTTTTCCCTCTTATTCTTAAGCCAGTAGTGCCCATATGCGATAGCAGCTAGATGAAAATGAGAATAGCCAAATTATCCTACAGACCAAGATTGTAGAAGCAAACACAGATCTGGCCAGCATGGGAGAGACAATGGCAACCTTATTGACAAGATGAGGAAGATTTTATCTGCACTGGGGAGGCTGTTTGGATCCTCAAGAAAATTAACATAGAATATGGAGAAAAATTCAGTTTCCAAATCGGCATTTCAGGAATACAAATCTTTCTGGTTCCACTTGAACAAAATCATTCTTCTTCCAAGGATATGCCAAAAGATTTTGACTCAGATGCATGAATGGATGTGCAAGTCATTATTCATTTTCCCAAAAAGCTCACCTGCAGCACTTGAAATGACAGCGAGATGTGCTCTCTAGATTGTCGGGTAAGCATTGGCGACCTAACCAAGTGCTGCAGTATTGCCCATTTGCTGATCAATGACATCCATGCTAAGCATTGGTTGCGACATTTGCTGACTTTCCTATTCCTTGGATGTCAGTGATTCTTAACTTAGTCAGCTCCTGAAAACATAATGGACCATGGATAAGAACCAGTTCTTGACAGGCCAATAATTAATTCCCTACTGAAAATATTTGACTTACCTGGCGATGGCCTTTGGTTCGACGATAGTTCTTTCTCCTCTTTTCTTGAATATGATCACTTTTGCATCTAAAGCCTGAAAAGGAATATTTATACTTGTTGTTATAGGGAAAATGTTTTACAGATCTTACCAAAAAAAATGTTTTACAGAACAGCAGAGTAGACAAGAACCATTAAGTGGCTTCCATACATTCTGAAAATCTTGTAGTACATAAGAGTCCAATAATGCACATATATAATGGAATCATCCAAGTAATAAGATTTGATTTTTCGTTCATATATCATCTTTGTATAGATTTTTGGTCATTCCAAGCCATATCAGTTTGTCAAGCAAAAGTTCAAACTTGTTTTCTTGAAATCAAGCAGTTGGATGCAACAAAAACTACAAAGAAATACTACTAAAAGAAAATTGAGGTCAGCTAATCATTTGCATGTTTTAACACTCTCAAATTAATAAAATAGCTTAAGGATCACTTTGAATTGTTACAATATTGATCACTGTTCATACCAAAAACAACTACCTGGAAAAAAAAAAAGCATCTTCATTAGCAAAAGGAAGAGAGAACACAAAAATAAAAATAGACTTCTCTTACATGCTCTTCAACGACAGCATGCACAGCTGCATCAGGTAATACTGGCCTACCGATGATTGTCTGAGTTTTTGATCCCAGCATCAGAACCCTGTTCAAAATTAACTGCAGACAAACCAACTTGACTCAATAGGCAATAATAAAATCATGGTTCTGACATCAGATTGGCAAAATAAAGCCCATGATTGGCCTAAGATGTATGCATTCTGACAACTAGATAGTCAAGAAAGAGTTCAGTGCATCAGAAACCATGAAAGAGAAGAGTTCAATGCATCAGAAACCATGAAAGAGAAGCTTTAGGAGACAAATAAAAAGAACAATGTCAATATCAAAAAGAAAGAAATGAACAATAAGTCCCAAGAGATCGCATGAAATTAGGCTCCACTTTGTTGTAAATAGTGCACCCAATCAGCCTGGAAGTAGAATAGAGAATTAAAGAACCCATGATCACTCACTAAATGACATAAGGTCCATATTCTCAAAGAATCTTCTTTCACGCAGTTTCAACATGGAGTGGCCATCCCTCAAGATTTCAACAGGCCAACAAGCACAACACCACAAGCACTCCACAAATCTGTGCTTCCATCAGCTCCACAACCTTCATGCATACCATGCCAGCCACCTCCATTCTTGCACCATCCAAGAGACTTGAACTCACAACCTCCCACATACAGCAAGGACACTTAAAGAGTAAAGGCTTATAAAAGAGAGTCGTCATTGCTCCACTTCTGATCCCATGCCAAAATGAAAAATTTAGCTTCCTTGTTCACACTATGAATGAAAGGCTATTAGTCATGATGCTTCAATTTTAGGTTTGCAGTTTGCACTGCAATACCACCAAAGAATTAAGTTGCAAAGTTCTTCCCAAAGTCCCCAATATGAACAACCCAACATCAAATAAGAGTTCCCTGACCCTAATAGTCAAAATGAACAACTTATGCATATCCATCAGTTGCTAGGTAAATAATCCACATGCCAAACACCTGCAGTGAATCATTGATAAGCACAGAGAAGGGAGGTTCAATGCAAGGAAGCTATTTCTATGTATCAGTAAGAAGCCCTTCTACAAAGCAAACAAAATGTAGAAAAGATCTGAAGGATTGGTTTGACAATATGTTGCCATGTAAAATATATTTTAAACTCATTTCCCCTTATTAATTATAAAGATAAATTTAGATTTAATGCAGGGAACCAGTACAAGGCAAATGAACCATCCATGGTGACTCCTCAACTCTGGAAGAAGAGGAGTGGGAATGAAAATGGAAGAATAAAGAGAAGGATAACAGAAATCTTGTTAACTTTCCTGATGGTTCTATAGCTTCTTAGGAAGGCCTAATTCCTACATAGGCCATGACAATTTAAACCTTACGAATCCAAGACCTAATCCGCATCATTGATTTAACCAAAATGACCATAGCCCTTAAACCAAAATTTTGATTAAAGAAAGAACTTTGGGGTGTCTGCACATGCTTGAAATCAGAAAGAGATTTCATTACATCATACGCAACATCATAAATATCATAGGGCCTGCACATGCTTCCATCTTAGGTGAGGAATACAAGGCCAACGCATATTATTAAGCAAACAACTTAACATCTTGGTCTGGTTATATATAAATTATATGCAAATATGCACCAAACTACTTCCAAAATAATCCAAACTAGATGTAGATGTACTTCTACAGTGTAAATTAACCATTCAGTTGATGATACTGAATATAAATTTTCAAAAAAGAAAAGAAACTGATGGAAGAATTATTAGGAGTTGTTGCTCTATTCATTGGAATGTGGACATTAGATATGGGGCACAAGCATGGAACGGCATGAGAAAAATGACTGAAACAGAAACGTATTACATAATGAAAAGAAACACTGAAAGTAAATTAAAGAGAGAATGGCAACATAAAGCAGTGAATCGACTGAAATAAGCAATATTGATGAAGGAATACAAAACAAAGAACTACTTAATGTGGGTTTGGCCATGATAACAACAAATGAATTCCATGATGTGTAAAGAAAATCCAAATAGGGCATGTAAAAAGATTGAAAGTACAACCAATGTCTGAATGCTGGTGGCACTAAAATGCACAATAAAACCATGAAGCATTCAGTAATTAAGGATCTGATCTTAATTATGAAGAAATGACAGCACAAAACTCATACAGTCAACAACTGGGAGTATGAAACATGGGTTGTAATGGTAGCTTGAGTTTGTCTGTGTAGAGCCAACTGCATTCTTATGCTTTCATATCTTAACTGGACAGTACCAGGGTAATTTAGATTAGTTCATAATCCAAATACGATCCCATGGGATGATATATTATTATCTACTGGATAATATCTTTACAGATGAAATTGTCATAAATTTTGCCTTAATCCCTTGGTTATAGAGATGATTCTGCATACACCATTGGTTTTATATCAACTAGTCAAACTATTGAGGATTTGCAATCTGCCTAAGAATCAACTTTGGAAAAGTTTGAAAGCATATTTTATACATTTGCAGTTTGCAAGACAGAGACTGCACAGAAGGACAATCAGGTGGGCGTCATTATAGCACTCACCGCCTTTTCTCAAACCAGCACACTATTACTACCAAATTATCAGAATCTGCCATGCAAAATATTATCCATTGAGTAGAGCAAACAACATATCAAACAGAAAACAGAAATAATCAACAGATAAGGGGGAAAGAAAAGAGCAATCCATGAACTAAAACATCCTACCTTGTCATTAACCTCGCAAAATTTCAATCTTTCAGTGAAAATGGAATCCCCATTGCTGACTTTGAACTGATGAGAACCAATCTGAACCAAATAAACAAACTAAATAATCAAAACCTTTGAACCAATTGCAAAACGATAGGAAAGAAGGATTTCTTTTTCACCATTCCCACCTGAACAACAGCAAAAACCGGTTCATATGGTTTGAATGGGTTTTCCGACGGATCCAACGGCCCAGTCACCTTGTACCCGATCTCAGACGCTTCTTTTATCTTCTCTTCCTCCGATTTACCTCGCTGAACTACGCATTTGGAAGCCTGAGCCTCGCCACCCTCTTCCTCGCAGCTCTCACCCCCTTCTTCCTCGTCTTCCTCCTCCTCCTCATCGGACGGATTCGTCGGCCGAGAAGACAAGTGGCGCGTGATATTGAATTGAAGGGAATCGATGCCTCCGAATCCGGCGGGAGAATCGAAGGAGTTCAAGAGAGGACCTCGGAGGGTCCGGGGACCTAAAGCTCGAAAGATTAGGGTTTGGGGGTTCTCCAAGGCGGCGTTCGAGAGGAACCGAGGTCGGAAATGGCGAGTGAGGGAAGCGAGGCATCGCCGGCACGCCATGATCTCTCTTCTTGTTCTCAGTCTCCATGGAAGAGAAGAAACAGCGAGGGTTTAGCTGGGGTTCCGTGTTCTCCCGTTTCGGATCCGGACTAAGAACATAAACCCGTTTCCGTCAAAGAAAAAAAAAACGGATTGCAATATTATTATTTTTGTATTTTAATCAAGAAACTATATTAATATTTTGGCAATGAAGGTGGTTCCCCAAATGCCAACTCTCTTTACCTAATTAATATCGGAGGAGATCCGGGAAGGGAAATTCAAGATTTTTCAACAAATATTTTAAATTATTTTTAATTTTATTATTTAAATATTTAATTTTTTATTATCATAATTTAATTTTGATTTTTGAACTCCTAATTATAAACTTTAATGAATCAGTAAAAATCCAAACGATCATATTGTTTTGATTTTTTTCTGACTATTGAGCTCTTTATAAACTTTTTATTGAAGATTTTGATGGATCAATAAAAATCTAAATGGTCACAAACGATTGTACTTGGATGATTATAAAAGATCATCTTGAGATCTAATTTTTACATCCATCCAAACCTCTCCCTTTCTTCCTTCTGACTTTTCTCTTTAAATTTTTTCTTTATAATTATTTTTAGATACTAAAAAATCTCCATCAATTTTTTTATGATTGTGCTTACAGGCAGAAGATTCTGAAAGTATCTTGAGATGATTTTTTAGATTTTCTATACGAAGGACGAAAATATATTTTAGGACGGCATCCAATATGCTTTCGGATTTGATCATTTTTATATTTTAATATTTCGTAAGTCATTTATAATTTTTTATGGTTAAATTTTTTTAGTTTGTTTAATCTTTTAAATCACAGTAGTAATTCTTAAAGTCCTATCCAACAATTAACCCAAGCAACTGTTCCATCCAATTATGATGTTAAATAGGAGTTAATAGTCCTTATTGGCATCTATTATCAAAATTGGAATCCTATTTTCCTGTTCCTCTTTTGTTTTCTGTCATCACCCTTGTGAAAATTTGGCAGTATGAACAATAGGTCAATACTACTAATCTTTGTACTAGGGAATAAGATAATTCTTTCTTATATTTAGGAAGACCAATGAGACCACAAAGTCTTGTACTTGATTTTTGTTTTTTTTGGTAAAGAAAGTCATACTTGATTATTACATGCAAAAACGTGTTGAATGATGCGTTATGTCTTTTAAGCGATCTCTCATAAACAGGAAGGATGAATCTTCTAACTTCCACTAGCTTTAAAAATCACATGATAATATAAACCAATAGTTATTATTGCTAACAAAGGATTTGCAGCTCTAACAACGTGTTTTAGTTTTGGTAATCAGCTAGGTGTTTTAGTTGCATTATCTTCTCCGTGGGGTTTGAACCAACCCTGCTAGCTTCTTTATTAAATGTAGGAAGCTTGATTGGCACAAACACGTGTGATCGGATTGCTTATTAAAGTGGACCAAACTGGTTCCAAGAATAAACCAAGGAAACTTTGCAAATTGGCCTAATGAAAATTACGAGCAACTTAGTTTTTGTTTTGTTAGTAAATTTTTTGCTATGTTGTCTACTTAAACATCTTCTACGTTAAGGTCATTGCCAAAATGGTAACAAATTATAGGGGTTTGCTAAATTAGATAACTATTTATAAGAATATTAGATGATATTAGACTTAGTCAAGTTCCATCCAAAAAAAGGATATTAGACTTAGTCAATGATTCATAGAAACATCATAGCATGTGAAGTAGAATTTACCATTGACCAGTGTATTTATGATTAAATCTTGAACATGTTTGTTTTTTTGCTTCACCTTTTGCTTCTTCACTTTTGGGATGCATCTCGATTTTGTGCAAACTAATTAAGTTGAAATGCAAGGCTCACAACTGATGATCTTCATCTCTTCATTAATGGATTTACTTATCAAATCTAGTCAATGTATTTGCTGATAATATGCATGGTGAAACAGGCAAATAAGAATTTGTGTTTCCACAGTTAATACATACCTCTCCGCTGATGCATGAAGGCTGTAAAACTGTTTTGGATTCGAGTAATGTAAATTGGAAGTATCAATTTGTTATTATGTTTTGTGTTCTTAATGTCATGTCTGTCTTTACTTATATGGTGTATGCCAGGACATATTGGGCCTCTTGGTTCATATTCTTGTTAAAATGTAGGAGGATGGATGCTGCTGAGTTTGGTAATCTGGTTTCTCATGAATGGCATTGGGTGGTAAGTAATGTTAAAAGTCAATTAGACGAACCACTAACTTCCTCTAATATATTAGTGATTAGCCAACTTCTCATCCTTCTTCCACTATGGAAAATTATAGATCCTCTGCTGGTCATAGTTCAAAATCCTCGTACAGAAGGTAGGTTTTCTCCAGAAACACTCAGAAGTTCGAGAACATCTGCTGCTAGTGCTGCCACTGAAACTAATAAGTGTCAGCATGTGGACAATCAAATCTAGCTTAGAAGGTGTGCAATATGTCGTATTGACCGCTTTGCTCACTGGAGTCATCTCTGAGGTCACAACAGCTGGTCTCCTAGATATATTTTGCACTTAATGTTTCAGCCCAAGCAAGGGCCATTTGTGAATGTTACAAGCTTCAGTTGCAAATGTACATTCCTCTCTTCCTTTTTTTCCTCCTAATGCTGCCTTATTTGTGTACCTTCATCTTTGATGTCTGATTAAGAATGTCTTCAAAAGTTCAGGAAATTTAGTTAAATAAAAAAAAAAAATCAAAATCAGGAGTTTACTTACCTAATTTCGTTATGAAATTTTGGCTCTATTATTGATCAGATAATTTGCAAGGAATGATTTTACAGGCAGATTCTAATGCTATTGAACCAATTGCTTTGTATTGCATTTTGTTTCTCAATAACTTGGTTGTACAAAAAACTGGTGAAGTTGTGCTTCCCTTTCATGCATTTATAACTTATTGATGGATCAATTCAGACCTAAAATTACTAATGGATCAAATTCAGACCTAAAACTTGGTAATGCTGCAGCCTGCAAGGATGCCTCTTCTTTCGAAACCCAGCAAAACAACATATTGAATGTGAAACCTCATACACAATGAACCATAAGAAAAAATGTGTTTGACCAGCAAGAACTACAATTTCATCTTATTGTGTACTAAAATAAAGGATATAAAGAATGCCCGCATATCCACCAAACTACATAGGGGTAAACATGAGGAGCTCAATCTCGATGCTTCTTGCACCTTCTTAATGGTGACGTTGGTCACTTCTTTGGAAACTAGAAGTTAGAACATAGCAGCCTCTTCGGATGTCAATCTCTTGACAATATGGAATATTCTACACTCATCTGCTGGCTTAACAATTAAATTGAGCTTACATCATCCCTTTGATTTCTTGTATTTCACAATAAAGTCATCATCATTGTCACTGAAATCGACTCTTTCTTTATCTTGACAACTCCATTCTTCCATACCTGTGGTTCTTTGAGCTCCCCGGTTTCTCCTGCTTTGTGGATTTGATAGGAGTGCCCATACGCAGTTGCTGCTGCCTCCTCTGCTTTCTCTCATATGCTTTCTTTGCACATTCAGGGGATAGTAAACCGTGTTCCATCATCCTGTATGTTGGAAGGTCAAAATCTGCGAGATACTAAAGAGGTAGGCAGAAAGCATTCCAAATAAGTTTCGATTTCTGTATATATAGGGGAAGAAAATTTCTCAGGTTTGTGGTAGAGAATGTCCAAGTTTCCTACCTAGTTGGCAGGAGTGCAATTTGTGAGGCATGCACATAAATATAAAGTCCCTAACTCCCTATGATACCTATTGTGAAGGGATAACATTATTAGTCCTATATCGGTTGTGAGTCAAGGGGAAGTTTGGCTTATATGAAATGAGACCTTCTTTCTCCCATGAGGTGCCTTTTAAAGGGCAAAACCGTGAGGCCCCATGCCATAATGGCTAGAGGTTGAAGTGGATAATAACTTATGTGCACGGGAGCGGAGACTGATCCATTCGAGTCATAAGCCCTTGCTCGCAATATTGACGCCATCTATGAAAATCAGACTGTGATACACGTTCTGCCCATCATAGACTCCCCCTTGACTGAGGGACTATGTTATGGAGGGACGGCATCATTAGTCCCACATCGATTGTGAGTCAATGTGGAGTTTGGCTTATATGGAATGGGACCTTCTTTTCCTCGTGAGATACCAATATCTGCCTTGTGGATACTGCTCTGCCTCTAAACATCAAAGTCTACATAAGGCTAGATAAGATAGCTTATAAAACCATGCCTTTATTGTAGTTTAATTCAGGGATTTCATAGGAGAGAGATCTATTAATTATTCCTAGTTTAAATTCCAGACCTGGACACTAAAGGACTAGCACTAGTACAAAAGCTAAGAAATTGGTCATGAAGATATTGGAAGGAATGATTACTCTTTTAGTGGAATGGACATAGCAAAGAATGATGAAGAAGATGACTAAGGATCCAAAGGGTGTAATTCATATTCTAACGTATATATCTATAAATTGGAGAAAAGAAGATTGGGGAAAAAAAGGTCACTTCTCTTACGTAATGAGGATCAAACACTTTCTTGGCAGCCTGAAATGAGGATTCATTATTTAGTCCTTTTAGAGAGTCAATGGTAGAAAGCTTTGGGATTAAAGAATAAGTAGTCATACAAAAGTGAAACTGAATGCCTGTCTCTCTTGAAAATTCAGACTCCATATGATGTCTGCTTTTTGTTAGTTGTGGAGAAGGCTCATATGAAAATATGGTGGAACAAAAACAATAATGTTGACATATGAATAAAATAAAGTTAGTGCCGAAACTGCACAAGTTTTGGACAAAGCACCAGAGGAACTACTAAAGCATAAATAATTGAAACAATCCAAATCCAAAAGGGAATAAGATCTGTTTATCTGAACAATGAACATGTTAAAGGAAAATATTCTAGAGCCTGGGAAAAGATAAACAAGCATGACTACAAGAAAGGAGGGATGAGGAAGAAATTTTTGAATAGACATTGAAATGCCTTATAATATAATAATTGTTGGTGCCCTTTCCAAGACTAAGTCTTCTTCCTCTTTAATAAGGAGAACAATTAGAACAATTCTTCCAGTTGAGTTTAAGATTCTACATGCATAAGATAACAAACTAGCGCTGGTTGTGGCTTGTGCTTTTGTTCAATTAAAAATAATCAAAAATCCCTTTGGCAAATATCTTTTGGTCAGTTAACTTTGCCTTCAATTATGCGCAGTAGTTGCAAAAGATGATAAAAACATAAAGCAATATGCGAATTGAGGGCTTTCGCTCCAAATCTTGCCTTTGCAATGCAACTTTTTATATCACTGGGGAGTCAGACCCAGTGATAATGCAGAAACCAAAGCTTTCTGAAAATCAAGCAAAATATTTCCATAGTTTGATTTTCTTTTTTTTTTTCTTTTCTCATTTTGTTTTGGCTCACAAGGTAAGTAGGCAGTGCAATCTAGTATTTCTAATAGTATGGAAATTACAGCCTTAAAGAAATCAATGCTATTAGTATGTCTTGCCAGAATAAATCCCTTCTATCTTTTCATATGCCCCAACTGAATGTAAAGAATATGTACTAAGCTTATTACATAACTTTCTTACATCATTGCGATCAAGGTTTGCAGACTTGATAGCGGAATCCATACCGGTTGTTGGCTGGTATTGTACCATATCGGATTGTATCGTACCGTATCGATAATAAAAAAAATCAAAAAAAATCCCATCCACCAGCACTAAGAAAAAAAAAGAAAATTGGACCAAACCGGCCCCGAATCAGAACAAACCACCCGATATCAGACAGTTCGGGCCGATACCGTACCAAACTGATCGGTTCGGTCCGATTCAGCCCATTTTTCGAAAATTCGGTTTGAACCGGATCGGCTTTCCATCGGTACGGTTCGGTAGGGAGTGTACTGACTGGTTTGGGCCAGTACGAAATACCATGATTGCAACTGACTGAAATAATCACGGTTTCATGAAAAGAACAAATTCATCAAAACTTAAATGACAAATGCAGAAGTAAGTTATAAATTAAGAACCTGAAATTGGAAATAGCTAGCTCAACATGCTATTATGCATAAAACTTGCAACGATTCTATGTTTAGCAAGGCAGCAACCTTTTTGAGTCAAACATCAGGAAATTAAAAGTACAAGAAAAAAGGGAAGTTCACTGAACTGACATCTATAACAAGCTTGAAATGAGGTGTCAATAAAGCATGCTCTCTAAGTTCCACAAAACAGGATATGGTCATCAAACACCAGTTCCAGGATAGTAATGATACAACCATAATGCCCTACTTTTAGCCACTTCTCTTGGGTGATCTACAATGCAGATATATTCATATATGATAAAACATAAATGTATGAGTTTTATTTTTAATTGAAACTATGAGAAATATAATAAAACATTCACCCGAACAGTAAGAATCCAACCACAAACTACAACCAAAGAAAGCAAGTAATATTTACAACATAGAAGCTTAATTTATTTTTCATTTTGGCATGCTGGGAAGGAGGGCGTGAAACCTACATGAGAATAGTAGTCTTACCAGAACTCTGCCATTTCACTGGATGGAATCTGTTTTGATAAGGATTCATAGAATATCCGCAAGGGTTCTCTCTGCCAAGAGTCCCACAACCATAGCATAAGAATTTTCTCCAAGGAATTTATCACCTTACGATAAGTAAGAAAAAAAAAGAAGAAGTGATTGTGCAAGTCTACAACCTCTTCGGGAGGGTCATGCTTCTGACCAGGCAAAGAATAGACCTTCTTCTCGGCCTTCACTTTGGCAGTTGTTGTTTTGGCAACACTTTTGGCAGCAGTTGACGATGATTTCCCTTTCACCTTCGTTACAGAATCAAAATTTTCATAAATCAAACAGAAGAAAGACACACAGAGAGAAAAATGAAGTAATTGAGCACTCAAGTTGGAATTTAAGGGATTAAAAGTAATTAACTAGTCAACTGTTGCTCTAAGACCCAAAATCAAAATCATGAGCCAAACTAAAAGCAGATGGTTGCATTCCAAACCTTCATCAAGATGTCTAACATAAAAGTGATCCAATTACAAGGACTAATTATTTTAGAGTAAAACAAAGGAAATAGAAGAAAAAAATGTACAGCTTTTTTTATAAAAAAGGAAAAAAAAAACGTACAAATTGGTGGATCTGAAATCAAAACAAGACAGAATAAAGAACAGAAGTTAAAGCACCACAAATTACTGGAAAACACCAAAAATAAGGAATTTCCCTGCCAAATTCTCAACCGGATAATTCAGGACATGAGAAGCACATCACAAAATTAAAATTTGCTTGCTAAAACCACAAATCAAATAAAAAAGGAAAACCAAAGCAACAATTATATATTTATATTAAGATTTGATCAAACAGCATGAATCCTGGTCTGCATCTCTCTATAGTCCAACCAAAAATTTATCGTGAGACCGCCCAGCAACAAATCCACGTACCACAACCGATAGACCAATTCTCAGGCAAGATTGAAACTTTCCACCAAAAAAAAAAGAAAAAAAACACGAGGATTAGAGGAATACCTCCGATTTGGAGGCCACGGTCACAGATTTCTTCTTCGAGACTAGAACCGCCTTCCCTGATCCATCCACCTTCTTCGAACCCTCCGGCGAGGACACCCCCTTCCCTTCCCGCTGCTGCCACTGCCGCCGCTACCGGTCCCCTTGACCGCCGCCGACGAAGACATCCTTACCACCACCCCTCTCCCGATCCGACGGCCGAGACTGCCCGATAAGCGATCTCTAATCCACAAAATTCGGAGCTTGGAGAGCGGCGGCACGAGCTCGGGTTGGGCTGCGGGGACCTAACCCGAGCCAACCGGCGGGGAGATCTGGGATTCCGCGCTGCACGAACTTGGATGCTGGGTGGTAATCCTTCACCATGCGATTGGATACGGTTCGGATATACTGACTCAAAGGAGTTCAGGTACGGTTGTGTCTATGAGTATTCTCTATGCGGATGTCAGATCTGCCGCCCGTGTATCTCGAAAACGCATCCTATCGGATGCTTTTGGAGTCACGCGCGAATCGGGCTTACGGACCGACGGAGTCCGTGTCCGAAGGGAACGTAATTTGAAATTACGGATTTGCCCTGACATGAGACGATGTGGTCGACGTGATCCAGAGAACCCACCAAGGTGGAATCCCTGGCGAGAAAAAGGAGCTCGTCTTGATTCGCTGAGGATCAATCAATCGTACGGACCAAATTGGTGGCGGTTACAGATGGCAGGCAGGCTTTCGCACGGTAGGTCTTACCGTGGTTACGCAGAGAACGATATAATTATAACATGTTATCTAGAATACGCCTGCAAGGAAAATACAATTTTATGAACATGGGCACATGCAAGGGCACATAATTCACCGTTCACACTTTTTGGACGATATATTTTGTACTTTTTTTAATTAGAAGAATTTTCGGTTAGATCTAGCATTAGTGATGGTTGAAAACTATAATCATCTTTTTTAGATCTACGTATCATCATTCTCGTACTGTTCATAGTTCACCATAATATTTTTTCGACTTCTATAAGGATAAGTTACATGAAAATAAATAAATTCATGAATCAAATATTCTTCCATGCAATTATCCTCCATTAGTCATGTCCCTATGTTTGCATCATATCCTAACTGATAGCAAAAGTTCATAGGCTGATCAAGCAAAAGCCATGTGGGGTTGTTACTTGAAGTAAGCCGAATGATTACAACTGAAAAATGTCTTACTTGTTGATTGAGAATAGGCTGGGCAATGGAGAATGATTCAAGACTTGTTTCATTTTTTTTTGATAGAAAAAAAAAAAAAGACTTGTTGGATATATGAATGAATGTGGTATTCATTAATGAAGAATACATTGAAATTCAAAGATAGGCCAAATATACAAATATTGAGAAGACCAAGTGCTAAGTTTATGCGTGTAATCGAGTCGAATTGAATTAAGTAACTAGAAATTTGAGTTTGATTTAATTAAAAATTTTTGGATTCGAAACTTAACTCAAAATCGATCAGATCTTAATATTTAAGCTTAAACTTTACTTGATCAAAAAAAAAAAATTGAGATCAAATTTGGCTCAACTTGAATATCAGTCGAAACATATTTGAGCTCGAATTTAAACTCGAATTAGAATCTTGACCATAATTAAAATGATTAAAATAAATAAATATTATATTATATTTAAATTATTAATTTAAATTATTAAATTAGTAATATATTACAAATAAATTATAATATTATGAAAAATACATATTGTTGGGTATAAAAATATCCTCAGCCGAAGTTCTCGACAGGTGGCACCCATCCAGGCTTTCTCAAGACGGATCCTGCAGGCGCCTGTTAGATTGCTCCAAGAGCACTCACGGCTCCGTTGTCTGCCGACCTTCTACAGTTCTCACCGGGCTCCGCTACTGACCGATCTTCTATAGTGACAAGCGACGGGCTGGATTCCCTTCAAGTTTTGTCGACGGCCGAACTTCGCCAACAGCAGGTCGCCGCTACTGCCAGATTTGGTCTAGACTCCTACGGGAGCCGGCCCATCTCAGCCGAACTCCTACGGGAGTCGG
>KE504687.1:1775126-1785481 GCA_000441515.1 Elaeis oleifera | reverse complement strand
ATTATATTATTATCATATATATTAATAATATACTACATTATAGTATGATATAATATTATATTATTATAATATATTATGATAATATAATGTGCCACATGATAATACAATATACCATATTATAATATAATATACTATGTTATATTATAATAATATATTAAATAAATATTATTATATATAATAATATAGTATAATATATTATATTATTATTATAAGACTAAGGATATATTAAGAATGAAATAAAAAATATTTTCTGATTGATGAAAAAATAATTTATCCACCTCTTAGTTGGGTAAGATTTTTTCCCATTTCATGGGTAAATATTGTCTATGAAAACATGATTTATCCATCTAGAGAAGTATGAAAATATAGATAAACTGATCAATAAAAAAATTGACCAACTTTTCTATAGTATTTACCCACAAAAGAATGGGCCTTAGATGGTACGTTATTTTCTATAGGTAACATTACCCATAAAATAAGGGTAAGTCTAACCACCTAATTGGTGGGTAAATCATTTTTCCATCCGAAAAATAACCTTTTTTTATCCTTAACCTTATAATAATAATTATATTATATCATGATATCATCATATATTATTATATAATATATATATATTCTCTATATTATATTATAGCATATATTATTTATACAAACTATACATAATATATGATATAAATAATCAAAATAATATAATATCCTATAATAATATGTTATTATTATAATATAATATATTATTATAATAAAATATATTGTATTGTATTATCCAAGGTTTTAAATCTTGTGGGATGGGGCTATCCTAGTTTTTCATGGAACAGGACACGCCGCCATCCCGCCCCATCCTGACATTTGGGACAAAGGATGTCCCAAGACATCCCAGTTGGGACATTGGGACATTAGTGGGATGGTCCTGTCCCGACACATGGGATGATATCCGATCCCGGTATCCCACGGAATATTCTGCTGGGATCTGAATCCTTGGTATTATCTATATATAATAAATATAGTTATATAACAATATTATATAATAAATAGTATTATGAATAACACAGATAGATCTTGGGAATTTACTTAGAAAAGTAGTAGTGCAAAAGAACATGGGTGATAAATTCTAGAGCCATTTTCAAATGCATAAAAGAACATCGGTCAATTATTTTCTTACCTAAATGTTTCTTGAGAAATACTTACATAGGAAAATATAGATTTCTAGATAAGTTTTTTTACCCTTCAAAAAATGGGTCCTTGGATTCTGAAACTGGATCCAACAAACTTCTTATGTTGGATCTGGCTATGACCATGTCTGAACCAACAGACCAAATTATTACCTGTTCACAGACACTTAATCTGTTAAAATGTACAGTGCATATCCCATCTGCATTCCAATTTACTATTAATCAGGGCTTTTGTTAAAATCATCAAATTTAAGATGGAAGTCATACAAAAAAAAAAGCCATGGTCATAAGGTTCTATTAGGTGGAAACGACTAGAAGTCACAGTAATGCAAGAGATATCATAAACATGAACATTTGTGTAATTGATCAATTGGTCCAGGTAGCAAAAAGTCATTTAGCAATGCAAGCAAAGCTATGAGATAAAAATATTAATAAAACCAGTGATTTATTAAGCATGCTATCAAGTTATTAAATATTCTATTACAAATTCAGAACTCAGATATAATCCAATAAGTACAGCCTAATCCCTGGATACAGACCAAATTAGCTTGTTGCATTTCTCTTGCTAGATTTGACATGAATCCACCACATTCAAAGCACTAGTAAGAGAAAAAGCCAGATGAGGTTTTCTGACTATGATTATGTTTTCTTTGAAGTATCTGAAGCCAAAAAGTACAAGTTCAATTTAGAGACCATGATTTAGCTACTATTATACAAGGCTTGAAATACCATAGCATGGGGACGTACTGGTCGTGTAGCTGTATAGTGCATATGATGGTACATCCCTGTATCTACTCATGGTTTGCCGATACAGGCATGGTATATACCACAGTACAGGATGGTACATACACAGTTGATGTAGGGCAATCTATGAGGGTTAGAATAGAGATGAAGTCTATATGTTGTGGGGATTTCAGGACAAAACCTAAGTTCAAGAAAACTGAACTAGAAAAGATAATGTTCTTGGAAAAAATAGAATGGTTGATTATAATTTAATATAGGGTTTAGGTTTAGGATTTAAAGGAATTATTCTGGTATTATCCTTCCTCTTCCCTTTAGCCCTTTTCTTTTCACTTTCATCTTTCCTCATCTACCATTGTTCTAATCATTCTTCATCAAATATCTGATGCAATGTAATCAGCTTTTACGAAGAATGTGAAAGAACGAGTGCATCTTTGGTGTTTTTCTCTTGCAGTGTGCTTTGTGAAACCTTCAAGCCCTAGAAGCCTTCCTAGGTCACAAAGTGAGTCCGGTATTAAACTTCCTTTTCCATTTAGCCTTATTTCTTTCCCTTTCAATTTTTTTCCTCATCCACCTTTTTTTCTAATTATTCTTCATTAAAAATTATCTTATTTCACATAAATCTTTCATATCACATACATCCCAGATTCATTTTAGAGGAAATTCCAGCAAGTGATAATATCAAATATTCAATTGCATAAACCCTTACAAACCCAATTTCAACCCTAAAATCCCAAACCCTTGGTTAGATTACAGTCAACAATTATCTACTCTTTTCAAGAACACCGTCCCTTCTTTGAAAACTCAGGTTCAACCCTGAAATTCCAGCAATCTATAGACCTAGCCTTATCCTAACCCTCATTGATCCCCTTTCCATAGATTGTCCTACATCAGTTTGGCATAACAATTTAGGTTGCATACTATATACAGTCATCAAGGACAAGCTGGATCCAAAGTGAAAGAGGAATTCTAATGCCAGAAGAATGTGACAAGTTATTGATCAACATTCATAGAAGACTTGATGAGTTGTGGGACTCCACACAAGACAATTATAATAATTCGAGGTCCCGTTCCATGTGGACTTATTCACAAGAATATCAAGCCAAAGAATTTGTAAGTGGATATCATATACAAAGCATCAAAGCACTGAAAGCCCAAGGACTTCATCAAGCCCATGAAGAAGACAAAGATGAAGATCACAACAATTGCATCCAATAAATTTTCTCAGTGTGAAACACAAGTTGAGGAAAGCATCATGTATTCAACAAATGAAAGAAGAGACAGGAGATGATCTTACCACTCAAAAAACTCATAATGTATGCTGTAATCAAGACAGACTCAGAAGAAAATTACTGGGATTGTAACTCATAATCATTATCAAGCAGCCTAGGTTGATATATCGCCAAACTCATTGAAGATAAAAAAATTTCTGCTCAAGAGGATTCTTGCGAAAGATGCGATCATAAGGTTGCTTATGCTGGGTCTAAAGAATTATTTACAAAGTATAGCAGTCAAAGGAGGATTCAGCCTTGCTTCACAAGACCCTATGGAACCCTCTCATCTATCCATACATCAAAATACAGTCAATTGTCAAACCTTGCTATTAAGTGACGACAAGCCATTCACATTGAGCAGTTATAAGATGCTAGTGAAAAGGCAAACACAGACACAACAAGCAGCTTTGAGATTTAATGAATGCCAAAATATTTGTGCCCATCAACACCATCAAAAAGACAAGAAATGGGTTGCCACACGACACAGGATTTCAAATGTGGAAAAAGAGAACCAGATGTACCTATAATTGCTCAAAGATGAACTCCAAAGACCAAGCAATATGATTATATATTTCTTCTCTTTTGATATTACTAGAACTCAGGTTTGTTAAGCTATAGAATCTCAGGAAAAAACTTCTCAAGAACTACACAGTCATGGCCCATAGCTGGCACAATACGAAAAGCAAAACAACGAAGTTGAGAAGAAAATTATGAAATATCTCATGTATATATATACCCATATTCAAATACAAGCCAGCAATGGAAACATAAATTCATATTTACATATTTGCCTTAGATAACACCCAAATATGTGCCAAGAATCTTGTACGACCTTTCAATAAACTAGTGAAGGTAATTGTTCGAAAATTTCAGTACTGATGAAAATATTTCAAGACAAATAGGAAAATTACTTTATAGTCACCTTAATATGATCAAGAAATAATAAAAAAATCAGAATGGCAAGTGTTGCGGCCAAAGGCTCATAGCCCAGCACATGAGATATTGTCCGCTCTAGCCCACAGGCCTCACGATTTTGCCCTTCTGGACTTCAATCCAAAAGACACCTCATACGGAAAGATGGTCCCTTCCTATATAACCCAGAGTCCCTCTTGACTCACAATCAGTATGGAACTAATGTTGCCCTCCTTATTATCACCATAGCCCCCTCAGTCAAGGAGGAGTCTGTATATGGGCGGGAGATGCCCTCCTTCCTTACTATCACCACAATCCCCCCACCATGGGGGAGTCTGTGTACAAGTAGGAGGTGTATCAAAGTGGCAGATTCAAGACCTACATGGGCCACCAATATTGTGGCCAAAGGCTCATGGTTCCATACGTGAGGTATTGTCCGCTCTAACCCATGGGCCTCACGATTTTGCTCCTCTGGATTCCAATCTAAAAGGCGCCTCAGACAACAAGGACGGTTACTTTTTATATACGTCAAAATCCCCCTTGATTCATAATCAATATGAGACTAATGTTGCCCTCCTTATTATCACCAACAAGAATTATTGCCTTTAAGAAGCTAAATTTAGGAAAAAAGATGTTTATAAGTTGGTGAACAAATTTCTAGGATTAGTTTCCTAGAAATTGTTTTGGGCCAATAACAATGGTATGACAAGCTGTGGTTACATTGACAAGTAGGTTTATTGGTCTCCCCATAAACTATTTTGCTTGCTCTAACAAAAAATAAGAAATAGGAGGTACACAGGTCAGACTAAGCAATCCATGTGCCCCTTGTCTTTCTCCTTTCTCTCTTCTTTTTTCTTGCTTTCTTGTTTCTGCAAACTAGAACGTTGTATTGTGACTTGAGCTCTAGCTGCTCTATATACCTCTAGTCTAAACCTAAGCAAATTCAGCCAGCCCGAAGGGAGGGGGTGCAGTAATTCTTTTAGTTCACATAAAAGAATGTATATCATATTAATATTTCTTAGCCCAGGACAAAGGTGGAGAGGTTCCACCGAGATGTCAATCCTTTGGGCATATTTGAATCTCTCTCTCTCTCTCTCTCTCTCTCTCTACTGCCAACTGCTGGCACCATCAACCAACAGGCCTCATTGCCACTGGCTCCCATCATCGTCACTGCTACAAACCCACAATATTTCAGGGTTTTGGATCTAGGCAATGGAGTTTAGGCCAGATGGGTGAAGCACAGGCCTGCCAGTTTGTCATCAAACTGGGCTCAAGTTGGAAACTAGTTGTCAGAGGCCAAGGCGGCCCAGGCTCAGTCCCAAAGAATATTAAGTTGTGGCTCAGCTGACCCATGCACAGGTCTATTTAGTCTAATATCTCTGTGTAGAAGATTACTGCCTTTAGGCAAACTAATTCAATATCAATGAAAAGCAAAAGGGACTTTAAGACCCAACAAAAACAATAATTTGTGAATTGACATGCAAGAATAAGAGCATTTATTTATTTGAATGACATTTAGCACTTGTCCCAACTACATAAAAACTACTATATAAGGCTGTCAACAAAAGCCATCCTCATGTTTCATGGTTTAGTTTTGTTTGCATTGAATTACGAAAACAAATTATCTAAAAATTAATTGTTGAATCCCCATTTATAGAGCAAACCAAGTAGTATTAACTCAAGATTAAGTACCTCGTCTAGTGATGGTTCCAAACTGTGTCAAATGTATAATAATCTTAAGTGAGAATTTTTTTCTTAAATTAGTCAATTCAAACATTATAATTACACCATAAGAAGAAACCATTTTTTACAAATATTCCCATAGAAATAATTATGTCATCTGTAAGCAAAATACTCATTAGTCCCAAACTCAACATAAAAGTTATCTCACTCAAAATTTGAAAGGATTGTTTACCTTTCTGAGTTCATGGTTTCTGTAAAGAACTACACTGGTGCCCTTGGGACCTAATCCATACTTGTGCACATCAATTGAAATTGATGTAACTCCTTTTACAGAAAAATCAAAAGGAGGAATTTGGTACCTGCATAAGAAATGATTCACTGGAGTCATCACAAAGGGCATGAAGACAGCAACAAGTCAGGACATAGTGGCTCCCCACAAATTAAGTGGTTAAACTCACAAAGTTGACCAAAGTAAATAAAATTGGAAACCAAATACTGTGACTCGTTGACTTGAGTTACTTCTAGAAAATGTAAATCAAGCAAAAAATAACCATAATTATAAGTTTCATTCGCTGTATAGTTTACAGTAAAAGAACAATATGCAAGTCACAAGATCAGGTTATCTGCTGTGTAACTTATTAATTGAAACAAAGAAATTTATGACTTTATATAGGTGAGAGAGAGAGTGGAAAACCATTGATTCTAATTTAACACAGGAAACCACTCAGACTTAAATAATTTATTTTGTAAAATATCTGTATCACCAGCATATTCTGCAACTTTTTGCCAGGCAAATTACTGAGGCTTAAAGAAAGAAACTTCCTTAGACCATTATCAGACTTTCACACAAGATTTTAGGAAGAGAAAGAATATGAGCAACGAAGAGACAGATATGGGGATGCTGAAGTTTATAGACAATCAATAGAAGAACAGTTTCAGTTTTGAAGGAATTATTGGTAACCAATCATGAAACTGGAAGCAGATTGAGTAAGGCTTTCTGGTGACATTATAAGGGGGACATTCATGTCCACCTAAAGATGTGGGTGGTGAGATATGGTTGTGGAGATTTTTCCCTCAAATATAATAAGCTTTTGCAAAGTTACTACAACATTAAATGCAAAGAGAATCCCTTCTATGTGAGTAAATTGAAGATGAAAAGCAGATCGCTACTCAAACATGACAACCTTATGTGAAGTTACTTCAACCATGAAGTAAAGAAAGGCCCCTGATGGTAAGTAAATTCAAGAATAAAAGCAGATATAATTCTTTCATGCATGACCAACAAATCAATCCAACAGCAAGTTTTAGGTATTCACTGCAAGATAAAAGATTAATAATCTTGCAATTGATACCTTCCAACAGACACAGTATATGATCGCCAAATAATTACTTGCATATAGGGCAGACCTGTTCAAGGGCCAGGTGACCCACCTGCCTGCTAGCACCCTCAAGCCCAAAGCCTTTTTGGTGGGCTTGGGCCAAGGTTTTAGGCCCACCAGGCCAGGCCAGTCCTGGAACAGAAGCCCATTTATTAAATGGGCCAAACTCAGGCTTGGGAATAAAGCACGGCCTTAGCCTGAAATTCGTTAACCCTATGTTTTATGATTAGACCCTAGGCTTTTGTTGAAGTGCAAACTTAATGGAAGAAGATCTAGAATCTCGAAGCACCTTATTTTATTCATTGAGTATTGAAATTGTTGAAACTGCTGTTGGCAATATTTAGTTATTCATATTTAGCACTTTTTAAAAGCATTTTTAGCATTTGCAACAAATTGGAAAAAAGGGTCTGGCAGCCCAAGGCCCAGCCCAAACCCAAACCTAGAGTAAGGGCCAGGCTTGAAACTGCAAAGTAGGCCTGGATGCTAGGAAAGTTAGGCCTAGGCCTAAGTAAATTGTCTCTTAACCTTTGGGCAAAGCTTAGGCCAACCAACCCATGAACAGGTCAACTTGAGAGTTCGCACATATGAAAATGTTCGAACATTATTCTCAGTGCAACTCAAATGAGATGCTTCTTGTATTCATCACGGATGAATCTGAACTACAATTAGCAAAGATAAAGATGCGTAAACTTGCATTATGAAGTAATAAATTTTGATTTTCCATTTTATGACATTAAAATTATAGCACTATTTGGTGCATTAGCAGTGATAATTGCCCTAAACTCAAAAAGGATGCTAAGCAGTGAAAATTGGCTGATGGACAGAAGGTTACTAACTTACTATATTATGTGGTGATAGGACATAGGTCCCATACAAGATCCATGTGGCATTTCTTTTGCCAATTCAAATAGAAAAAAAATAATGGTGGTTTTACTTATGTATAAAAGATGATGATAATTGAATAATTGAGAATAAAGGCATATTCTGTAGAAAATACCCAAGCTTACGAGCAAATGGCAATACGAAGCCACCAAGGCAAAGATCAACATGGAAGCAAATGCCATAACTAGATGCCAAGTTGCCAAGCTCCTGAGTAGAAGAAATTAGCAAATCAATTGGAACCAAACAATAAATGATGATTGAAGAACACAAAAAAAATCTCTGGTAATAAAGCTCATCATAAACTCAATAAGCATAGCTAGGAAGACAAACTAGAACAATTTGACATACTTCAATAGGATCAACAATGCCATGTGGGAACCCTGGTGCAGATCCAATAATCTGACATATTGCAGAAGCTGGTTAGTTTAAATGAAGTCATGTACTCTTTGTTAAGAAAAATTACTTAAAAAGATTGCAGGTTTAATCCAAGTATCTCCATAACTAAGTTATAACAACATATCCAAATCTTTTGTATAATGTGGATGGTAATTCTGGTTATACCATATTAGAAATATACAAATCAACTAGCTGATAACAGTTTCAGCCATTTTCGGTTTCTTTCACTTTATAAGATCCACAACCAACACGGTCACTTAATCAGGTGACACATTGTGATTCAGATTCAAACTGAAGGTTCCAAAATCACATGACTCAGATGCAAACCCATGGCTACTCAACAAAGAAATACATTAAAATTCTCAAAAAAAGCTTTTCTTCTTTAGGGTAGGCAGGGGTTCTATATATAAGTCTACATCATATATCTAATATAACAAAGATTGCAATATATGGCTCTGACTTCCACATAGCTGTTTTGGCAGTCATTCAGAGTCTCGGACTGTTTCAAATTTCAAAATTCTAAATTTTGGTATAAAATAAACAACTGTCAACAAAAGAGGGGTTGATCTGGAGAACTATAAGGTCAGAGAGTATGAAAGCTTTGGAATTTCAAAATTTTGTACTTTTAGATTATCTTGAAAAATTATGATGCTGCAATACATGAAAAGATTTCTAATTTACAGAAGATTATCTTGAAAACTGAAATGATGACAGAATAGTCCAATGTAAACTTTTCCTTGGTAATTGAAGAATTAACTTCCAGGAAGTCTTGACACAACACCTAGATAGAAGCTAAAGTATATGGCTAACATACTATTCTGATACATGAAGGAGTAGAAGACCTCAAACTGAGAAGCCAGGAGTGGAAACTTGAGAACATATGTGAATGAAAATCAATTAAAGGAACAAAAACTATTGCATTTCTAATTCTTCAAAGTTGCAAAGGAAACTGAACTTAGATATGGAGATGAATATAAGAATTTGGATGATTGCATATTTTCAATTACTATATGAGTATGATACACAAACTACAACACATACACATACCATTATCGTGTTTCGATTGATGCATCGCCTGATCCCTTTAACATCTGCAACAAATTCTTATTTACAGGAACACGCCGCACCTTAATGTTAAAATACTGTGCAGCTTTGTCATATGCAGAATGTGCAGACTCAGGAATTATCCTGTAATTTCAGATATAATAAACATTAGATGAAACTGTGAAATCATTACCACACTTCTAAACACATTAAAGATATCATGGAAACTTTTAACATACATTTCTGGTTTTGTTATGCCCTTTTTACTCTCATATAGTCACGTGATGTTTTAACAGCTAGTAATATACTTTCAGTCCCTCCTGATGTCATGTTGCCACAGATTTGTCCTCCAGATGTCTTCTCTTTACTGCCAAGGAGTGCAGCTGTCATGGCAATGACTTCTCCCTCAAATCGTGCCACACTTTGGAATACATCCTGATGCAATGGGTTGGTGTGTGAAAACCTGAAATGAGAAACGAAGATGATAAACATGAATATACATAGAACCATATTATTTACAAACAGAGACTAAATAATATAAGCAAAATGAAATATGTCTTAAATTATAATGTTTCATTTTGTTACCAAGCCAACCTACTGCTTGGTCTTCAGTTTCTGGTAAATGAACCAATATACTGAAAGGAAGGGTTAAACCCTTGGACTTGAGACCAAAATAATACAAAACCCATGAAACAGGCATCTAGTGCCGCAGATTTTCTATCTAATAAATTCTAAATGTAAGCAGGCTGAGTTCTTTCAAAGAAGGCTTGGTGCTCTATGAGTTTGTGAGCTGCAAATCAGTTCTATCAGTTAGCAAGATTGAGAGCAAAAGAAAATCATGTAGCTCAGTGACTGCACCAAGGTTTGCCATACCG
>KE504687.1:1746768-1766726 GCA_000441515.1 Elaeis oleifera | reverse complement strand
CCTCCTCTCTCTCTCTCTCTCTCTCTCTCTCTATATATATATATATATATATATATGTATATATGTATGTATGTATGTATGTATGTATGCATGCATCTGTGTGTACGCACACATGAGGTGGTCAAAGCCGGCTAAATACTACCCTAATAGGTATCATGCAATGGGAGATATATTGCTTGTGAAACCAAGATTTTGTTCTCTAAGAAAAACCTTAGGAGGGATAGAATCAAAGCCTTGAGAGATGGTACCACTCTGAGCCTCAAATTCCTAATCTCTCGCTTCAAGGAATAAAGCCAAATATTAAGCTAACGCTCTAGTGGGCCCTACTTGGTTCTTCATCCTCTATTTCAATTAGGATTGGTGAAAATACTTAAAGAATAATCAAGTTTCACATGCGAGTTAGGCCAATAATCAATTGCCATGTTGGGGTAAGAAATAGAGCAAATGGTGTGCTGGAGTAGTTACCATTAAATTCTAATATAGTTATCCAAGGAATGATAGTGGACAATTTGGTAACAATAATATTCTAAGTAGCAGAAAATTCATTGATTGTTCCTAGTTTTTCTCTTAGCTTAACGATTCTTCAAATATTCTTTATACATGAATCAATTGAGAATTGTTTGTTATTCCAAGAATTGCACAAATACTTCATAATTTATTGATGAAGTTATTCATAGCTATCAAAGAAATCTATGTATTACAAACTCATGGTGTCATATATTGTTGTGGGTAGTGATGTTGTTGATCTCAATTACTAGTCTACTCTCTGCTATACTTATTATAATAATAGTACATAAATATCTTAGAAAGCTTAAATGCTTTTTAGTTTGTGACTTCTAAATTTTGTTTCTCTAGACTCTTTTCAAAATTTTGATAGATTTGCATAATTTTTTGTTGATTTTTGAAACTCTACTTCTAGCTAATTTGTCCCGAAACATCGATTTATGACTTGAAGAAATTCGATAGCATGCAAGATTAAAACTTAAAATGTAGCAGAATAAAATCAGATTAATTTATGCATGCAGGCATGAGATTGCATCTCAAAATTCAGGATCTCTCATAGTTAAGATTAAGAAAAAATAAAAGTAGAAAGGAAGATCTAATTTTCACCTTACACGGGTAGATCTTCATCATGATTCGATGATTCGTGGATGTCTTGAAGGTTCCTTTGAAACTATACACACATCCATTATCTACAGATATTTACATGATGATGATCTAATCAAGAGATCTTGATCTCACCGAGGTGCTAGTTTCTTGTAGAAATCGCTTCTTGGATTGTTGCATATTTTCTCTCATTTCTCTTCTCAAGAGAACAACAGAGAACTTAGAGGAGGATGAAGGGAGAGCATATGGGGTGCAAAGACTAGGGATATCCAACTCCTTAGACGTGTGAAAAGGAAGGAGGTGTTAGATCTGACTTTCAGCGCCTCTTCTTTTCTCTTTCTTTTATACGTGAACACCTTTACGTGTTCTCTCTCTTCTTTTCAAATTAGATGAGGTGTAGATTTAAATTCCTTTTAAATCTCAACACCCTAAACCTTTTTAGGGTTAGTTAGGATAAGAATTTGGAGGTGCTAGGACTCTTCAAGATGGAGTCCGCTCCACACACTTTGTGCCACTATATCTCCACGCTAAAACCAAAAGAATCATCGGTATTTCTTCTTTTGGCTTAGACATCTTGGGCATGATCTCCCTTGGACCAAGTCAACCACTTGATTAAGGTTTGGTCCAAATCAAATTTGATTTAGTTTGGGTTCCTTTTAAATCAAATACAAATTCAATCCAAACTCTTTTGGATTTATGAAACCTAATTTGATTCAAACTCAAATCAAGTCCAATCAAATTAAATTAGGTCCTTCTTTAACTCATTATTTGATCAAATCAAATAATAGAGCAACAATTGCAAATAGATCCTTCTTTAACTCACAAACTGTTAGCAAGTTCTCTCATATAACTTTATAAATCAATCCAATCATCAATCATATTGATAATCAGATTTCTTGATGACTCAAAATCGTAATTCAACTATCTGATCAGTTAGAACTTCTTATGTGTGTGACTCAATAGGTTCTATTCTATCTGATAGTGAGATATATTGTGATCTCCATCACTAATATCATTGAAATTCTTTTTAATAAATTAAAATATTTTCATCTCATCTAATAAGAATTATTTACTATCAAAATAATTTTTATTGGTCTCACAATCTATCAATGATGTCTAGCAATATGTAGTGGTAATTCAGCAGAATAGAAGGAATCGAACCTCTAGATGTAGTTATCGTATGATATAGTTCTTCTATCTTGAGTCCTAACAAGATAGAAGTTATAAAAAATTCATCAAATTCCATCATCTGTCATATGTAATGTTTATTTAACTTGAGTTCATACTGTAAATTTTATAAATTTTTTTTATTATTCATACTGCCATGGCCATGATCCTCAGAACTTAGTCTCATAAATCACATAGGACTGCTTCTTATCTATCAAGATCGATAGATCCCATTTAAGTATACATCCTATTCCTACAACGAATCTACTGCAGCCAACATGCACTATAAAGATCCATATGACTAAGAACCAAGTATATGTACAGTCAAACTACAACAATCTCACTGCAATGAATCTACTTTTCGTAAGTCAAAGAACTAGTCACATAACTATAATATCGAAAAAGTCACTGACAAGTGAATAAATATTTAAATAACTTCTCATGTTAGTCATGCTCGGTATCCTTGTTCTCTAATAACCGCCTGCACTCTCGCTTCAGTATCCCCACACTATAGACTTGAGACTCGTCTATCCAAAAAAAATGATTCATGCATCAATCTTATCAGATCAATCATCATCTTCGTGATAATCTATCGATCGAAAGTAATTTAAGAATTAATCACACAAAAATGAACAATTCTAATTCTATAAGATTGAATAAAAATTCGATTGATAATTTAGTATAATTGCTAACGTATGCTTCAAATTTTTAACTCTTGAGAATATGTATCATCTTAATTTATTGGATGATTAATGGACACATACACAACATGAATAAAAATAAATCATCCAATTTTATTAGTTAATAATAAGATGAAGTGCAAAACTATGTCCTAAAAAAAATAAATGTGTCAGTCAGATTGGCTTCTAGAGCATACATCTAACATGATTATGATGCGGTGGATCAAATGACATCTCAAGAAGTTTTAACTTCAAATCTTGATCAAAGAATCCCCAAGTATTGGATCCTATTATTTTAATAAATTCTTCCTCCTTTCTCTTAAAAAAAAGTTTTAGAAAATAAAATATAAGCAAGATGTAGTTTTAACTATTGTGAATAATTCATCTTGAATGTTTGAATGAGAATAGAAACTGTGAAGGATCTATATACAATGTGTGATAGGCCATATGGAGCTCCTTTTGGATTACTGTTGGATCAAGTCTATTAAGTTAATGCATAATTAATTTGGAGTTTAGGCCTTAATCTAGAGCAGTTGTCTAATACATTATCTAGATTCAGAATTAGATTGTGTTTCTTAAAATTCTAAATGAACCAAATTTCCTAGTAATAGCTCAAAGCCTTAGGCTTGGCTTGTTAATTATAGATTAACTTGAGCTCATTTTATTCTCAAACATTAGATAAAATGAACTCAACTATTATTTAACTTGCAAGAATTAAACTATATATTTGGCTTTATTACTTGAGTTTTAGCTAGCTTAGCATCACAAAGAATTGAACTTAAATAATTCTAGCTAGACTTTTACTTCTGTTGCAACTAAACTAATATTCTTGTGATACAACCAAACCAAACCCTCAAGCTTGCTTGGCTATCAAATCCTTGATACCCTTGGAATTTATATTTAGGTTAGGTGTGGCGGGTCGGATCCGGATCTGCAAGAACCACTTGCATCTTCGGATAACTTAGGCGCGGGCTATTTATGCTTACCGGAGGTGTGCAGAGGTGGACTTCTTTATTTTTAGTAAATAGAGGTGGACTTCGCCATGGTTGATTCTAAGTTTTGACTGGCAAAGGAGGCCGCTTTTCCGTCCTTTCGATATTAATGATCCGGCGTGGGAGGACTTTCCCCGATCCTTTCATACGGCAGGATTGTAAGAGGGCCATCAGGTGGTGGGATCTTAACACCAAAAAGTACGGTGACCAATCACCACCTGACACGAAATGAAAATGGATATTTTGGGATGAGATTGTACGAACAGACGCGCCTCCCTGTTGATACTTCGACACCTAATCATCAAAAACGGCAATCGGATGGTCTTCGTCCTTGGAGGAGAACTTATGCCCTGCACCGTATGCATCACCGGGTGCATCGCGTGTGTATTACGGTGGTGCACCATATCAATTAATTTTTTTTTATTTTATGGATCCTGTTCATCATGCAACTCCTACTAAAACACAAAAATGAGATGGGATGATTGATTCAGTGCAATCAAATGGTATCTGTGGTATAAGATATAATTTTTCTTATTATCAAAATGCTTCCATAAATCTTAAGATCCGCTAGGTTAGGATGTATTAATTACAAGATAATTTAACGATTTATAAAAATTATTTATTAAAAAAATTAATTATAAAAAAATAATTTTTATTATGTTTGATTGGTAGAAAAATTACTTCAAAAAATAATGTTAGAAAAAAAATACTATATTTGATTGGAGATAATCTTGCATAGAAATATGATAAAATTTATAAATATGTCTTACAATATAAAATAATTTTAATATTAGTATAATATTATCATCTCTAATTAATTTTATATAATGACTATAATTATATAGTCCTTTGTATAATATCAAAAGCTCTTTATTGAATAAATTTGGAAAGACATTAAAACAAATTCAATGATTATATATGTAGCTTTATTGAGGATATTTTTATGAAATATGGATTTCGATCACTCAAAAATTTATCAAATACCAATCTTTCATTGTATTTGTTTTATTTTTCTTTCCAAAAAATAAATATGGATCAATCAATTTTTTTACTCTCTCTCTCTTTCATTTTCATATCAAATACGATAACTTGACATTGGATTCATTTCTATGTAAGATAATCTCCAACCAAACAAATCCTTGAGCTAAAGAAAAAGAGAAAAAATGATGGCTTATTCTTTGTTTCAACTGTTGAGATATCTACGACCTTTTTTTTTTAAATGTCTTTGATCATAGAGGATGAAACTTTTTATTTGTTGATGGAAGCTTCCAATAGGTACATCTCTTCGCTTGACAGCCTTGGAAACCAACCAGCTTTGTTTCGGATGTGAATCAAGCCTAGCATTGGTAAACATACTGGGACATCAAATGGTGGGACCTACGTGGTTCCCTTGCTCTCTGTGTTGCTCACCTACATGGTTTGATTTAGTTAGTCGCGGTCTATTCTTATATGGGTGACCACAGAGGCAGGGTGGGAGAGTAGAAACAAAGCTTGATGAATTAAAGGATTTGCTTTGCTAACACTTCTCTAAGTAGGTAGATGAGATGGATTGTTTCCTTGCCGATTACTGCATGAAGCTTAAAATCATAGTCCGTGGTAGTTGACCTAAAGCATCTCAAATTTGAAAAAAGAGAATGAATTAGGCCAACCTGCCGGTACTGCTTTTGATTCACAATCAGAATTATAATCGAAATTAGAATCAAAATAAGAATCAGAATAGTAACATTCCACAATATAGTTGGTTTGTATTTGGAATCACAACGAGATTTGAATACTAGAAGAAAGTCTAAATTAGATTTTAAGGGATTGAGGCATTTCAATCATTTATGGAATTAGAATGAAAATAGAACTCCTCCAAATTAAATAAATGGCATGAAGTCATTCATTCCTAGTTCTATTCCAAAATCCAACTCCCTCCAATATGCCCAAATTCCTCCCACCATAAAACTATTGGTCTTAATTATCTTCATCGAGATGAAGAATTAAGCTTAAAAGGTGAACTTCAACATAACCCAAACCCAACTTTAACTCAATCCAATTGAGCCAAATACAAACCCAATAACATAAACTTATATTTATATTCTCTTATATATAGAACTTGGTGACACTCTAGTAGATCTCCTCCACTTAAATTTAGTCAAGCCTATATTAGATGACGAGGGTCCTATATCTATAATCTGAGCCATTAGATGTGATTTGCTATCTCTAAATTATTTACATAAAAAAATATTATGTAATTTAAAGATCTCTAATTTATGCATCAAATGATAAAAAAAAAGTTATATATTATTTAGACTATCTAACTTTCAGACCAATTGATGCACATGTTAAAGGCTTTCAAGTTATATAGTTTTTTATATATAAGTAATTTAAAGATAGTAGATTATATTTGATTACTCATATCATTGATATGAGACTTCCATTACCCAATCTAGATATAATTGGATATAAGTGGAGATTTACTCATGTGTAACCAACTCCCGCTAACTATAACTCTATTATGTTATAGAATTGTAAAGATTCACAAAAAAAAAAAATACCCAATCAATGCCATATTAACCTAACAAAAAAAGTTGAAAACTTGCCTTGGATCTCAATATGCCTGTACAACTGACCTAACCCACCAATTTGATCCATCCCAACCAAGCCTAAGACTAACCTAATCTAGCTGCGATTTAGCTCTGTGTTGGGTTCAATTGGAGGAGTCTCAACTTGTGTCAGGTTGGGAGATAACAGAAATTAGCATATAACTTGTGCAATATACATGATACATTTTTTTCCTCTCTTGTCTAACTATTCTAGAAGTGCAATATAATAAATTATAATGAATAGAAGATTTTGATAGCCAAATTTTATTTATATTATACAATGAACTTTAATAACTGCAAACAAGACTTTTGTTATTAATTCCAGCATTCACATGACAGACAAAGAACTCTTGCCAAACCAACCATTCAAATTATATATATATATATATCTCAATTAATTGCATCTTTAACTTTACTATGTTATATAATTGTAAAGTACACATAAATAAGATTTCAATCAATCCCTTCTTTACCCAACAAAAATATTCAAAGCTTTCCTCCAATCTCAAATTACCCATACAATTGACCTAATGCATTTAATTTGATGCAACCCACTGGAACCTGAGATTGACCTAATCCAGCTAGGATTTAGCTTTGGGTTGGTTCAGTCATAGAAATCCCAACCTATGGTTGGGTTGAGGGGAGAATGGAAAGTAGGTAAGGGTTAGTCCTCACTAGAATTGCAGGAAGAAGCTAGGGCTTTCACATCTCTTAAGGCCATCATGCAACAAGCTCAAGGAGAAGTGGCCTACCAATGGCCTCTGCTGGCCTGAAGCTAATAATTCTAACAACGAGACTCATGGCAAAGTGACCAGTCCCTAGTTTTAGTCCCAAGTCTTGTGGGCTAAAGATTACAAGCCCAAAAATTGGGTTTAGACTTGGACAGAACCTAGCGAAGTTAACCACACAAGCAAACATGGGCTTTACCTTGACCTACCCACTGAAACTCCCAATCAGGGAACAGCCACTGCAGTGTATATTCTGGGGATCGATCACTGTTTTTTTTTTTGATATATGACTTTAGTTTAATATATAATTTATCCTATTATATTACCCTGTCGGCTAACTTTATCTAAGCTCACAAAATGAGGGCCATGATTGGATTAAAACACTTAAAAATAATAAATCCAACAATACCACATGTATATACTATACAATGTGAAACTGTGAAGAATCCAGATTCATTGCTCCCCCACCAGTGATCTTATCACTTCTAACTGCTGTCGATCAATATTACAAATAAAAGATATAAATTTAGAGAAAAAAGAAGCACTAACTTTTTTTTTTTAAATTATTATTTTGTATCATTTGCTTTTCATGTTTTTATTTATAAAAGGAAAATGGATGCAAGATGGAAAATATGTTCCACCACCCATCATCCTTGTCAACTAAAACTGCTCGATGTTTGCCATTGCAATTGATTACATTACTGTAAATTGATGTTATCATTCGTACTGCTTCATTGATGACTTTCTATTAGCTTAATTGCCATCATCGAAGCCGACGCCATCACATCCTCCACCCTTCTTCTTTTTTCACAATTATCAAGTCTACCGTGCATCATCATCATTCTTCCAATATAGATATTGCTGTTACCAACATTACAAATAATACTATTGAATGGTAGGCTAATTGTTGATGTTACTATAATATCTGCCATATCATTGTTTTTCCGGGATGCCACATATTTTGTTTTGGTATCTATCTAGCGTGAAATTTTTTATTTATTTTTAGTAAAAATGAAATAAGAATTACTAAAAGTAAAACTAAGCAATGAAAACAGAAACTGAAAAACACTACCAAGTAATTCCTCCACAGAGAAAACACTACTAAGTACAAGTTTGAGCTAGTGGTGTCCTGGAAAAGGAGGAATATTAAAGTAAGGCAAAAAACAAAAGGTGGGGAAAGAGAGAGAGAGAGAGCAAATACCACGCCGCCTTCAATTGCTCTTCAAATTCATTTTGTCATTCTCAACCTAGAGTAGACAAAGAACCCTGTCAACATAAGAAACAGAACCTCCTTCTGCCTAAGTGAGAAGAATAGATACGGCAATGGCTGGGGTTTGTGCCATCAAGGTATTAGTTTATGCATGGCCAATCCAACTAACTCTATTTGCATGGACTTCTATTATTCTCCACCCTCTAGTGATTCGATTTCGAGGTATAGTACGTAATTAGGCTATGTTTGATTTGAAGGATTTGGACTCTAAAATGTAAATGAAAATGAGTGACTTCTACTCTAGTTATTTCATTGGAGAAAGTGATATTTCTATTTCAATTTCAATCGTAGAGAAAATAAAAATATTTTAATCCTTCAAAATTCATTTTCTACTGTCTTCTGTTATTCAAATCCCATTTCGATTTTGATTCTGATCACGAATAAAATGTGTTGGAGGATATGACCATTCTAATTTTTATTTCCATTTATAGAACCTTCTTCTCCCTGATGTGAGAAGAATAGATACGGCAACTGGGGTTTGTCCCATCAAGGTATTAGTTTATGCATGGCCAATCCAACTAATTCTATTTTGCATGGACTTCTATTACTCTCCACCCTTTAGTGATTCAATTTTGGGGTGTAGTACACAATTAGGCCATACCAGGTTGGGAGGATTTAGATTTTGGAATGAAAATGAAAATGAGTGACTTCTAATCTAGTTGTTTCATTGAAAAAAATTATATTTCTATTTCAATCTCAAAGGAAAATGAAAAATATCTTGATTCTCTAAATTTATTTTCCACTATCTCTTATTATTCAAATCTTATCTCGATTCCAATTTTGATTCTGATCACGAACAAGATATATTGGAGGATTTGATTATTCTGATTTTTATTTTCATTTATTCTGATTTTAATTTCAATTTGAATTCCGATCATCGGCTAAACGCACCTTTACCATTAAAAGGAGCCAACCATCCTTGAAATTTCGTATCCTATTCATAACCAAATCCTATCCAACATAACTCAACCTTAAAATAAGACTCTATCATAAATCCTAAATAGTTTGGAAGCTCTAATTCATACATAACTCATTCAAAATCAAACTCCAAGAATGCAAACCCATTCTAAACAAAATATTTCCAGGCTGACACCTAAATTAACCATTTGGATTGTCTGTTTTGCCGGCCCAAGCAAGGAACCGAATAGGCCACATTGGATAGACATGTTGGACAAATAGTTTGTCGGGACAATGTCGTACCCTGTGGGCTCGTCCCTGAGCCGGTGGGCGCGAAGCAATGGGCTTGTTTAATCGAGGGACAGACGCGAACGGCAAATGGGCTGCCGAAACTAGGGATGACAGCTCCACCAGCACAAAGCAAGGGGCTCTCTCGACTATATATACGTGCGATACTATGAAAGCGAGGCATGAGGACGCCACGATCCCGAGTACGAACGTGAACGTGAACGTGATTTCCGGATTAAAAGTCGCCGAGGACAGAAAGGTACCCACCTTTGCATGCAGAGTGCTGTCTTCTTCTTCTTCTTCCTCTATTGTTTCTTCTTTCCAATTTGGTTACAATTTCGATTTGTTCTTCTGTTTCAACTTTACTTTTTGTTTAAGATTTTAGGTGGGTTTTTTCCGGTCAAATTTTCCCTTTTTTCGGGTTGTTTTTCATGGTTATTTATGATTTTTGAGTAGATTTGATAGATTGGAGCAATGGACGGTTCTGGTAAGAGAGTTCTGATGACCTCCAATGGAGATGAGATCTCAAAGGGCATCGCCTTCCATCTGGCCAAGTGTGGTTGCAGGTATGAGTGCAAAACTCCAGTCTTTTACCTGGATTCTCTTCTTTTTTAGCCTATTCCGTTTAGCAGACCTCCTTATTAAGGTTTATCCTATGCTCTCAATATGATTTGTTATATATAATTTTTCTTTTAATTTAACCTAAATATTTGCTTCTCACGATGCGTTATTTAGGTTAGTTTTGATGGGTGATAAAGATGTCCTTCAGAGCATGGTGGGGGAGATTACAAGTTCCTTGAAGGGGATTGATCCATTTGAAGTGATTGGATTAAATATGGAAGAAGATAACGAAGCAGCTTTTGATGTCGCTGTCCGTAAAGCATGGAAATCCTTAGGGAGTTGGATGCTTTCATTAATTGTTACACCTTTGAAGGTATGTGCTTTTGATTGAGAAAAGTAACATCCATCTAATTCTTGTTGAATTGTAATCAAATTTTTCATTCATCTATCTGGATTATGGATGCTTTAGATTTAAAGTATAGCATAATTTTATGTTTAATTGAAATGCTGATTCTTGTGTGCTATTGATATCTAGTTGTCATGAAATGCTTGTAGCTTTCCTGTTGATTGATTAATGAAGTTTATAATCATCTAAAAGAGGAGAAAGCATAATGAAGGTGCAGACAGTAATAAAACTCAGCAGAATGTGGAACATTGAGTTAAGCATAAATAAAAGAAACAACATAAGAATATGTCTGTAAAGCATATCAGCAGTACAGACATCAACTAATGCCAGTGATATCATTAGTATCTCGAAACCCATGTCGGTCAAGATAACTTCTGAACCACGCAAGTATTTAATCAGCACTTGGAATTAGGCATATAAAGACAGGACAAGCAATATATGATCATGCCCCTGATAGTAGCACACATCAACCATTACTTTATTTCATCTGTAAGTCAGAGCAGCAGTTAGTCATACTAAGTATTAATACCATTAAGCATATAAGTTGAACCCCTTTAAGATGATGTAAAGAATACTACATGCTGTCAAGAGAAAATTAAACAACGAAGAATAACCAAGAAATAGTTCCTCCTCCTTCTTGTCAGACATAAAGTATGCAACGAACTATGATGCTTATCCACTAGCAAGCCTCTCACTGGACAATAATGACATGACTGCCACAACAAGACATACCTAACAGCTATGCTACCAGACATACCCCATCAAGCAGGCTTACCCAAATTATCTTCACTCAGGGGAACAAAGAATATCTATAATTGTGAGCAAATGTATTTTATTAGCAGGCATGAGCTGTTTGCAACATAGACATGCTTTGTCATCACCCAAAATTATGGTTATACCTAACTTAGATGCTAATGGAGATTACTTTTATCTTTGTATATTTTAATTTAGTCTATGGGTCATCTTATGTTGTGGATATATAATTTCAAAATTTTCTCGTAGGACAAAATGACAGTACCTGGGAATTAAGGCCATATAGAAGTTATTTTAATAGGTTAAAAATGTATATTTATGCATACATATACATACTGAAACTCATTCTTAACTTGTATAAACCTATGAGTGAACAATCTTATAAATTCCTTTCCTTTATAGAGTACATGGTTTTTATTATTATCAATTAGTTCATCCATCTCACGGCTTGTCCATCATATAGCCTTGTCCACCAGTGTGGGTGATTTATGCTTCAGAATTTCAGCCACTGTCCCTCATATAGCTTATCCATCAGGTTTTACCTCATCCATTATGGAACTTTATGTGATCTATGTCACATCATACTTGATGATGTGGTCCTCTATGGACTGGGGCAGATCAAGACATATGTAATACATACTTCATGCTTCTCCCCATATAATTAAGATACCTATTTCCAGAAATTGTTCATAGTTTGTTAATATTTAGGTTTTAACACCTATCTATTAGCAATACAACTATATCTACTTTGTGCTTTACAAATTAGAAACTAAAGGAAATCCTTGTTCTGCATGTTTGAGAATACTTCCAGATCAGAACAATCAATGGATAAGTTTTCGATGGCATTAGGCTTTCTAGCCTCATAATTTATGCATATCAAGAGTTCCAGGTGGTCAAGACCTGATAACATCACTTCTTCCCCAAGTGCACCTATCATTTCATTCATATAACCTTTTATTAGGAGAATCTTGCTTAGTTCACATATCTTGATGCCATGTTTACGTGGTTGACCTTGCTCTGCTAATTGATCCTTGTCATCCATGGTCTTTTTGCAAACATATTTTATGACATGTTAAATGATTGAATTTGTTCATTATATATGTAATACTTTATGAGGAAGCATGATATCTGAAATACTAGAATCTGTAGAAAGGCATCAGAAAGAAGCTCATTTGAAGAGCTTGGAAACAAAATCCATAATGTTTATGAGGCATAAGGTGCTGGGGTGATGAAGAGGTCAACATGCCAGATGAGTGTCATAGAGATGAAATTAAGACATGCATTGGTGAAAATATAAAGCATGGGAAGGGGAGATGAGTCCAATAAATGAGGTGTAGGAGTTGAACAATTGAACAAAGTGATGGGAAAGTGATTCTGTTGATACGGGCATATGTGACAAAGTTATAAAGGAATGTGGTAGAGATAAGTGATTGGATCTGTATTCCTTTCTTTTCTTTAAGGAAAAGGAAACAGGAGGGAACTAGGGTCATCAAGATTTCATTAAGAAAATGAAATAAAATACAAAAGGATTGGATTTGTCAGTAATGGTCAAAAAAAATGGGAACCTAAAAACTTGGATGGAAGTTGTAATGCCTTTGAGAAGCTTCCAGTAATATTGGTTGGCAAAAAATGGTTTCACAAGGCAGGCTCCAACTAGTTGGAACAAGTTTTGATGATACCATTTATCTTGCTTTATATTCTTTTGTACTTTTTTTACATTGTTGATTTTCTCTCAAATTTAAATATTTACTATTTTTATTATGTTATTGATTGGTGTAAATCTAGCAAAACCATGATAAGTTTGATTCAGTTTTGATCAAAAAGATAAGTTTGATCAAGTATAAGAAGGATTAAGGTTCTTTGTCATAATTTATCTAAACTCTGAAGTTTATATTGAAGACAGAAAACTCGCTGAAGTAATTGCTTAGCTCAATATATGTAGTGAACAACTTCATTTAATGTGAAAGACAATTTTCCTTGATAGCTTCTATGACTCTCAGGATCAGCATTTCTACTTATACTTTTGCTGTCTAGCTGTTGTTTATCAAATTGACTCTTTTAATAGGTGCTGTTGGGATGTCCAAGATCACTTGTGTCCTGTGAAAAATATATTCTTCAGATGGTTGACTAAATTTTTGTTTTTCTGGAACAGGGAAGATTCAAGATCCTCTACTTGTGTCTGAAGATGACTATAAAAGGATAATAAAATTAATGTTATGGCTCCATGGTTCCTGCTCAAGGCCATTGCTAAAAGAATGAAGGATTCTGAGTTAGGAGGGTCCATAATATTTCTGACCTCAATTATAGGTTCAGAAAGAGGGCTGTATCCTGGTGCTGCTGCCGTTGGTTCCAGCATGACTTCTGTACAACAGTTAATTCGGGTATGTGCTCCTACTTTTATACTGGTGCAATTTCTACCTTGATATATGAATATTGCACCATTATATTGTTGTCCTAGAACTAAACGGATTTGATCAAATTTTCTTTGAGGAAGTACAATAACAATTTACTTGGTTTGCTGATTCTTGAGCACACACTGTGTTGCACAAGTAGTAAATAACTGACCCTCTTGCCTTCTTGCATGAGTGGGTGTTTTCTTTCTTGCCTCTCCTTCCTGTACTATTGTGGTAGGGTCTATAATCCATAATCACTTTCTGTCACCCGTTTCCTCGTTCTGGTTCTGGGGCCTTATACAGTGTTCTCTTGCACACATCAACTGGCCATTTGTTAGTATATTTGCCTCTTAGACCTTGCTACCACTTGACTATTTGGGAGAAATATCACAAATAGTTCTAGGCTCCTTATAATGTATGTGGAGTTCATTTTGGTCAATCTTTTGTCCTTTTACACATAGTACTGGTCTATTTTTTAATCTGCATCAAACATGCAAACATTTCTATCTACATGGTTTCAGGAAGTCATATTTTGGCACTAAAGGTTCAATTATAAAACATAGGCATAGAAGATTAGGTACCTTATCAAACTCAGAAGCCTGACTGTGAAAAGAAGACCTTTACCTTTCCAAATGCTCAGTGATGGAAATCATTCGTATGGTTGGCTGTATTAGCATCCTTAAGCACAGTGAGGGGACTATAATTTGCTTTTAAGTCCTTTTTCTCAAAATCTCTCCCTTATTAGCTTCCAAACAATATGCTTACATAAATGTTTAAAGTTCTATGCAGTCCACACAGAATAAAATTGAGGAAGTTTCTTAGTGATTTTCAGCCTATGCTATCTCTGAACTGTAGCTCTAGTTATTCCGAAAGCAATCTACTGCAACAGAAGATTATTATAGCTAATTGAGACAAGTCATTGGATTGAGGAAAAAGAATAAAATTCTACTCTGGCAAATCTATATTGGTTGATGTATCATGCAATGTTCCAATGGATATTGGAATGGGAAGGTGAGGCTGGTGAATGTGACATCTGATTGCTGAGAAACTCTTATGACTTGAGCTGCACTGAGGATTGCTGCGAGCCCTCTTGGAGTTGAAACAGAGGTCTTTTGCAGACTCAACCATGTTGTCATAAGGGGATCTAGGGACTACAAGTCCTAACATATGGTCAAGAACTATACAACATCTGAAGAATCGGAAGGTTGACATAAGGACTAGGAAGCTGGGGACAACTTGAGAGCTTAACTTGAGTCTCAGTAGATTTTTCACATACCCAGGCAAGGAAGCCAGCAAACTGACCAAAAGACTAATAGTGCTGCTGATTTGAGCTTGTTTAATGAGATTGCAGCGCTTATTAAACCCCTTATTCTGGGAACAATTCAATAAGGATGTACTGAATGATGAATAGGAATGTCATATTACCAGTAAGGGGAAAAGAGAAGTCATGCCACCTTAATTGTGTCTTGTACCTATTGGGTGGGGACAACATTTTCCATGGCCTTTGAACTTCATTAACCATTTTGACCATGATAACCTCCATCTATTTACATACAATTAGGGTGGCTTTAAAGTAGGCCCATAAATCTTAAGGGCATGTAGAGCAATTCAGTAGTGGATATATAGTATCAATATGCTTAGGCCTTGATTAGCCTTTTTTTTTCCCGGGCCTACCTTAATTTAGGCAAGTGAAGTTTGCACGAACTGAATCAGTGAAGTGAACACTTTTTTTTCTGGATGATAATCATGACGAATCTCAATGCCACAGTTCTAAACCACGCATCCTTGTTTATTGAGCTTACAAATCCCTGCTAGATTCTCTGGTATCACTTTCATTTTCAATTGTCTCAGAATAGACAGGTGATACATAATTACTAGCCGTTGAGAATCTTATATGGGAATGACATGTGAATGATAAAACTAGTTGCTTGAATTTTCTTCTGCTTCATATTTAAGTATTCATACAACTGGGTTTATGTGAAGAGATATCAGTGCAGCAACTGTATTCTCTCGAAGCTGGGATGACTGTCGGTAAATCTATGAATGTTTATTTACTTGCATCCTTTTATATTTTGCTGTTCTTTCTCCCATTGGTTTACTAAAGTTCATCATCCTGTAACTGTTTTCATTATATCCTGCAGGCATCAGCAATGGAGCTTGGCAAGTATAAGATAAGAGTTAATGGCATTGCCCGTGGCTTGCACTTGGGTGACAAATATCCTGTGTCAGAGGGAATAGAGAAGGCCAAGAAGTTGACCACTGTGGTGATGCCGCTGCGGAGATGGCTTGACCCAAAATGATCTAGCTTCCACTATGATCTATTTGATCAGTGATGATTCTCGCTACATGACTGGCACCACCATCTTTGTTGATGGTGCCCAGTCCATTGTGAGGCCTCGAATGCGATCTTATATTTAGTAGAAACCCAGTGAACTGATGTCTTCTTTTGCTATAAATCTAGTACACCACATCCAATGATGAATAATGTTACAAGAAGCACAGAAACAATGAGCTTTCATACTAAGTAAATCCTATATATTTTGATCAGCCTGAGATATGGTCTCGAGTTAAGTCTGTGCCAAAGATAAAGATGGCTTTTTACATGCCTATCGTGCCATTTCAAGCTCTGGTGCAATGGGGACTGTTGCATGTACTATTTGGACATGGTTTGTCAAAATAAAAATTTCGAGAAAAAAAGTTTGATGGTTTTAGTTCCTCAAAATTTACCTTGACAAGTTACAGACTTATTATTTGTCTATGCCTCTTAAGTCTTCTAGTTATGACTCCTGTTGTTTGTGATATTTCTTACCACAGCATACAAAATCCAAAATATCCTTTAATACACTAAGTACTGTTCTTAATTCTGTGTTTATTCATGAGCAATCCAATTGAGTTAGATCTTATAAAATAGTGTAGAAGAACATTTCTTTAGAGATCGGCTCGATAAGCTCATCAGGAAGAGTATTAGACCATAAACAAGGATGTTTACTACCACTGTAAGCAGATCTAGGTTGCTATTCTGCAATATTGTTGCTTTTTTTTTTTTAACATGATTGTGGTCCTTCAATAATTGAGCACATTTGACAAGAAAGCAGATCAAGAACTTTTGCATTTCTGGTTTTACTTCTGAAATAACATGAAGGTCACATCCAGTGATTATTTACTGGCAGATCAAACATTGTTTATATCAATGTCGCAATTCTACAAACTTCATGCACCTATCATGAGAAGAGATTTAGCTACTGAGATGTGATTAGGAGTGTCAATGGCCGAGGTCGAGGCCAGACCTAACATAAGCACAGGTTGAAACCTTAGGCTTGAGCCAGGCCCAGCTTGACACCAGCTATATTGTATCAGTAGCAACCTCAACCTTAGTCCAAGTAATGATTTTTTCTTTGGGGGCCTGGCCCATTGATACCCTTAAGTTTAATCCTTCTTGCATCACTAGTACACCAAGAAAAATTTGCCTACAAGTCCTTGATTCTTGGTGTTTTGGCAATGCTCCCCTCTCTTCTGCATTTCTTAACTCCATGGTTTCCCTACAGTGAAAGAATAAGTGCCCCGTGATCTGTGCTTCCTTTCCTAACAAGATGAAATCTGTTTAAATTCTCGGCTTTGTGGATCTGGTCCATGGTAATGTTCCATGGAAGACTGATCTTTAATATATTAAGTGCTTTGCTTGGGGAGTTAGACTGGAATGAGAATAAAAATGAACGACTTCCATTCTAAGCTGATTAGTTGGGGGGTTCATTTTTGAAAGCAAAGCAGCAAAATAGAACTCTGATTATGGAAAATAGGAATGCCCTAATCCCCTCAAATCCAAATATACTCTCGCTAGTATTCAAATTCTATTTTGATCCAAATTCCAATTCTAGACATGAACCAAAGACTGGGGGATATGACCATTCCTATTCCAATTCATTCAAATTTTGATTTCAGTTATGAACCAAATATGTCCTAAGTTTCTTGTAGTGGAAGTTTTTTTAAGTTGTAATCTTCATCGTCCTTTGGATAAAATCTTGGCCAGATATATTATAAACTTAGGATACCTTTAGGTGCTACACATGTTTAAACTTGACAGGATTGATGAAAGAGTGCATAATATTGAGGTTTAATTTAGAAATTGCATTCATCTCTTTGGCATAAGCTACAATAAGATGAAGAATACAGCCCAATAAGCTTGAATTGAAGAAAAGATAGATTAGAATGGCCTAACTTTGTTGAGCATAGCAATAAGGTGTATATGTATACATCATTTGTACAAATTTAGCATATTTACAAAATCAATTCAGCATGCATACAAATCTCATAAATCAAATGTTTGGGATTTTTACCAAATCCCGTAAATCAATTCATGATGGAGCTGCCCAAATTGATCAAGTAATCATGGCAAGTATGTAGGTAAATATAGAAGGTTTTGAAGAATCTCTTGAATCTATCAATGGAAAGTTTGAAAAAATCTTTGGAATTCTATCACTCCCCCTTAAGTTGGAGCGTGAAGATCTATAACACCTAACTCGCCTCTAAGAAGGAGAAACTGATCACCACGGCCTAGTGCCTTGGTGAAGATATTGGCTAATTGACGATTACTAAAAACATACGTGGTGGAGATATCGCACATTTGAACACATTCATGAATAGTATGGCAATCAATTTTAATGTGATTGGTGAATTTGTGAAATATTGGATTAGCGGCAATATGATGTGTAGCTTGATTATCACAGTATAGCTTCATAGGCTGGAAATGTGCAACATCCAAATCAAATAATAAGGACTTGAGCCATAACAATTCATATATAACAACTGTCATAAATCTATATTCAGCCTCAACAAAAGCGCAGGAACTATGGGTTATTACTTTATCTTTCATAAAATAGGAGAAGATCCTAATAGAGTGAAATAGCCTGTCGTAGATCATCGAGTCATAGAACAAGTAGTTCAATCTGAATCAGTATAAGTATACAAAGTGAGATCACCAAAGGATAGGAGAAGTAATCCTTTACAAGGGGATGTTTTTCAATAGCGCAATGCACGGATGGTAGTATTAGTGTGGGTTCTTTAAATTTTGCAAAAATTGATTGAGGATGTAAATTGAATACACAATTTCTAGTCTGGTGAGTGTCAAATAAATTAGGCGACTAACCAATCACCTATAAGAAGAAGGATCTTTCGGTGCAACACCATCATCAATGAGTTTTAACTTCTATTTCACATGGTTTAGCACCAATGATTTAGTCTCAGAAAGAATGACCAATGTATATTTGCGTTGACTGAGAAAAATATCTTTGGAAGAGCATGCCACTTCAATACGAAGAAAATATTTAAGGGAGCCGAGATTTTCGATATGAAATGAGTATTTAAGAATTGTTTGAATGTGACAATTTGTTGAGAATCACTACTAGTCATGATAATGTCATTAATATATACAAGGACTGCTGTGAAGCATGAATTAGTATTGAATGTAAAAATGAGTAATCTACATTGGATTGCTTGTAACCTACTACTTTAATGATAGCGATAAATATCTTAAACCAGTTTTGTAAGGCTTGTTTCAGACCATAGATGGATTTATGTAGCTTGCAAATACGATACTCCTCCTGTCTTGCTAAACCCGATGGTAAATGCATATACATATTTTCATATAAATCACTATATAGAAATGCATTATTGATATCAAGTTGGTATAAGGGCCAACCATGGATGGATGCAACAGTAAGAAGGCAGCGTACTGTAACAAGTTTGGCAACCGGTGCAAATATATCATGATAATCAATACCTTTAGTTTGTGTGTAGCTTTTAACGACAAGACAAGCTTTATATCACTCAATAATGCCATCAGATTTATACTTGATTTTTTAAACCCATTTGCACCTAATGGGAATTTTCTTAAAGGAAGAGATACTAAGATCGTGTCTTATTTTTTCTAATGCTTCTAGTTCGGATGCCATGTCTTCTCGTCAATGAGAGTCTTTAATTGCCTGTGAATAACCAATGGGCTTGTCATTGGAGGAGATGGTCAAAAGAAAAGTAAAGTGTCACGCCCCGACCCGAGATTGTGAATCGAGGGTCATGGCAACCGCCGCATACTCATAGAAAACTCTTCCCATAAGCATGCAAGGCATCTTATC
>KE504687.1:1716718-1726937 GCA_000441515.1 Elaeis oleifera | reverse complement strand
CCAAATATTATTTTTTGATTTTATTTTTAAAATTAAAATAAAAATATTTTTTTATGGCTAACCAAATGCACCTTTAGTTTGTAATAATTATAATTACCATAGCATAAATGTGCTTGCCATGCTTATGGCATTCCAAAAAATCCATGAAGGAAAAAAATTTTAAATTTGATTATCTTTAAAATACTCTAAGAAAAATCGTAAAATGTCATGAAAAAACTACAAGTAGAAGTGCTTTGGTATGTATTAGGGGAAATAAAATCACTTATCTCTCATGTTTTATTCTATGATTTTGAGGATTTTTTCGAAAACTATTTAATGTGATATTTAGATCTGGAAGTAGTGTCTAACACCAATTTTCTGCATTTGATCCAATTGTTCATCGATTCTAGCACGTTGCATGTGGAACACACGGGGCCATAGAAATGTAGAGACGGGCTCCTTCACTCTAAGAGGTTAGGTTATATGCAAGAGTACAGGTCTTGTAGGTATATGTAGAGCTACATTCCCTGGGTCCGGTATTGTATCAAAGTGGTCTGCATAAATCTTCACGTGGCGTTTTAAGATCAACTTCAACATCAAGTCCATCATCATCCCACGGCATATGAATTCAACTTTCGGTGCAAATAGTCGTCATGAGTGCTCACGGAGTGGACCGAGTTGATAGTGCAGCTAATTGGGAAAATATGGCTAGCAAGAATTTATGTAATTTTTGATTCGATTATTTGAGACTAAATATGCATCCGTACAGATTTTTATTTTTATTTTTTTTAAGTCTTGATTTTCTCATCAGATTAAAATTTAAATCTATTTAAATTTAAATACAACTATCACAAATTAAGTTTAAACATCATGAACAGTCCGATCCAAATTGGTCATACTATGGTATCTCCTAGACTATATAAATTATGAGACAAATCCACTCTAATACTATCTAAACAATCTGAAACTTTATTTAAAAAATTAATCAAAAAATATTATTAATTTTTTGATTTTGTATAAATATCGTCGGTCTACCCGGTGCATAGCTCGCGAGGAGACTAAATAAATGGAGTCATGGATTCTCTTAATAACATTAAAAGATAGGTCTCGAGTGCTAGCGAGAATTTAATGCTGATTATTGTGTTTGTGTGTGTGTGGCGGGGGACCATATATACCATGCTTAGATTGTAATACTTGGGAATGCATTCATTATTTGAAGATTCTAACCTAGAATGGTCTCTACTTGCTAGGCAAAAGAGCATGACCATAGGAGCAAGCCTGAGTTTAATTCAAAGTTTTTGAGATGTTAGAAATACTCATTGCATAGGGAGAAGAAAAGGTGCTGGGCAATACCGGTCAAGGAAAATAAGTGCATGTGAATGCAGTTCGACAGGATATAGCTCAAATATGCTGCAAAGTGAATGTCTGGCTACAAGATCCGCTGGATCTTGACATGCTCGGGAATGGACTGAAGAGTTATCATGGAATCTTTTGTGAATCTTCGAGTCCTGCATGTATTACAAGCAGACCCATCATAGGAACTCAATTTCCACTTAACAACGATAATAAATCAAATATTAGGAGGTGTTGGTTCGCAATCAGAATCAGAATCGGAATAAAATCAGAATAGATTGGAATCGGAATGGCTAAATCCTCCGAAGTATCTGATTTAAGATCGGAATTAGAATCGGAACGAAAATTTGAATCTTTAGAGAAGAGTAGAGATTGAGTTTTAAGTAGATTAGATTATTCCTATTCCACTTCAGAATCAGAATCGGAATCGGAATGGTACTCCTCTCAACTAAACGAAACGATAGGAATGGAACTCACCCATTTTCACTGCGATTCCAGATCCCAACTCTCCCAACCAGACACCCTCTAATTAATATGATTGTTGGATGGGTTCTGGGAGAGGGGGAACGAGCAAGCATGTTACTGTAAATCCTATAGGAGGATCTTTTCATTTTAACATGACACAAATATGTCCATAAGCTTCAATGATACATTTTGGCTAATAATCCTTGCTATTAGATTAAGTGATTTGGAATCTACTGTTTTTTTGATCTGCTGCTTATTTGAATATAAGAGAAAGGTCATCACATCGATTTCTTTTTGAAAATGTTAATTACAGTCTTCCTCTCTAATGCATGGTGTAAGATAGCACTAGCCTCTTGCACCAAAGCCAATTGGAGATTGCTGCAATTAGGTACCTAGATTCCTTTGCTTTTAATTATACCAGCAACCAGGCACATGCAATGCATGTTTGGGAAAAATGAAACAGAAAGTGTGATCGAGTTCAATTTGTTTAGAAATTGAATCCAAGAGTCTACTTGTTTGAATGTCCAATTGGAGAAAGATAGAGTCTAATGGGGGTCTTATTCAAGGTTCCGATTTGATTAGAAAAAGAAGAGAGAGAGAGTGTGTGTGGGGTAGTTGAGGCAGGTGACAAAACTAGCATGCTGATTAACATACTCTTTAAGAGATATAGGAGGCATTCTTGGTATAAAAAAAAGATAGATAAAATGAAGAAAGAATATTCTCTAATTTCAAAACCATTATTTTATATACTGAATAGATGTAGCGGGCTGACATCACCTAGTCGATTACTTTACTAATCTATTAATCAACAACAGCTTCAATTTAAGTTTCAGTCATATACTTGAGCTTGATTAGGTTCGATGAAATCCAAGCATGATCTATGCTCAAAAATATTTGGTAATGATTTAAAACTTAATTTTACATTTATAAATCCTTTTATTTTATCAGATCTTGTCGGGTAAATGCCTTCCCCAATGTAACTAGCTATAACCCCGATTAAGCCAAACCCTTTCAAACCCAACAGATCCAGTTGTAAGAGGAACGAAATGGATCGATTACTATTGCGTTGTTTTTAGATTGGATTTAGGTTGGCTCAACCCATTTCCCAAATCTTTCAACCCACATGTTATTGATGTGTCTCTCCTCGTATTGGTCTCGAAAATATTGGTGAGGAAATGCAAGTAAAAGACAAGGAGAGTGGCAGCAACAAAGAAAGTGGAGACAAAGTTGCAGTCTGTTCCTTGCACCTTCTCAAGTCATCTTGCCGAAAGGAAATTTCCACCCACTTGGCCATCTCTGATGGGGATTTGGCAGGGGTCTAGCTCTCGAGGAGGTGACAACTTTTCCATCCGACAGGCATCCCAGTATGACCATGCATAGTTTTCAATCCGACGAAGACACATCCCAATGGAAAAAGTCAATGTTGGACAACATATGTGCCACAAGAGGATGATCAGACTGCGGATTGGGTGGTAGCCAAAATATCACAAGGCGGCTTTGTGTTCACTTTTGATGGCCAGCTACCACCTGATTGGAGAAGAATATTATTTGCTGCAGATGCTTGTATAGTCATATTTTTTCGAGCATGGGCCCTTTTTGTTTGTGACAATGTTTATGGGATTTACCTCCCGTGTGGTATACAAAAAAAAAAGAAAAAAACAACGAAAGAAAAGAAAAGAAAAAAGAACAAAAAGGCATATCCTAATATGCACTTTTTTTTATCTAAAAAATAAAGTTTATAAGTCCAAGTATATTTACATTAATAATTTATGTAATTATTAACTTTGTAAGAAAAAATTAATTTATTTTTTAAAATTAAATGTATTTAAATTTCTATAACAATTTTCTCTTAAATCTTAGTGTGACGTAGGTAGTAGTCTAAACAAACATGTATATATATTTAAAATAGACATGCTCAGTATTCCATAAAGATATATTAGATGTTTATAAATATACATGTGGTTGTGTGTATATGTGTGTGTGCATGCACGTATCAGCACTCACAGACTTAAATCTATAGAAAAAAATTATTTGAAAATCTCTAAATATGTGTCATCTTAGAAAAAATAAATTTGACTTTTCTTATAAAACTAATAATTATATATTTTATGTAAATTCACTAAGCCCAATGTCCAATCTCACATGGTTTACATTGTTATCTTTCAAATCTCAAATAACGTTTCAAAGTGGGTCCTAATTTGGAGCTTGTGCATTTACAAAATGAGATATCTTTGTGCGGGCAACCTTATTTTCGAGAACTAATAAGACAATTGTATGCAACTAAGCTGCCTCAGATTACTAAATAATTATAGAGACATTCTTTTAAGTTATGCTACTTATATTAGATTCCAAAAACTTAAAAGTTTCAATTAACTATCAAAATTTTATTTCATAATAACATGACCAATCCATCTATCTAGATTTTGACATCATTAATGGAGTGAGAAATAATATCTTTGATTCAAAGAGGATAGGTCGTAGCTTTCATGCGATCTTAAAGCACTCTATCTTGTGTTATTCGTCAGCCTACATAGATATCAAAGTGCTTTATCCTATGTTATTCATTCACTTATATAGATTTCAAAGTATTTTATCTTTTATCACCCATCCACTTGTATAAATCTCAAAGAACGCCATGTTCTATCATTCATCGGCCTGTATAGATCTCAAAATACTCCATCATCTATTATTTATTCTGATGCGTAGATTGAAAATGCTCCATCCACTATCATGTATCTACTTGGATAGATCTCAAAGTGCTCCAAATTTTGTCATCTATTTGCCTATACAATCTTAAAAACACTTTATTATGAAATCTATCTACTTGCACATATTTTAAATACTCCATCCTTTATCATCCATCTATTTACACAGATCCCAAGATGCTCAATCCTCTATTAGTCCTCCATTTGTATAGATCTCAAAGTACTCTCTCCTCTGTAATTCATCCATTTATATAAAATACTTCATTTTTTGTCATTCATCCACCTACATAAATCTCAAAGCACTCTATCTTCTATCATCTATCTACTTGGACAAATCTTAAAATACTTTCTCTTGTATCATCCATCACTATAAGAATTCAAGATTTTACTGATGAATATTTAGTAAAGGAATATAAGTCTAGTCACCAAAACCTCATATTTAGTGATGAAACTAAAAATTACTACAATAAATTATTTGATTAATATTTTTAATAATGAAATGAGATTTCATCATCGATCCAATATATATTTTTATGACTATTTTGTATTTTATCATAAAAAATTCATCATTAAATAGAGTTTTTTAAAAGTAGAAGAATAATTTTAGCACCAAAATTAATTTTGATTAATTTACTAAAATTAATTTTATGATTCATCACTAAACTTATATTTTTAGTGATGACATTTTAAAATAGTCACTGTACATATATATATCTTTAACAATATAAAATCCTCATTAACACTCATATTTTTTTGTCATTAATTTCTTATCAAGTCATTATGTTTTAGCTCTTTAACTAACTATTTTTTAATCTTTTGTCATAAACACAATTGTCACTAATATTTATCTTTAATAACCATCTATATTTTATCACTAAATATAGTATTTTTTTTTGATAAATTTATATTTTAATTACTAAAAATTTTAGCTATGATACCTTTCATGACTACCTAATGACGTCGGAATATTTTTGATCATTAAAATATTTAATGATGAAAGTAAAAAAATTTGTAACCAAATTTTTCATCATTAAAAATCTAATTCTCATCCACTTGCATAAATCTCAAAACGCTCCATTCTTCTCATGTATCTATTTATATAGATTTTAAAGTACTTCATTGTCCATCTACTTGCACAGATCTCAAAGCATTCTCTCTTTTGTTTTTCATTTACTAGCATAGATCCTGAAGTGATCTATCTAGGTGACTCTCTTTTCCATCCCTTTCAATTAGTATCAAAATAAGAGCCTCTTGCTAAAATTGTGTGAAGAGCGATTTTATAATTTACAAAGCTTAGTTATCAGGTGACTTTTATGTAATGACATTTTGTAATGAAGATAGACTGTTAGCTATATCACAACGAATTCAAAGTTTTGATAACTAATTCACACTTTTTTATTTTTGAGATTTAATTATAAATAGCTCAAATTTGGAGGGATGCTTTTATAACTCTCTCTCTCTCTCTCTATCTCTCTCTCTCTCTCTCTGTGAGAGTAACTTTGCGTCCATGAGCTAAATTACGCTCGTCTTGGTACCAGTTTGCTCCTGCATAGTGATCCAGAAGGTGGTGCGAGACACTGTTGGATTTTATTGACTAAAGACATTCAAGGTGATTCTATAATTGATTCTATAACCTTTTGGATTGGACAATGGCTCACGTCTGTGCACGCGTTACATGCTGTCCAACTAGCAACATCATGTTAATTACTACCCTAGGTAGCATGAACTGGTGTCAAATGCATAACATTTAGCTAAGGTGTGTGCAGCTCATTATTTTTGTAGTGTATTATTCCAAATTTCTTCCCTGAATTGAGCCAAACGCTAGCTTTATTTGTTATTGGAATTCAGATCAATGCATGTCATGACACGGATTCATATAAAATCTCTAGAGTGATGGTGTTCCACTGGTCACATGTAAAGTAATTTGCAGTTCCGTCCAATGTCATCCGGTTGAGATGTTCATTCTTCATTCAACTTCATCTATTTGAAATGGACCACACAATTAAAACATGGAGATAAAATGAAGGAGAAAGATGGCATTTAATTAGTTATAATTAGAAGATAGAAATGATACATGAACTGCATGTGGTCTTCATATGAATATCTTGTTGGAATTCCAAGGAACTGCATGTGCTCATTTCACACACAGGCTTTCCATAGTCAACAAAGTAGCCTTCTTTCTTCGCCATCAACGTATAGCAGCCATATCACACCATAAAATTCCACAACCACAACACGTTGACAAAGACTAGGTTTGAATTATGATGGGAAAAAAGTTATGTATGAAAATGATTGATATTGATAGCCAGCAGCAACAAATGCATCTGGTTGGCACCAGTCTCAAGGCTTGTAAAAACTTACAAATTAAAGGTCTCTCTTACGAAAGTACGTGCCCTTATTATTATTATTATTATTATTATTATTATTATTATTTTGAGTTTTTGAACCCCGGATATTTTCTTAGCACATCACTGAGAAGTGAAGTGGCAACAGATGGACCCAAGTCCCGCTGGAATAATAACTCAATCCTTATCATGCATGGTTGCGTATAAGATTTCAACTCTAATGGATTCATCCACGTTATACAGTGTATAAGTACCAACGCAAAAAGTTGGATGCATGTTTCACGTACGGGTGCGCGTATACATGCATGGTAATTAGTAATTAACTGTTATTTTATATCTAACTAACATAGTCCAGATCTTATAAGCAGTCAATACAACTAGATAAATTGTATTGATTCCACCTTTTCTATCTTTTTTTAATCCATTTATCTAGAAGTATGCATGCAAATTGCTACGCGTATATATCTCTTTAAATTTAACATGGAGAGTGAAAGTAGTATCTCCATTATCAACAAATTTATAAAGTTAAAATAGAAAAACATGATCCCTTTTCCAAACAAATGCCTCGTGATGGTGACGGTGTTTAGCTTATTTCCTCGTATTATAATTTATTTTTATTTTTAGAATATAATAATTATTCACCATCATTAATTTATATATGAGATCTCTTATTCAAGGAAGAAGACACCACCTAGCTTAACTAACAATTATTGATTTTTTTTCTATTCACTATTAGTATTAATTATTATCTATCGAATTTAATTGATCTATCCACTCATTTCAAATCTTGAATCGGGATCATTCTGTTTCTTTCTCTCTGATTAACTAAGTCCAGGTGCCCCAACTTTCTCCTTTATTTTGACGTCGTGCATTGACGCACCATTTGACATCCCATTCTTTTATTAAATTTTTAAACATAAATATATAAAATTTATTTTATTTTTAATTTAAAATATAAATATATTTAGCATATATCAAATATTTTAAAAATATAAATAAGATGATAGAGACAAAGATGATAATAGCAACGATAAAAGTAGCAGAGGCATCGATGGTGTTGATAGTATAAATAGCAATAGAATGGCAAAAGTAGTAAAGATAATGATGATAATAATTGGAGGCACTGGCTATATGGTAGAAGCCATGATATATGATGGTGATGGTGGTGTGGTGGAGGTGGTGGCAATGATTTTAATGCTGAGATGCCGGCTATATGGAGATGGTGATAATGATAGTGGTAATATAATAATAATGGCAAAGGTAGTGGTATAGAAATATGATAAAGATAGTAATTATGGTGACAATGGTGGGGTGATGATAGTATTTGAGGTGGTATGGTAGAGATAATGGTTATAATGGTGGTCGAGATAAAGGTGCCTATGGAGATAGATTTAGCAGTGGTGATGAAAATCATGACTTTTTTTTTTGAAATACTGTAAGCAATGATTTTTTTATTTTTTAAAATAATAAAAAGTGACTATTGTAAAATAAAAAATAATAGTATCAAATATATTTTTTTGACTTGATTTATATAATTTTATTATCAAAATATAAATAAATAAAACAATACCTAACAGGTATGTCATATTTATTATATTTTAATCATTTATAATTATATTTTTATTGTATATATATTTCTTAAAAAATGCCCATTACATGCACTTTAGTTACTAATAAATTTAAATACCTAACATCATTAAGCAAGAACCATCAATCTGAAAGAATATGGCCTTAACATCTAAAAAAGATTTAGTAAAACCACGTAGGTGCCTTCTTTCTCCTTCCATCTACCAAAACCATAGGATTGCATCGCCAGATAATTTTGAAGGTAATTTAGATTGCCTTCAAGATAGATTGTCAACATTAAATTATCAGTAATATTGATTACTGTGTTTGATAAACACAAGTAATATTGTAGTAAAATTATTAAAAATCTTGATTGACATATTTGATATGACATGGCGGAGTCTAGAGAAGAAGGGAGGGTGAGAGCCATCGAAGGAGGGGTGAAGGAGTGGATTTTGTGTGATTTTTTTGAAATAATTTATCCAAATTTTTTTACGATATTGCCAAACAAATGATAGTCTAAATAGCCACCTTTCCTCAAGGTAATCTGGATTATCTTCTAGGAGATAATCTGGATTGCCACCTAGAAATATACCAAATACAGTAATCCAAAAGGTTCACTTTAAATTATCAATAATTTGGATAGATTGCCGACTATCAAACGCAACTTAGGAGACATCAATCCACAGGACAATCTTAACAGCACACCTTTTCTTCAAATAATCACTAAATTCTATATTCCATTTCATACCTTGTTTCTTTCTGAGATATTCTTAACCATTCCATTCATGCTCATGGCTTCACAAAACATTTTTTATTATTTTTTGGTTCAACGTTACTCGATTGATGGTGGCTTTTCAAAAGACTTTTTACAAACAAAATTTCCAATCTGATGCAATGACAAGGAATGGAATGGTTGCTCGTTCTTAACCTTTTCAAACATAAGAAAGTTGCAAGATACATTCAAATTCCTTTTTTTTGAGTTTTTTTTGCATAGATACTCTCTTAAACATTAAAATTCACATAAATATACTTTTAAATTGATATTTATATATATATCCTTATAAATAATTATTTACATATATATCTTTTATTTTTTTTGTATTTGTACCCATACCATGTAATACCTTAAATTAGTGGTTTACAATTGAAATGACTGAAACACCCTTGATGGATACATATGCAATAGGAAACATTTATAAAGATATACGTATAAAAAGCAATTTTGTAGGTATTCATATAGTTTCATATATATATTTAAGATGGTATACACATAAAAAAATTCTTAGGTGTCTCATATGAATACCCTCCAAAAAATTGGATTTGCATAAATATCTTTCCAAAATTAATATTTACATGCATACCCTAAAAAAAATTATTTTGCATGAATATCTTTGACATGATAGTTCAATTAATGCCATTCACCAAGATTATATTTATTTAAATAAAATTTAATTAAAATTATGAAATTATCTTTTTACTCTAAAAGTAGGTAATAAGTTAATGGGTCTCGCTGGGAACTTATTCGATAAGTTGAACTTCCCTTCTTTTCAAAACAAAACTTTTTTGTTATCTAATCATCAAATTGATCTTTTTCTGAGCAATATTTTGAAGAAATATTGATGAGCAAGTATTAAACTAGTTTCAAAATAAATAAATTGAGATAGATAAAAAAAATATTTTTTTGCAAGTACTGTACCCTCTGAATGTATTAATTATATGAATACAATCATAAAGTTGCTAGTTATATGTATACCCTATAAATATTTTTTTTACATATGTCTATCCATATTTAATCATTTAATT
>KE504687.1:1704862-1716653 GCA_000441515.1 Elaeis oleifera | reverse complement strand
TAGTATAGTAGTATATATATATATATATATATATATATATATATATATATATATAAATAAGGGCATTCATGCAAATATTTGTTTATAAGGATATACATATAAATATCAAATTTGAGAGAATATTTACATATATTCTAATATTTAGGAGGATATATATGCAGAAAAATCTTTTTTTTTTCAATAGAAATTTATGATTAATAGAGTACTAGTTATTTACCAATGGTGTCATTATCAATTTACCCAACATTTGTATTTGGTGATCAAAAGCATAGTTTAGTATCTATAGTATCATGATAAGCAAATCTCCATTGATAATGACTCATGGACCCTTCTTTCAACAATCTTAATCTTACAAATGCCAAGAATCTATGAATATTCGCATGTTTCTCAAGCTTGTAAACTTCAAAAAGAGAGAATGCTAGAATTTCCATAATGAAATGTTATGGTGCAACGTCATCAGATAAAACTCACGCAAGGTTTTAGACTTTGTGAGGAAAAGTCAACTAATTAATCTAGTTTGGACAAAGGCAAATCACATGATAATCAGACTAGTTCACAATTTACAGATTGATGGTACTACACTACGTAGCAGAATATGTCCTTTGTGGTAACCTTTATTTCATGATGAAGTTAGGTGGAGACTTTTCTGCTCCTTTCCCCACCCACCCTAAAAAAATGGTTACATGTGTTGCACATCATGTGGAGATGTACAACATATTGATCGGAGCCTCAAGGACGGTTTATTTGAGTTTGCTTTAAATAAGAGTAAATGTAAGGTTAGGCAAATAATAAAACAATCAAGTGAGATTTCATTCAAGAGAATTGTCTCAAGCATTCCATTTAGCATTCTCGAGAATAATAATACCAACATAGAAGTAATGTTTTGCTCTATATATTTAAAAAAATTCTATCTTAAATGCCTCCATCACCTTGTGGCTCCTTAATTTTGATCAATATCAAAAGTTTTTCACCCTATGCAGGGCGACATGCAACCAAATAGGACCATCGAGTGAATGGTCCCACTCGATGCATGCATCTAGTTGTGTCCGAAGAATCTTGTTGAGAAGACCACCATTGCTAGCTCAAATTATAATATCGATGCATGACTTGTTGTCTTAGAAGTAACTTTGCTCTCCGCAGCGAGGACTATCGGCATGCTATTCACATCCAATTGTCAAAACCACCAATAAGGGTTCATTGAAGTTTGACAACTAACAGCGCATTCATTGACCAAAAAAAGTCGCAAAGATATGGTTGAAACAATCATTTCTTTTTATTTAATAACGAAAGGAGACAAATAATATTGTGAGATTAGATGTGGATTGCCCATCATGGTTTGCTAAGTGCTTTGGTCACCACAATGAGGAAGAAATTTCAGAGACCCCATTCAAAAGAATCCATGATTAGATTTTCTTCAGCTCCATGTGACAATGACCATGCTTTTTGAGTTGTCTAAAATAGAAGGAAAACACAAATGAAAACCCTAGATGAACAGTCAGTGCATAGAACTTAAGCATTTAGATTTGAATCACTCCACTAGGGCGGCAGCATCTAACTAAATGTTTTCGAGAAACTACATTGGATATAATAGATGTAGCCACTATGAGTTCCAACAAAGGCTTCAAAGTAGAATTTTGTTTGAATCGAATATCATGCCTGCACTAGAACACCGGATCCCATTGGAAGTCAGGTTCCATGCAATCGTTTATATATTAATTGATGAGAGATATGATGATGCTGGAATTAAAGAATTTTCTCATACGATGATTGAGTTCACCAATTTATGTGTAAAAACTTTGCGAATTGCTAGAAAAGCAAATGCAGCAGGTGTGCAGTGACAAAATATGTAATGGATCCATGTCTCCTAGATCTGAGCACTTGATCCTTTGGATCCAACCCATCTCAAAATCCGATCCAGACCGGTAGTCACATATGAGTCATGAATCGGAATAGTATTCTAACCAAGATAAATGGAAATTCGGAAGACTATGACTGACTTTTTTATAAATTTATTGTTTTGTTGCCGATATTTGGAGAACTAGGATGATAGGAAGTCTGATTGAAATTGGGTTTCAGGATTCCAATCTCTTCCACTCTAGCTCTACCTAAAAAATTTACGTTATGACCATCCCCACCTCACCATGAAAATGTTGTTCAAACCCCCAGCCCCAACCCCAAAATACTTGGCAAGCACTTTATGCATACCCAATTGATGATATTGTTGTTGCTACTGTTATCCAGAATAAAAGAATGTTATAATAGACTTTATCTATTACACGTTTCATGAGTGATTGAGCAACCAACCAATGACACTAGCAATACAATAATTAGTATTTTCTATTCTAGTATTAAATATATATATAAATTAGACTCACAACACAAAACTCACTATTTAGATGTGGAACCAACTATATATAGTCCATTCAATAACAAAAATGTTAGAGACCATCCATTGTGTCACCATTGAAATCAAGGATCCTATGTGTAAGTTGGTGACTGGCTGAGCCATCGTAAGGTCTGGCTGACATTACCTACCAATCCAGTAGTGCACCAATCTCCAACTACCACATTGGTGATTGGCTGAGTGAATGTGGACTACTAAATTTTTGCTTTTCATATATTTCATACTTCTTAAATTAAAATGAATGATGCTAAATTTGTTTTAAGAGGCCCTTCATTGAACTTGATGGAGAACACCTTGAACCAAACATTTTCGGAAACACTCCCATCTAGACGTCTTATAATATTTTAATATATAATTAACATAATAAACTGAGACAAGCACTATCTAGAATATCCTTACAATTAACTAAACCAATCCATGAGTACTAATTATTATTATTTAAATTAAGTCCTTTTAATGTTTTCCACTCACTCTTCTAAATTATTAATCAAAACTATGGAAGTAGCACCACTTACCCTCTATTTGATACAGAAAATACATAGAGAAGAAATTATTGATAAGAAAAAAATAGATGGGAATGATTCTCTTCTGTGTACGGTATAAGAGGAATAAAAAGAATAATATATATAGATGATACTCATATGATATTTTTACTGAATTATCATTTAATAAAGAAATGAAGAATTATTAAAGAATTAATAAGGATTAAATTTGTCAAGATATTCATCCCTTGTATGTTTCGTCTATCCTTTTAATTTGATGTAAATTGATGGATCAGGATGGACGAATAATTTTTTTTTTATTATTTTTTTAAAATTTTTCGAATCAAATAATGGATGAGAGTCCTATTCATCCTTCCTCCGTGACCTCAGCCAAACATAAGGACGAAGAATAGTATTAGAGTATTTTTTTTGAAACCACCTACCACATGCACGTGTGCCATCTACACGAGAAGGGGACTGTTTGGTGGCACATAGATTATTCCAATATTCCCAGAACTGAACGGGCCACATTGAATAAAGAATATTCAATAATTCGCGAACAGTGGCGAAGGATGGTAAATGGATGTACGGATTCTTCTTTTCTACGCCGACTACTAGTCCGCATAAAAAGCCAACATACGGACTTAGATGTATGGCTAGCATGGGAAAGAAACCTACACATGTCTAGTTCCAATTATCCCAGGCTAATGGTAGACCACATGCAAGATCCATAGGGATCATTGTTGAGCTCATTTTTTGTTAGGTGTCTTGGGTCCAGACCCTTGAAGCCTTACAAACATGTGATCAGAGTAACGCTGCATGGCACTACCCCAATGTTTCCCATCTTGTGTGGCAGGAGTGATCAACTGGTGTGATTCACAACTGGTTTGGCAAATCATTTGGACCATGTTTGAGCTAAGTCGACAACAAATAAGGTGAATAGGGTGACAATAAATTGTAGTTTTCTCTAGTTACCATAATTGTAATTTAAAAAATTGGAGATAAAGTGAGGATCTATGTGGATTTAGTTAACATTATTTACTGAGATCTTTTTTTCATATTAAGTCTTTCTCTTTTTGCTCATTGTGCTGTAATAAAATAGTTATCAGCGGCATTTTTAAGTGCCGCCGTAAGCAAAGAGAATGCTGTGGATATTTGTTTCAGTATTTTTATAATATTTTCTTGTGTACCAACTTAAAATAATGCTGATAATTAACTATTGATATTTCAATAAAATACCAATAAAAATCTCTTTTTAGTGGCATATGTAGTATTCAGCTACAATTTTATATGCCATTAATAAACCATAATATCCGGTAAAAATTTTCATAAATGAACTATATGACCTAAAATTTAGACTAGAGGATTCAAACCAATGACCCTTGGTTTAATAGCAAGCCTTTAACCCCCAAGGTACATCATATATTATTACTACATGAAAAAGTTTATTTAATTTATTCAATACATTTAGGTCATTAAATAATTATCTGATGTATTTAAAAAATTTATTAATTTGTTCAATATATTTAGGTCATTAATAAATATTTGATATATATATATAATGATATTTCATATTTTAATCATTATTCTTTTAAAATCCTTTTATTTTCATAAATAAAAAATGAACTTATTTTAATTTATTCTTTATGATGTTATCAAAGTTTTATTGTTAAAAATATTTAAAAATTAACTTCTATGTATGCATATTCGTATCTAATTTTTCTTACAAGCTCTCTAGGAGTAGATAATTCATGATTTTTTTTATACTATAATAAAAATCATAATGATATTTGATGGGAAAATATTAATATTCTTATATCATATTTTATGTTAAATATTTTGGTTTTAATATTTTAATATAAGTATGGTCAAGTCAGTGATATATAAAAAAGAATGTTAAGAAGATATGCTAAATTATTGCAAATATCTTCACCACAAGGGTTAATCATGATAGATTTGATAATCATAAATAAATGTATACCATAATATACAATCTCCATATAAAATTAATCATTTAAGATTCAGCGGTAATCTGCCAAAATCTTATGTACCGTGATTCTATTTAGTAGCATACTAGTTAAACATAATAATATATAGTAATTCTAGCTCCCGCACTTTGAGTTATATATTATAGAATACAAATTTATGATGGTATTTATACTAAATACTACTAAAAACAATTATTATTAGTTATACCATTGCTCCGCATCATTTTTTTTCTTAAGAATAGAACTGCGCATGCAGCATGTACTAAAAATGCAAGTAAAGGCCAGGGAATTGAAACATTGATTGTATATATATATGTGGACTTAGAATCTTTTTCTCTGAAAACAAGTAAATTATCTTCAACAAAAGAATAATATGAGGTCTACATTATATGACTCTTTGAAGGCCATAGTCCTAAGTATGCAACCATAAAGCATTGCGCACGTGGCAAAATAGTTTAAAAATATCTTATGATAATGCGTGCATTAGGCGCCCATTCATGCCCATGTTTGTGGTTCCCAGACCCAAAGAGACAAATATATCTAGACCATGCATGTACATGGACAATTGTGTGCTGTGAAGACAGATGTGGCCGCCAGCCATCACCTTCCGCGTAGTTTCCCCACACACGTAAAAAGTGACTGGTTTGCACCAGAAAGAGGCTGAAATATTTCTTCTTACCCTCATTTATTTTATTTACTTGCCGTCTACGACTCTTCCTTTTCTCTTTCCACCTGCTAGATGATAGTGATGAGGTGATATTAATCACCTCCCTAGATTGTTGCCATTCTTCCACAAGCCGCCACCAGGTCCCCATCACTTGAAGACCCCACAAAACCTTCCTTCCCACTACTTTATATTGCCTTCCACCCCCATCTCCCTCTACTTCCTCCTTTTCATCTCTTCCTCTCTCTCTCTCTCTCCCTCTCTTCTCTCTCTCATCTGATCACATGGAGAACTATCATATACTGTTCCCTTCACAACCTTCTTCTTCTTATTCTTCCAACCACCACTTGTCATCCAATATGTTTAGTGACACCCAAGACTTTGGCAAGCTGCATGACTACAATTCAAGTGGGCTTTTAGGGCTAAAGGGAGAGGTCAAGGTTTCATCCTCAGAAGGTTATGAAGGTCCTCAAAGGGAGTCCTTTGGAGGGCCAGAGAACGAGGCGAAGCCCTGTAAGAAGAAGGGTGAGAAGAAGGTAAGGAGGCCTCGGTTTGCCTTCCAAACGAGAAGCCAAGTGGATATCCTTGACGATGGGTACCGGTGGAGGAAGTATGGGCAGAAGGCAGTAAAGAATAACAAGTTCCCACGGTCAGTTTCGGTTTACTTAATTCCTTCATACCTTCTTTCCCTTGCCTATTATCCATATTTTGGTGCATGGATGTCTCACGAACCTCACTAGGTAACATGGTGTTCTTGCACCGTTATTGCTATCGTTTAACTGTGACCCCCTAGATTTGGAATCCCACTTTAAATTTAGTCCTAATCACCATATGGAAGATTAGTTATGGAGCAAACCTAAAATGAGGTAGAAGATTGGAATATTGGAACTCAGTTGCGTGATGTCTCAGAAAACCTCTCCTTCCAAAAAAAAATAAAAAAATAAAAGCCTCAAAAACCATTCATCTTTGATGGGGTTCTCAAAAACCATTCACCTTTGTTACTCAGTGGAAGCTTCAAGAGATGATAGGAAACTTCTTAATTTTAACATACATCAAAATTTGGTTCTTAACCGCATATGTATTGTCGACGTTGCTTATATTAATTGTTTTGAAACTCCCTCTTTAATGTCTATAGATGGCAGGGACTAACTCACATGTTTTGGTAGCCATTCTTCTACGAATAGTAAACTTGGTGGTCAAATTTCTGACTAAGAATAGTCTCAACTAGTTCAGCTTTATAAATCCCATCAAGGTTTCTAGAAAACTTTATTTACCTTTACTCTTATTGTTGCATTCGTGTTGGTCTCTTTTCTCCCTTTCTTGCTTAAGTTTCTCCTTTAACTCTGCTAATTCACTGAAGCATTTTACTTCACTGGCATCCTAGAAAAAAGTTCATGTTATGTGCCAATCTAAATCATAACAATACGAGAATATAACCTAGATGCATCAAAATTTCCATTACATAAATATCTTTATCATTAACCTTTCTAAATAATATATTGCTGATATGTTTCATCGACATTTTCAAATCACCACATTTTTACGGAAAGCCTGGTGTCATTGCTAAGCATAGCAGTCCAAAATTACTTTCCTTTCAGCTCCAACAAATTCATTACATACATTTTCTCAATAATGTCATGATTTAATGGCTTAATAATAGTGTATAATTTTTCAGTAAAGCGAACTAGGTGCCAGTGCAACTTAGAGATGTTGCCAACTTATCTTAGGGCCTTAGGCTGATCCTTTTAGCATATGATAGTGCCCTTTCTACTGCGTTGTCTTGCATGGAAGGAGGATTAAAAAGAAAGCAAATGCTTCTCCACCACCTTCTCCTCCTCTCCCCATGCCCAAAATGCAAACATTTTAGTCGATAAAGCACGTAGTGCAGTTTTTCTGAGAGTTTTGTAGCTCCGTGTGTGGAATCCTTCGAGAAAGAAACACAGGCATTAAAGATATCATAATGATAAAAAAAGCATTTATTTTATACTAGAACATAATAGAAATCCTTCCATCTTTTGGAAGAATTCTTTTCCCTTTTCTTTCATTATTTTCCTTTTTCTTTTGTGCAGCCCACATGCTAATGATAATAGATTTTGTTAACAGCTCCAAATCACCATAATTCTAAGAAGGTCAAAATTAATTACTACAACGCTGCTGATAAATTTATTTGCAAACTGGTTGTTTGAATATGTTAAATATTGCTAATTGTGTTCTTTATTTTTAAGAATGCCTTCAGCACTTGTTCCATGTCTTCCTAAAAGTTAATGGCAATAATGATGGAATATATGTTTCTTGTTTGCTTGAATTTGTGAAAGAAGAGTAAGAAAACAGTAGGATTAAATTATTGAGAAGTTAGCAACAAAAAAAATTTAGTGATTAGAGATGTTAGTATTATGCAAGCATTTTAATTAAAGTGATGAAATAAATTTTCATGGTGGTAAATATCATCTATTAAAATATACTATGTCAAGAGTTTTGTATTTTGCTTAAATGCGTATGACCTCTAACACATAAAAATGTTCTTTAGAAACAATAATATATAACATAAACAAAAATAAGGTGAAATAAGATTTATTAAGAAAACTAATCAATCTAAATCAATAAAAACAAGAAATCAAATCTAAATAAAAAGGTAAAACGTGCATCATTTAATACTGTAAAAATTACTTGTTTGGATATGAAAACTGTAATAAACGATTGTAGTGAAGGCTTAATATTTATCTTGTTATTGATTTAATATTTTTTTCATTTGCAGAAGCTATTATCGATGTACACATCAAGGGTGCAATGTCAAAAGCAAGTTCAGCGCCTATCGAAGGATGAAGGAATTGTGGTAACCACATATGAGGGAATACACACTCATCCAATAGAGAAATCCAATGACAGCTTTGAACATATACTTAATCAAATGCAAGTTTACTCTACCTTTTGAGCCTAAAAATGAAAAGTAGAATCACTTTGTGTAGAAAAGCACTTACATGACTGTTCAAACATGATAAGTATATGCTGAGTTATATATGTTACTCAGTTTTTTATGTACACTATATTCACTCTAAAATTGCATTACATATGTATTTCTTGAGATTATTAGCTGAATTTGTAGGAATAAAAGGTTGTATTGACTGAGTTTTAAAAAATTGAGTAATTGTTCAAGAGCCATTGATTCAGCTAGTGCACTCTAAGATCAGGCAACTAGGAATTTGTTTAGAAAAGTTTGGTTTAAAATTATTATTTACGAAGGCAAGAATGAGAAATAAGGCATATATTATTATACAAGTTAAGAGATAACACAATGTTATTCTTTGGGCATGATTAACAGAAGGGATCCAAGAATTAAAGGTAAATTAGAGTGGTTCAAACGGGAAGGAAGAGTGCTCCTCTAACTAGACTACCTTTTCTTCTTTTGCTAGTGAAAGACAACTAGACTCTCTTTCACAAGTAAAACTTCATCACTTGATGCAAAATAATGTTCATTCATAATAACAACTCATTTATCAATAGAACCAAGTAAATTCGCAAGGTGACAAAAGAATATATTAATCCTATATTTCATTCATGAATACCCACTTCATCCCATAAGGAATATCTAATGCATTGATCTATTTGGCAAATATATCAAAATTAATTGCAGTAAGACAAGTTTTACATATGGATAGCTTTATTGAATCATTAATATATAATTTATTGTTTCTTAATTATCTACTATGATGATAACTTAAACACACTTGTTGCATAGTCTATTTACATAAATATTAGATTATTCATAGTTAGGATACTAATTTGGTTAATTTAATTCTTTGAAACAAGTAGTGGATGGCATATATGAACTCTAGATTGCAGCCAAAAGTTATGTTGAATCACTTTCTTTGTTCATGTCATATATGGATAATTTAAAAAAAATTAAAGCCAAAGATTAATAGCCATAGTTTGAATAGTCTTAAATCATGTTGAAGAATTTAGATAGATGGTAGTTGAAGAATTTAGAGAGATAATATTGAGATGAATATGATTGTATATTTTTCATATTTTTTATAGGAGGTTTTGTTTATAGAGCAACAAAAGATCTAGATACAATGAACCATAATAAAAATTTAGATACACTAAACCATAATATTCTGGATCTAGATACAATGAATCATAATATTTTGGATCTACATATAATGAACCATAATATTCTATTACCTAATTTATCTCCTATAATTGATACATATCTCCTAATTTATACAAACAAAGATATATGTAAATACACTAACATCCTTCCTTAAACTCAATGTGGCATAGAAGATGATAGCTTGAGTTTCGATAGGAGATCACCAAGACATGCTGTAGAATGACTTTTAGTGAAAATATCTATAAGTTGATCCATAGAAGATGTGGAGTAAAGTTGTATGTGACCTTGTTGCAGATACTGCTAAATAAAATGACAATCATTCTCAATATATTTGGTCCGCTCATGAAAGATATCATTATAGGCAATTTGGATAGCACTACGATTGTTGCAATAAAGAAGAGTAGACTCAGATTATGGTACACCTATATCAGCAAGTAACTATCGAAGCCAAAGTAACTCAGAACTGATATCAGCAAGAGCACAATAATCTACTTCAGTACTGAATTTGCTATATGTGTGTCTTAGAAGCCAATTATTGGCTGACACATATTATAAATTTTGAGACACAAAATTTATACTTATAAATTTATTTATTAATAAAAGATAATTTTATTTCAATTATATTTATGTGTCCATGATTCGTCTAAGAAATTAACAGATGATAATATATATTCTTAAGATATTGAGAATTTGAGATATATATTATTAATGGTTAATTCCTAAAAACTTTCGATCGAGAGATTATCATGGAGGATGGTGATCGATTTAGTTAGATCGATATACGGATCGCTTTTCTTTTGGATAGATATGTCTCGAGTCTGCGGTGTGGAGATACTCAGACGAGAGTATAGATGGTTGTTAGAGAATAAATTGCATCGAGCATGACTAACATGCAAAATCACTTGAATATCTACTCACTTATTAGTGGTTTGCTTGATGCTGTAATAGTGTAAGTGGTCCTTTAACTTGCGGTGTCTCGGCTATTCGCAGTGAGACTATTGTACTTTGACTACACATAAACTTAGACTCTTAGCTATTTGGGTTCTTGTGGTGTATGTTGGTTACAATGAATTTAGGTTCACTGTTAGGAGTAGGATATATTTATATGAAATCTATCAATTTTAGTAGAAAAGAAGTAGTTTTATGCGATTTACGAGATTGAGTTCAGAAAGATTTTGGCCAAAGCAAGTGTGAATACTGAAAAAAATTTATAAAATTTATAAATGAACTCGAGTCGAGCCAATCATATATATGACTGACGTTGGGTTTGACGAGTTTTCATGACCTCCGTCTCATCGGGACTCATGATAAAAGGAGTGAATCACACGATAATTACATCTAGATGTTCAATACTATCATTCTACTAGATTGCTACTACATACTGCTAGTTGTCATTGATGAGTTGTAAGACTCATCGAGCATCGTCTTGATGATCGATGATCGTTTATGGATAGAATTGAAATAGTTCCAATCCATCGAAAGAAGTTTCGATGATACTCTGATAGAGATCGCGATATATCTCATTATCAAACAGAATAGAACCTATGAGATCATACACAATAAAGATTTTGACTAATCAAATGGTTGATTTACGATTATGAATCATAATTGGGTTAATTGTCAATATGATTGATGATTGATTCAATATAAAAATTATAATAAAGTGATTCACTAAGAGTTAATGAGTTATAGAAGGATTAATTAGCAATTGGATAGCTAGTGACCTCAATCTGATTAAGCAATGAGGTTTCGAATCAAGTCTAATTGAATTAGATTTGATTTGGTTTAATGTAGGTTGGATTAGATCAAGTCTAATTGAGTTATAAGATAACCAATTGCAAGAGAGACTAATTTCTTATTTAATTTGAACTTGGTTCAATTAATTTTTACTACAAAAATTTAATTTTTACGATAAATTTTTTGTTACTAAAAGTATTTACGACGAAAGATATCGTTGTTAAAAGTTTGTATAGAAAGGCTCGTAGTAAAAGGTCTTAGCGATGAAAAGATTTTATTCATCGTAAAAAATAATCAACCTAGACGACGAAGTATTCGCTGTATTAGCGACGAAAAAGTTTTATCACAAGAGCTTAAATTTCGTCGCTAAATTACAACGAAAATATTTCATCGTAAAAATAATTT
>KE504687.1:1685239-1698200 GCA_000441515.1 Elaeis oleifera | reverse complement strand
TTTTTTGTAGTGTTTCTAATTGGATTAGGATTTGATTGGATTTTTAGTTAGACTAGAATTTATTCTTTCTTGGATGCAACCAAATTCCTAATTAGTTAGGAATTAACCATGCACCTAAAAGAAAAAGTCCCAGTCTACTGGGATTCTCCTTCTCCCTAGCACATGCCCCACTCTCTTAGCATTAGATGCTTTAGGATAAAGATAGGATTGGACCTAATAACTATTAGGTGAATGACTCAATGACAACTTTGCACCCATTGGTGAACGATAGATCTGACTTAACTAAGAAATATACCAATAACTGTTAGGTGAGGCTATAGGACTTAGAGATCGATGTCGCTCCATCTTGCTTAGTGAAGCAATAGACTCAGTGTTATCCACTCATTGGTTTGCACATTATCAATAATTGTTCGGTGAGGTGTGCATAGATCAGTGGGAACGTAGTATCCACTTGAAATCCTAATTGCATAGAGATTTCTATTTCTCCATCCGAGGAGTGTGAGAGACTCAAGAAAATGTGAGAATATTATTATTTTAAAATTTAAATAATTAAAATCAAGTATAAACATCTAACTAAAAATTTTACTCTCTACAGTTAGTCATATCGACTTCCAATCCACTAGCTCGTATCCTAAAGACCAACAAGTTGCTCGAAACTAATTATAAGGACTGACTCAGAAACTTGAGAAGAGTTCTCAATTCTGAGAAATTGACCTATATTCTTGATCAGAAAATCTCTGTGTTGCTGACTCATCCATCTCCTGATCAACGAGCTGCACTTGAGAAGTAGATGGATGATGATAATCGGATTAGATGCTACATCATGGCATCCATGTCTAACGATGTTCAGCATCAGCAAGAAGATATCAAGACTGCTAAGGATATGCTGACTCACCTGCAAGAGTTGTATGGTGATTAGAGTCGCACAGCTCACTTTGAAGTTTTCAAATGACTCTTTAAAGTGAAAATACATGATGGACAGTCGGTCCATGATTATTGTTTGATAATGATTAAGGACATCGAGGAGCTTCAAAAGCTCGATATGACCATAAACAAGAATTTGCATATGGATCTGATCCTGCAATCTCTTTCCAACTTATATAGATAGTTTATTGTAAACTACATATGAATAAGATTGATAGCATCTTGTCCAAATTACTTAATATGTTGGTGGCAGTTGAAGGGATCTTGAAGAGTTCAAGGGGCTCTATTCTGACAAGCCTAAAGAACAAGAAGGACTTACTTTCAGAAGATATGTTTGACTTGCTCATTATAGAAACTAATCTAACGATTTCCTCTTCTTCCAGTTGGATTTTAAATTCTGATTATAGTATACATTTATGCACTTCAATACAGGATTTAAAGAAAATAGAGGGTTGAGGGAAGGTAAAGTTACTTTTAAAGTCAGTAATGGGCAAAAATTGCCGCTGTGGTTGTAGGCACATTATCCTTTGTAATTACTGTCAAGATTTAGTTTAGTTCTAAAAGATTATTTTTATGTACTTGCAGCTTGCAAAAATTTGACTTCTATATCTATGCTAGTACAGGATGATTACATATTCAATTTTAATAAGGATCAGTGCTCAATTTATTTTAAAATAAATTATTGCACGTGCTTTTGTGATTGACGGTCTTTACTATTTGCATGTTGATGCATTAATGAATGTTAATGAGCAAGTAGTGAATGTCATAGAATCTAAAAGACCAAGAGATAGGCTAAATCAAAGATATCTATGGCACCTTAGGCTAGGCCACATATAAGAGGACAGAATTAACAAATTGGAGAAAGAAGGCCTTCCGAGCCATTGACTTCGAGTCTTATCTAATTTGTGAGTCTTGTCTTCAAGGAAAGATGGTCAAACTACCCTTTATGGGATATGAGAAAAGGAGATATTAGCCCTAGTACATACTGATGTGTATGGTCCATTTGATGTGTAGGTTAGGGTGGCTATCTTTACTTCATAATCTTTATCGATGATTATTCACAGTATGGATTTGTATACTTGATGCGACTCAAGTCTGAAGCCTTTGAAAAATTCAAGAAGTTCAGATATAAAGTAGAGAAGCAAACATTTAAATCCATAAAAATTTTTTGATCAGATCGAGGAGGTGAATATCTTAGTAGAGATTCTATAGCTATCTCAAGAATAATAGCATAGTCTCATAGTGGACACCTCCTAAAATACCTCAGCTCAACGGGATATCCGAAAGGAAGAATCGGACCATATTGGATATGGTCCGATCTATGATTAGCTTCACAGATTTTCAATATTTTTTGGGACGTATTTTTTCTGTAATTTATTTTTAAATAGGGCCCCTCTAAATCTATTCCTACCATACCATATGAGTTATGACATAGTAAGAAATCGAGTCTTGATTATCTCAAAATTTTGAGGATGTCCGGTTCATGTCAAGCGACAGCAAATGGACAAGTTAGAGGCTAGATCAATTAAGACTCGTTTCATGAGGTATCCTAAGGAATCCATATAATGCTATTTTTGCTTCCTAGAAGATCATAATATGATTATGAGCCATCATGTTGTTTCTTAGAAAAATAGTTTATCCAAGATGGAGGCAGTAAGAAAAAATTGAGCTTGAAGAAAAGATCTCTGAAAAGCCATGAGTCCTAAAGCCTGAACCCATTTATAGTGAGTCAGTGGATGTGGTATCTCCTCCACCTCATAGATCTAGTAGGGTCTCCCGTTCTCCTGAAAGATATTTAAGTATACTTACAGAGGATACAGAGGAAGCGTTCCTAATAGGAGATAGGGACCATGGAGATGATTCCAAAATCTATAATGAAGCGATGTTAGATGTTGACTCTGAGAAATGAAAGGAAGCAATGAAGTCAGAAATTGACTCTATGCATTCCAACCAGATTTGGACCTTGATAAATCCATCCGAAGGTATAGTACTTATTGGGTGTAAATGGATCTACAAAAGAAAATAGGTTCGGATGGTAAGGTAGAGATCTCTAAGATAAGGCTGGTAGTGAAGGGTTATAGTCAACGCGAAGGCATTGACTATCAAAAAATCTTTTCACCAGTGGCTAATAAGTATAATAAATATCCCAATAAAAGTATCAAAACATATAATGATTTATCTTATTCTTAAGACCTGATACTTGTGCTTGGGTTTTATAGGAAAAATGATCACCAATAAAAGAGCATGATTTGCAGATTAAAAGAAAGAAAATTTAGAACAAATCAGACTCAAAATAGATCTTGAATGGTGATCCAAAGGCAGCCTACAAATCATCTAGAAGCCCGGCCCACGGAAGCTTTGCTCGGCCCAAAGAAAGGCACGGTGAACAGTGGTTCAAATAGATCTGCGTGGGGTCTTGTGCCAGTTCCAAGAAGGTTCCAACTACCATGATGAGTGTTGGTGCGCTTGGCGGTTTCAAATAGGCGCGCCTGTGAGCTATGAGTGGCTTGGTTTAAGTCAAATAAAAGGAAGCAAGCAGGCGGGGTCCAGGGGCTACCATGGGATTCAAATCAAAAAAGAGGTGCACGGGTTTTGAGGTTGGGTGATTTAAAACACCTTGGGACTTCAGGCTTTGCATGAAGAGTGGGCCAAGTGCATTTAAATGCGGACACAAGAGAGCCTGGCATACAGCCGAGATGCGGCCTGGGTGCGGACGGAATTTAATCGAGTTAGGCAGCCTTAGCGGGCTGTCGCATAAGAACGCCTGGGACGCGACGAAGACTGAGATCGAAACAGAAAAGGACTTTGAATCCTCTTAAAAGACATATTCGGAGAAACTCTCAGCCTATAAAAGTAGGGGATCATGGACAGAAAAGGGGAGCGGCAGCAGCAAGCAAATCGAGCGAGCGGCAGCAGAAGCAGAGCCAAAGCACAGGAGCAAATAAAGCAGAATAATTTTTTTAATTATTATTTAGATACTAAAAAAATATAAAATTAGAGATCTTAATGCGTGGCTGAATTTTTTAATTCAAAAAAATGATGAACCTATAATAATTTTTTTATATTAATTTTATATAATAAATTATATTTTATTTATATTTTTCATTTTCTGAGATATTGATCTAACCTACACTGTCTATACCCTCTACTGACGTGTCGTGATTTCTGGATACGGTACGTGCCTGGGAGAGATAGATCATAGTACGTTAGATTAAATCTTATATCTTGTAATTAAATTTAGATAGTTTATACTCTAATAAGATGAGCCATGATCTATTGATACAGTCCGTACCCCCTAGAGATTAGCTATACTAATATCCTAATCATAAGAATTAATATTACAACATAAAAAAAAATCTAATTTGTATGGTGGATTCGAAATTTCTGGATTATCTCTCTGACTTATTTTTTTTCACAAATTAATTTATATTTGTAATTAAATTCTTGTTATTTTATTTCTTTTTAATCTTTCTACAATTAATTCTCTTTTATTTCTTCTTCTTCAAAAAAAAAAAACGATTACCTTAAATCCTTATGGAAATGATCCTAACTCATTCTATCTATATAGTTTGAGTTGATTTTTTTTTTTTATTCTTGACCACCTACGACAGCGACCAAATTTTGGCGCCATTGTCAGGATCTAGATACGATTATTTTTTATTTAATTTTTTTTACTCTTATTTTAGTTTCTTTTATTTACTTTCTAACTTACTTAGTTACTTAGTCAAACTTACTTTTTTCAAAAAAAAAAATCTCTACATTGACATCTCATAATCTACTTAGGGAATTAGATACTTAATCACAAAATCTAAAAATAAACAAATCAATTTACTCTTGACTAATTACCAAATTTGGCCGCTTTTTCTTCTTGCATTGCATAATTTCATAAAACATCTTAAGGGCACAAACCCTAAACAAGATAAGATGAGGATTTCATCATCCTTCCTTGGCCCACAAATCACCATCCTACATATTGCATTGACCTAAACCTTAATCTAAAATCAATTAGACGTTGACCCCTAAGGATTTTCGAGCTCAATAGAACAAGGGATCCTAAGAGTTGGATCGGATTAGGGTTAGTTAGTTTGATTGGTATCTAAGAAAGTGATTCAGGGACTACGTCCTAAAGGAAAGTGGTTATTTAATTGATTCTATTTGCTTACCTGACCAATTCAGTTGGTGTCTAAGAAAGTAATGGGAGGACCTCCACCAACCTTACACTTACCTAACCAGTTGAGTGGCTAGTCGTTTACCTGGAGTGCTCAAAGGTAATTTTGACAGTTAGAAACTGTCTAGATCTAGGGTTACTATAAGCTAGGATTGACTGCATAACTTGTTTACTAACCTACAAACATTAATCCTAATTAAAATATTCTTCTCTATCATCTTTAGATTCAGGACTCCTTAGGCTCTCATCTTTAGAATTCTCTTTTCATCTATCTCTCTTTTTTTAAAAAAATTATAAAATAACTAAAAATTCTCAAATTTCTTCTTGGATAAGGATATCTGGTCGATTGGTGAGAATAGATCCAAAACTTGCATCTAGTCCCGTAGACCTTAAGCCCACCATGGGTGAACCCGAACATGAATCTCGGATCTTGAAAGACCTTTGCTATCCAGTTAAGTCAGTCCAACCCTCATATATCAGACTGCCACAAACTGATACCAATTTTGAAATTAAATCCCAGATCATAAATATGCTTCCCAAATTTATCGAAATCAAGGATGCATACATTTTTATGAAAAATTTGAGGAAGTATGCGCCATGATGCGGCTCCAACAGCTCACTAAGGATGCTGTAAAACTTAGATTGATCAATTTTGCCCTCAAGGATAGTACCAAAAAGTGGTTATACAGTCTTCCTAACCAATCTATAGCATCATGGGAGGTTTTGCTAAAGTGTTCCTGAAAATTCTTTTTCACACCATAAGACTGTCAAATTTAGGAATGAAATTAATCAATTTTATTAATTATCCGGTGAGTTTTTTTGAAAGTGCTTTGATTATTTTAAGAATCTTTTGAGTCAATGCCCATACCATAGAATAGAAACTTGAAGGCTGTGCCAAATTATTTATGAAGGACTAGATCCAAACTCTAGAACCATGTTAGAATCAATGTGTCAGTATCAATTCATGAACAAAGAGCCTATAGAAGCCTGGCAATTTCTAGAGGACCTAGCAGAAAACAGCCTACAATGGAAGATTACTAGGGAACCTGATAGACTCACACCTTCAAGAGGAGGTGTATATCAAGTTCAATCTTCTCTAGCTGAAGAGGCTAAATTTACATCTTTGATCTGCAGGATAAAGGCCCTAGAACTCAAGGGACACACCCAAGTGAACCAAATCTCAACATCCACTTGCAATGGGTGTAATGCCATAGACCACACAATGGAAGGATGTCCTTTCTTGATGGGTCTAATCGAGAACGAAATGGTACAGATGAAAGCAGTCTATCAAAAATCTACAAATGATCCCTACGCACCAATGTACAATCTAGGATGGAAGAACCACCTAATTTTTTTGGTCAAAATGTCAAACTCAAGTAGACCTGTCTTCACTCAGCCCAACCTTAGATCCACTCAACCATCAAATAACCCTTAGGTTCAGTAATAATCAAAGGTTTAACTCACTAAAAAGAGTCTAGAAGTCCTAGCAAAATCGACTGCTAACACCAACACTACACTAAATAACTTCATGCAGACCACGGGTCAGCTTTTAACTTTCAACACCCAGGCTATTGCCCGTTTAGAGATGCAGCTAGGTCAACTAGCCACGGTTGTGAGTGAAAGAAAAAAGATAAACTATTGAATCACTTCGAGGCTAATCCTAAGATCCAGAACAATCAAGGACCGCAACAAGAAGCCCAGATCAACCAATTAAATGCAATTCATACCTTAAGGTCTGGAAAATAAATAGACAACCATGTCGGTGTACCTGAAGATCAAAATGATCCATTATCTAAACCACCTCATAAGCAAGTGACGGATCAGACCGAGTCTAAGAAGCCAGGTAGGTCTAAGGAGTCAACAAAGATTAACGAACCACCCAAGCCACTTGCAGAATCCACCTCAGGGTTTAAGTAAGTCGAGACATCACCCACCAATCCTGTAGCTCCTTTTCAAATAGACTTAGATTCAATAGACACTCAGTCCATATGGATCAAATCTTAGAGATATTTAAACAAGTGAAAGTAAATATCCCTTTATTGGATATGATCTAACAAGTTCCCACATACGCCAAATTCCTCAAAGATCTATGCACAAAGAAAAGACCACCAATGTTCCCAAAAAAGTCTTATTGGCCACCAGTGTGAGCTCATACCTGTCGAGCCACATGCCTATCAAATACAAAGATCCAGGATCTCCTACAATCTCTTGTGTCATTGAGAAAACCATCATTGATAGGGTCTTATTAGACTTAGGGGCTAGTGTGAACATCTTACTTTATTCGATCTATGAAAATTAAGGATAAGAGAATTAAAGCCTACAGAAATCATATTGCAATTGGCAGATCGATCAGTGAGGGTCTCCAAAGGAGTTATGGAGGATGTGTTAATCAAGATCGATAATTTCATTTATCCTATGAATTTTATGATCCTCGAGACTGAACCAATATCTAATCCAAAAGGTTATATCCTAGTAATCTTAGGAAGATCATTTTTAGCAACCACCAACGTCTTAATCAATTACCGTAATAGACTCATGAAGCTCTCATTTGGAAACATGACCGTTGATCTTAATATTTTCAATCTTGAAAACAAAAGGGACTAACTCGTTGACATAAACCTAATCCAGAATGAGATCTATGAGCCCATTGACCTAGGAGAAGAAGATTTTGACTATAATCTCTGGTCAGATAAAGAATCTGAAATAGCTTATGAAATTTCTTCATCTAGCGATCAGAGAGTTCATCCATAATAGCAACCACCTATCGAACCACTTGTAAGGATAGATGAACCAATACACAAGCCATCGATTGAGGAAGCACCGAAACTAGAACTCAAAACACTCCCTGAGCATCTCAAATATGCGTATCTAGGTCCATCAGAAATTCTGTCCATAATCATCGCATGAGACCTATATCAAACCCAAGAGGAGGAACTTTTAGCTGTCCTCAGAGAAAATAAAGAAGCCATAGGCTGGACCATGGCTGATATCAAAGGGATTAGCTCTTCAATTGTCCAACATCGAATTCATTTAGGAGAGAAAGCCAAGTCAATTAGAGACCCCCAAAAGAGACTTAACCCAGCTATGAAGGAGGTAGTGAAGAAAGAGATTCTCAAATTACTAGACAATAGAATTATCTACCCTATTTCAGATAGTTCATAATTTAACCCAATTCAAATAGTGCCTAAAAAGTCTGAGATAACAGTAGTCCAAAATGAAGCAAATGAGTTAGTACCGACTAGATTCTAAACTGGATGGAGAGTCTGTATTGATTACAGAAAATTGAATGTGGCCACAAGAAATGATCAATTTTTCTACAATTTATTGACCAGATATTGGAAAGGTTAGCCGGACATGAGTTCTATTATTTTTTGATGGATATTCTGTCTATAGTCAGATTTCTATAGCACCAGAGGATCAAGAGAAGACCACATTTACCTGTCTATTTAGAATTTTTGCCTATAGACATATGTCCTTTGGTTTATATAATGCTCTATCTACTTTCTAAAGGTATATGGTCAGCATTTTTTCTGATATGATTGAGAGATTTCTAGAAATATTTATGGATAATTTTTCTATCTTTGGCTCCACCTTCTCTGAGTGCCTACATCACCTAAGATTAGTCTTAAAAAGGTGTAAGGAGAAACACCTAGTGCTTAATTGGAAAAAATGTCAATTCATGGTTAAAGAAGCATAGTACTTGGCCATGTTATCTTAAAAAAAAAATAAATGGATAAAGTCAAAGTAGATCTGATTGTAAATCTTTCACCATCCAAATCAGTCAAAGAAATTCACTCATTTTTAAGACATGCTGACTTTTATAGGAGGTTTATTAAAATTTTAGCAAAATAGCTCGACCACCGACCAATCTTCTTATCAAAATATCAAATTTGATTTCACTTCTTAGTGCCTCGATTTTTTTGAGCATCTTAAAAGGTATTGACATCCGTCCCCATCACTCACTCATCTGATTGGACTCAATCCTTTGAACTCATGTGCGATGTATTTAATCATGCCATCGAAGCTATTTTAGGATAAAAATTGATAAGCTGTCGCGAGTCATTTACTATGCCAGTAGGACCCTTAATGATGCGTAGCTTAACTACTCAACCACTGAAAAAGAGTTCTTGGTTATCGTCTTTGCCTTCAAAAAGTTTAGATCTTATTTGGTTGGATCACATGTCATTGTATACACTGATCACTCAGCCATTAGATATCTCTTGATAAAGCAAGATGCAAAAGCACGCTTGATTCGATGGATTTTACTTCTTAAAAAATTTGACATAAAAATCAGGGATAAGAAGGGAACCAAAAATATTGTGGCTGATCATCTGTCCTGATTGATTGATGCACCCTCTAACGAACCATCAATAAAAAAGTTTTTCCTGATGAACAACTCATATCTGTGACCAAAAAACCATGGTATGCTGATATTGTCAATTGCTTAGCCACTGGTAGTATTCCCTCTTACTGGACCACTCAGAATAAACACAAATTCTTTACCCAAGTAAAGTATTTTATTTGAGACGATCCATATCTGTTTAAACAATGTCCTGATCAAAGCATTAGAAGATGTGTCCCAGACCATGAGATCAAAAGTATCTTATCTTTTATCACGACCAAGCCTGTGGTGGCCACTTTGGATCCAAAAAAACTACCACAAAAGTTCTCCAACGTGGATTCTATTGGCTCAATTTATTTAAGGACGCACATGAGTACTGTAAAAGCTGCACTAGATGTCAACAAATAGGATGGATTACAAAAGAGATATGATGCCATTAAATCCTATCTTAGTTGTTGAGATTTTTGATATGTGGGGTATTGATTTTATGGGACCACTTTCAAACTCTTTTGAAATAATATATTTTAGTGGTTGTTGATTATGTGTTCAAATGGGTAGAGGCTATACTGTGTAGATCGAATGGCAGCAAAATTGTTATCAAATTTTTTTAAAAATCTTCTCTCATTTTGGAATCTCTAGAGCCATTATAAGTGATCAGAGAATATATTTTATAATCGATCTTTTGAAATTCTAATGAAAAAAATATAACATCACCTACAAATTGATCACACCCTATCACCCCCAGACTAGTGGATAAGTCGAAGTTTCAAATCATCAAATCAAACAAATCTTAAAAAAAACTGTGAGCATCAATAGAAAAGATTGATCATTGAAGCTAGTGGATGCTCTTTGGACATATCGCACTATTTTCAAAACCAACTTAGGAATGTCTCCTTATAGGCTTGTGTTTGGTAAAGCATATCACTTGCCAGTAGAGCTTGACCATAGGGCTATGTGGGCCATCAAAAATTTGAACATAGATCTAGATGAGGCTGGACAACATAGAAAGCTGCAAATTGATGAACTTGATGAAATCAAGAATGAGACATACGAAAATGTTAAGATATACAAAGAACGAACTATGATATTTCATGATCGAATAATCCTTAAAAAATTATTTTTATCTGGTCAAATTTTTTTTTGTATAACTCTAAGCTACATTTATTTCTTGAAAAATTTAGATCCAGATGGACAGGGCTGTATATAGTAAAAGAAGTTTTCTCTCATGAGGCTATAGAGATTAAGAACCCAAGCAATGGTGCTATTTTTAAAAAAATTGGACAACGATTGAAACCATTCTTAGAGTTGCCTACTAAAGTTGAGGAGGAGGCCATGATTCTCCACGAGCCTATTTATTCTGACTGATTTTATATCATGAGTTTAGTCCAGCTGAAGACTTGAAACTTAGTATTTTTGGGAGGCAACCCAATTTTTTTTCTTTATTTTAGTGATCTTCATTTTTTTAAAGAATAATAGACTGCTCTGTATGGAAGTACCTGTCAATAAATGAGTATGCTTATAAACCAGGTGGTATCTCTCTTTGTTTATTTATCTATCTCTACTTTATTTTTTCTTACTTTATTGAGGACAATGAAAATTGAATTGAGGGTAAGGGTAATAAAAAAAAATACTTCAAATAAATTAGTATTTAGCGTTTAGGTACCTGATTAGGTTACAGATTTGAGTGAAACCAAGAAAATTTATTTTGAAGAAAATTGATGCACAGATTAGAGAGTTTATGAGATACTGAGGGATTAAATATTAAGAAAATTCAATAAATAGTTAAGTTGAGAATAGAAATATTTTTTTCTTTTCTTTGAGTATTTTTTATTTTTTTCTTTTTTTGTAGTATTTTTATTTTCTCCTACCAATGTTAAAGAAGAGTTATTTCCTATAGGCTTGTATAGGATAACTATGCGTTTCTTCATAAAAATTTTTTTTTTCAAAAACTTTATGCTGAGTAACTAGGTCTTTTGCCTAAGCAAGCATTGAGTTTCACATCAAAAAATATGAAGGACAAAGAAACTTTATTGTAAAGCTAGTCTTAACTCGTAGTCTGTTTGATTCGAGCAAGTAAGTTCGAGGAATATTTCATATCTAGTATCCTAAAGCCAACTGGTTTGAGAGTCATTGACTGAAAACTCACTACATGGGTTAGATAGAAAGTTTAAAGGGTTAAGATACTCAATAGCGGTATAATATTAAAGAAATAAAAAAAAGAGAAAAAAAAATCAATAAATGAAGGATGGAAGTAATACTACACTTGCCCATATGAAAGTAGATGATTTAGAGATAAAGGTAGGGATAATTTAAAAAATTTAAAAAATTTAATGTTCTTGGCTTAACTTCTACATTGATTAGTATTAATATTCCAATAATATACGTCACTCATACTCTACTGAATATCAATAATGTTTTTTAAAAAAATTATCTTGATAAAACTTGAAACTCTAAACTAAATGATACTTATCACTAAATCTTTTCTTTACTCGAGGACGAGTAAAGTTCAAGTTGGAAGATGTGATAAGTATAATAAATATTTCAATAAAAATATCAAAATATATAATGATTTATCTTTATTTTTTAAGAATTGATATTGTTGTTTAGATTTTGCAGGAAAAATGATCACCAATAAAAGGAGCCTGATTTGCAGGTAAAAAAAAAGAAATTTCAAACAAAGCAGACTCAAAATGAATTTGAACGGTGATCCAAAGGCAGCCTACAAATCATCTAGAAGCCCGACCCACGGAAGCTTTGCTCGGGCCAAAGAAAGGCGTGGTGAACAGTGGTTCAAATAGATTTACATGGGGTCTTGTGCCGGTTCAAAGAAGGTTCTGGCTACTGTGATGGGTGTTGGTGGGCTTGGCGGTTTCAAATAGGCGCGCCTGTGAGCTGTGAGCTTGGTTTAAGTCAATAACAGGAAGCAAGCAGGCGGGGTCCAGAGGGCTACCATGGGATTCAAATCAAAATACATGGGCTTTGAGGTTGGGTGATTTAAAACACCCAGGGGCTTCAGGCTTTGCATGAAGAGTGGGCCAAGTATATGTAAATGCGGACACAAGAGAGCCTGGCATACGGTCGAGATGCGACCTGGGTGCAGACGGAATTTAATCGAGTTAGGCGGCTTAGCGGCTGTCGCATAAGAATGCCTGGAGTCTTTTTTTTTCTAATTAATATAAAAAAATTAATTATAAAATAATTAAGTTATAATTTATTTATCGGTTTGATATAAAATAATAAATATCATTTTGAATGGCATTTTATCATGCCACGTCACCCCTCTCCAATTTTCACGTAAACCATGCGAAAAAAAAATAAAATAAAATACCATTTCATATGGCATTTTTAAAACGCCATTCCAAATGATATTTTAAAACATCATATTAATTGACGCTATTAATTATTCTCCAAAAAATAAAAAATGAAAAAAAAATTAAAATTAAATTTAAATTTATAAAAATAAAATTATAATTTTGATAAAATAAAATTATCGTTTCAAATTAGTATCTCCATTTCAATTACTTTTA
>KE504687.1:1635998-1657803 GCA_000441515.1 Elaeis oleifera | reverse complement strand
AATACCGTTGATATCTGATCAGAAGATTGAAGAAATGTTAATTATAATTATGCAAATTTTATGAATTATTATTGAAATTAAATATTATGGTTGTTAAGATTGTAATGATTTATTTTGGCCTTGCATATTCTTTAGGGCTCGCTCTAAGGAGTGTGCGGCCATCACGTATCCGACCCGGGTGTTGGATTCGGGGCGTGACAGTTTATATCATAGATCCATTATTAGATGGTTTGTAGATCAGATCTAATACATGTTTAGATTAAAATATTTAATCTACATTTACTTACACTGCTTAATTCAAAATATTTTGAAATTACATGCATGAAACCACCTAATCCAATAGGATCAAGCAACAATTGTATGCTTCTTACAATGCCAAGAAATAAGAGATCATGAAGCGAGAAACAATCTCTAGTTGTAGACCATCGATCAGTTGGATCATCAGTTCAATCAGCATCAGAATATACATGAAGACAAAAAGAGGACTGAGAGGAGAAGTGAAATCCATAGAAGATTGTGCCTTTGACATATCTTAATATATATAGAATTGCAGCATAATGAACCGATCGAGGTGCGGCCATAAATTGACAAATAATATGAACAGCATATGATATATCAGGTGAAGTGACTGTGAGATAGATAAGCCTACCAATCAGTTGTCAACAAAAATAGCATCGAAAAGAAGTTCTCCATCCATTGGTCGAAGTTTAGCATTTGATTCTAATGGTGTATCAACAATCTTACTATTAGATATCTCAGCTCAAGATAAAAGATCAGAGGCATATTTGATTTGAGATAAATAATAGCCATCAGATGATATGGTTATCTCAAGGCCTAAAAAGTAGCTTAAAGGATCCAAATCTTTCACCTCAAACTGTTGGCTAAGAGAGCACTTTAAATCACGAGTCTTAGTAAAATCATCATCAGTGATTATCATATCATCTACATAAAGTAGCAAGATAATGGTGCCTTGATTTGATTTTTTGAGAAATAGGATAGAATCATGTGAACTGAAAGAAAAATCAAGATTCTTAACTGTAATACTAAATTTTGAAAACCAAGCATAAGGAGCCTGCTAGAGCCTATACAGAGCCTTCCAAATTTGTAGACTTTATTGGAAGAATGATCCAGTCTAGGCGGAGGCTGCATATAAACCTCTTCTTCAAAATTACTATTGAGAAACTCATTTTAACATCCATTTCAAAAAGAGATTATTAGCAAACTGTAGCAACTACAATAAGAGCTCTCATAGTGGCAATACATGTCACAGGAGCAAAAGTCTCCTCATAATCTATATCATACTCCTGAATAAATCTCTTTGCTACCAAGCGGGCTTCATAGCATTCAATACTTTCATGAGATTTAGTCATGATCTTATACACCCATTTGCACCTAACTAGAGTTTTCCTTGAGGTAAGTCATCCAAGTCCTAAGTTTACTTTCTTTAAAGCATCAAGTTCTTTTTCATTGCATGCTTACTATAGAGGACTAGAAGAGGCTTCAGGGAAAGAGTAGGGTTCATGCATGAATGGTGGCAAGGGCAGAATAAACATGAAAACCATCAAGCCTAACATTTTGAGTTCTATTTCAGATAGGATAACGATCAGAGAAATGAGAACTAGAAGAGAGGGTACCTATAACAAGGGACTGGTCAAGAGATTCATCTAATTGTCTAGAATCATCAGGAGAAGCTGTAGTTGTAGCTATTTGAGTTTCAGTGACTACAGTCTTTCATCATGATCCGAGAATAATTTAACATTGGGATTAGTGAAAGGAAATTTTCATGATTAAAGTCAATACTGAACTTTGAGACACTAGAAAACATTGTATTTTCCCAAAACTAACATGACGAGAGACTCAAAGACGCTCACTAACAAGATCATAACAATGATAGCCTTTATATTCTATACCATACCCAAGAAACAACATAATCTAGAGTGTGGTTCCAATTTGTTGTGTTTATGTGGTTGAAGAAGAATAAAACATGCACAACCAAAAGTTCTGATATTAAGGTAATTAGGAGAGGTACCATATAAATGCTCATAAGAAAATTGATCAGTTGTAACCTGAGAAGGAACCTGATTTATGGTGTAAAAAATAGTGAGAGTAGCTTCTCCCCAAAATTGTTCAAAAATAGAAGCAGATATAAGCAAGGTATGCATAGTATCGAGAATGTGCCTAAGTTTGCATTCTATCCAACCATTTTGTTGAAAAGTGCCAGGACATTAAGAGTGAGAAACAGTACCATCCCATTTAAGAATATCAAATATTGCAGACTGTTTGTACTCAAATGCATTATTAGATTTGAAAACCTTAATGTTATAGAAAATTATATTTGACTATGGTAGAAAATCACTATAAATATTAACCAGTTCATGCCTGTTACGCATTAAATAAATCCAAATAAATCAGAAAAGTTATCAATAAATATAACAACATAGCGAGATCCTCCCATTGAAGGAATAGTAGATGGTCCCCATATATCAGAATGAATAAGATCAAATCGTACAGAAGTAAAAGAATTGCTTTTATTAAAAGGTAAAGCTAGTTATTTGCCAAGTTGATAAGCAAGACAATGAAAATCATTTAAAACAACTTTGCCTAATTTTCACTAGATGCTAAAGTCTTAAGTTTAGCTTTGGAAGCATGGCCTAAGTAAGAATGCCAATCACTAAGAGATTTTGAACTAGATTTAACCATAATAGCTAAAGATAGACCATATGAGAGATGTATAGATGTAAGCTCAAATAATCGTCCAACTTTATGGCATGTCCCAACAATCTTTTGGTCAGTGAATTCTGCACAACAACACCCTTGTGTGAGAAGAAAATATCAAAATCAAGATCGCACAATTGGTCAATAAAAAGTAAGTTCATGGATAATTTTAGAACAAAATATGTATCAAGAATAGACAAGTATAGTGTATGGATAGAGCCAATATGACTGATATTCGTAAGTGATCCATCAGTAGTTTGTATAGATAGAATATTTAAGACAAATATTTAGATGAAAAACAAGATGAATCAGAAGTCATGTGATTGCAGCATGCTAAATCAAATGGTCAAGAAGAATCATCTGATGTGATTGAGAAAGTAGAAGACTGTAAGTTTGCACGATATAGATCTTGATTGTCAATAGTCTCAAGGTCAGCTCCAGAGAGATTGGATATGCTAGATGACTCCTCAACCTTGTATCATCTGAACTATGAGCAGCAGTAGCAGGATGTTGAGGAGGGCACCAAGAACTAGTGAATTGTTCACCATTCTCTCGTTCATGCTTTTCTTATTTTTCAATTTCTAGCATTGTTGAACAGTGTGACCCTCTTTCTTGCAATATTTGCAAGAAACATATACAGTAGCTAATGCAAAAGAAGATGGTGTAGCTAGAATAGAACTAAACGAAACATGTATGCTTCTTCGAGTCTCCTCAGTAATGAGTTTTGCAACAACCTTATCAAGACTGGGCAATGGGTCACAGTGTAATAAGATAGTTTTAATATTTTCATAATCATTATGTACTGCAGTAACAAACTGATGCAAGCGCAACTCATCATAATATTTGTAGAAAATAGTAGCATCTTGATTTGCCATTTTGGTTCAGACAAAGCTAGTTGATCCCAGATATAAAAAATTTTGGAATAAAAGTCAGAGATGGACTGACCCGGTTGCTATCACATACCATGCAAAGTATTCAAGTATTGTCAGCGGCATGCAATGTTAGTAGTAGAATACTATTGAGCAAGAAAATCTCATACCTCTTGGGCAATATCAAAATGATCAAATTGTTGTCTAATAGATCGCACGGAGGTGTTACCAAACCATGAGATAATTTTATGATTATTACCGTCTCATTCTTCAAGATGGGTTTTATGAACATCCTTAGTCTTAGTATCCCATCTGATAGGTTCTTGAAAATTACTTGTAGCATAATGCCAGAGTTTGCATCCCTTGAGAAAATTGTGCTTATCCTGAACCCAAATTGTGTAGTTTGTCCCATCCAAAATAGTATTGATCGGTTGAGTGACATCTTATTGAGCCATTGTGAGAAAGCTAATAGGATCAAGAAATGACAACAAGATGCGAACGCATAAAGTTCAACGAAGCAATCCATGAATCCATAAGTGAATCATGATAGAGAAGAGCCAATGGGGATTGACATGTGCCAAGGGATGATGACGTGGATGACATGTATTACCGTCAATCAACTTCAAGGACAGTGCATAGGGAGAGAAATTGCACTGAAAGAGTTTGTGGAAGATTTTTCTTAAGCCTAGGACATAGGCTTTGATATCATGTCGAAGAATTTAGAAGATGGTAATTGAAGAATTTAGAAAGATAATATTGAGATGAATATGATTGTATATTTTTTATATTTTTTATAAGAGACTTTATATATAGAGTAATAAAGATCTAGATATAATAAATCATAATATTTTGTTACCTAATTTATCTCCTATGATTGATATATATCTCCTAATTGATGCAATCAAAGATACATGTATATACACTAACAAATCATATTTTTTAAAAAATTAAGAGTGATATTTGGTAAATGAATGATGAACTATTTAAATTTCTCTACATTTGATGGGATTTGGCACCATTAATGTATATATGGATCCATGCCAAATTTTTAATTCTTTTCTACATTTGATGATTTAATTCATTTTACAAAACAATAATTCATTCCTGGATGATATTTGCTAGATTGTCTTTATACTTTATCCTCTAATCGTGTATCAACTTTAGAGATTTTAATCTATAATAAAAGCTATTCAGTATATTATGATGGAGAGAAACAATTGAGTCACTCTATATATAAGGAGCATTAACAAAGATTCTATTTTATATTTTTTGATAAATTAAATTCTATTCTCAAGATATTTCTGTCATAGTTTACTCTTGGACTTTATTAAAAATTAATTTCACATTTGAAAACATCATGGCATCACAAATAATAAAATTTTAATAATTTTAAAATAATTGATAGCAGAAACATACACCTGATTTTTTTTTTTAAAAAAAAGTTTATTTCAACAAACTTAATGTTAATATATCTAAAATTAAGCTTCCATATATATACTATGGTTTGCATAAAAATCCAATAAATCCAGTATATTGATAAATATTGATATTAATCCATGTATCCTCTAATAACAAAAATATTTAATAATGAACTATAGATTTTTCTCTTTTCTAACTTCTGGTGTAGTAATGTCTAATTGAATCAATGGACCGGAGATTTTTTAACTTATATCTCGAAAAAGAATTTTGTAACAAAATTATCAAAATAAATTATCAAGTAAAATTAGTCATCACATGAATTATTGATAACATACTATATCCTATATTTGATGAAATCCTAGTTGTATAATATAACCGTATTATATCTATAATATGTATATATTTGTCGCTACAAAAGAAGCAAATTTTAAATTTTTTTCTCTTTTCTTCAACCTAAATCCTTTGGAATGCCATGTCTTATAGTGGAAAAATAATGTAGCATCGATTTTTTAAAAAACATTGTGTAAATGTCTAGTCTTAATTAGGTTTTAAGTGAATGCTCAAAAGCATAACTTATCCAATGGTCAATTAGAATATCAATGAAACAAATAAACATACCCAATTTATTGATAATTTATGGCATATGAATACACTATCATTTTCTATCATATATAGTAGTGGTAATGTCTATAAATAATTATTTTTTGGATCGATATATATATCTTTATATATAGTTATTGTTGTATAATAATTTATGGTCTTCAAGACAAATAAGTCTACTTAATCTACATAATAAATACTACACTTGAAAATTTTGTGAGATTCAAAATCAAGCTAGAGCCAAATATCAGCTTGGCATAAGTTAGATTGTGTGTGGTTCTTGTTTTGAAGAATTTGTTTTCTTGGGACTCATCTATGTCGTTATGATTTTGAAGACGAAGGATATACAATAGAAACATAGCACTTGGCTACAATAGTTAACTAGATCTTAAGATGCTTGGTTTTTAAGCGTGCAACTTGATCCATTTTAGATGTCCCACACTTATTGTTAAGTGTGCGCTTTGAATTTCTTGATCCATCCTATTCCATGATTCAGATTGACAAATTGGGAGCAAAAATGTTGCATTTTTTTTTTTAAATTGAGATCTATGATGGTAGCATACGACTTTGGCTGATAGGTTCATGTCTAGAGACCACCATTGACCTCTTCTGGGGTGGAACGCGGTGGGAGGTGGAGCCTCATGGTATGAATCGATCCAATCCGTCTTTGATATATATATTTTTACCTCATTTTTGATAGACAGGTGTTATGAGCTGTTTTGGGTGTTACAATTCGTTTAGAGGCAACTCTGTTCTTGTAGACCTTTTTTTTTTTGATTACTATGGAATCTATACCCATCCTCACCTATGGATGTAACCTATGGCCGAACCATATAAATCTTTGAGTGCTATATTTTCTTTCTATTTTTCTTCTTGGATCTCTTTATTCTTCTTCATTTGAGTCTATGTACTTCTTTCATCTAAATCCATTTCAATATTTATTAAGAAAGGCAACAACTTTGTTGATTGTGAAACATATATCCTCCATGAATTAGCACACTAGTCCAGTTCTATGGAATTATGACACCACCATCCTAGAGAGCTTGGTGAATTTTATTTGATAGTTCCCATTGCTTATATTCATATATAAACTGATTCCTTAAAGTTTGTAAAAAATGTACTTAATTCAAAATATTTAAGAACAACCCAAGAAATGAACCTATCATCTAGCTAGCATCCGACAGCCAATATTATAAACATCATTATTCTATTATAATGATTATGATGAAACATTACTTAACCAAGAAAATAATAAATCTGATTTTAGTTCAAAATTAATTATCTATCATAATATATAGCATTACAGCAGTCGAATAATGGCATTACAAATATTTTATACTTAAATAATAGTTCATTTATATTGTGCCAATTGCCATATCTACTTTTAGAAAATTATTACAAAAGTGAGCATTGAAATTATCAAATCATACCTATGTTAAATTATGGCATTGTAAGCTGATGTTGTTATAATGGTACAATAATTATGCATATAGCTTAATATAATTTTATAGATCTAGACAATGTACAAGCACTAATACAAGCAGACTGCTATTTTGAAGCTTAAGCTTTAATAGTATTTCCTTCTGTGCTCTTTCAACTTTGATTTCTTGGGGAGACATATTCTATTAGAAAAGTACATCCTTGTAAAAATAAAATGCTCAACACAAATAAATAATGAAAAAATATTATGTCAAAATATGATTCCAAATATTTGTTTCATGACAAATCACAACCAAACTTTGAAAACTATCTCTTAATTAATATGCACTGGAGTAAGTCAAGTTGACAACAAACTAAAATCATGGCTTGAGAAGCATGACAAAAAAAAAAAAAAATGGTAGACTTGGTAGGGCATACAATCAAACTATCCAACACAATAAAAAGCTTGAACTAGGCTTGGATTTGGTCACGTATTTATCATCATGTTAGCCTCGGAAAATTTATATTGACATTAACCCATTGATGGACGTCATTGTTTCGCATGTCCAGCTTGCCTGTGCCAAATACTACCCTTAAGGGCATAATAGATGTAGACAAGGTTCATGCTGTTGACAAAATTTGTGGTCAACCTTCTTATTCCTTTTCTCTGAGCATGGATTAATATTTAAGTACAATGAGCCACAAAAATGATAAGTGTGGCTGTACAAAAGTGATAAATATGGTTGTAAAAAAATGGTAAATAATTATGAAAATATGTATAATAAGAGGAGAGAAATCAGAAGAGAATATTCAAAGATAATACTACTAGTTATGATAAATTCTCTTGATTGCTCAGATTATAGTTGACCCTTAATTATTGAGATCTTAGCTTGATTTTGTCCTTTCTATTCTTCTTGGCTTGATTCTATGAGATTATGGTAGCAATATGATTTTGGCTTATTTTATTAGATTGGCTAATTGGTTGCTGAGATCTTGACTTATTCTGTTCATATCTCCCCTTAAATTGATGCGTCAAATCAGCAAACATAAATTTGCTAACTAAGTAAACATGACAAGTAGAAGCTATGGATTTGGTAAACAAGTTTGCTAATTGATCATGAGATGAGACATGGAAAGGATCTAGTGTTTTGTCTTATATAAGTTTCTTGATGTAATGATGGTCGACCTCAGTATGCTTAGTTTATTCATGATGAACTAGATTAGTGGTAATATGAATGATACTTGTATTGTTTGCATAGAGAAAAGTTGACTATTGAAGAGGGACTCCAAATTTTATGAGAAGATGTCGAAGTCATACAATTTCAGAGATAATCAAGGACATGGCTCGATATTCTGCCTCTGTTAAAGACTTAGAAACTCTATCTTACTTTTTGCATTTCCATGAAATTGGTGATGAACCCAACAAAATACACCAACTAGTGGTTAAGCATCTCATGTCAAGACATCCAGCATAATTTGTATCTGCAAATGCAGTAAGAGTAAGAGAAGAATCTGAAGGGAAAAATAAATTGTGACCAAGTATTCATTTCAAATATTGAATGATATGATGTAGTGTAATAAGATGCATTCAACATGGATTAAAAATAAATTGACTCACAATTTGTATTGCAAAGAAATATCTGATTTAGTTATGGTCAAATAGATTAGACTTCTTATGAAGCATCTATATAAAGTTGGATCTGATATATGCTGTCCATCTTCTCACTTCAATTTCATGCTAAATTCCATTGGTGTCGGACAAATCTTATTATCTGCCAGATTGGCTAGCTTGATCAAGTCTTTGGTATATTTCTTTTGACTAAGGAATAAATCATTAGTCATATAAGAGACCTCCAAACTGAGAAAGTAAGTGAGAGAACTGTGATAGTCCCACATCGATGGGGTAGGAATTTAAGTGGGGTTTAAATATTTATAATAACCTACATGGGCTACTACCAACAACTGGGCCTAGGTATTTTTGAGCCATGTGGTTTAAGGTCCAAACAAGTTGTTGGGTCAGTGGTCGGTGTGGGGCGTGACAGAAATAGTGTCAGAGCCACTCCCAAAGATATTATCATGTGGGCCATGCTGGAACAGATTGTGCATTCCGGTGAGGTACCCTCGATCCGATGGGAAGATTGACCACCGAAGATGGTGACAGCGGCATCGTGGGCTTACCTCCGGAGTCTCACATGGATGTGAACTGCGAAGGCATACTGAGGCCAAGTGGGCCTTGACGAGGATGTCAAAGATTTAAATGGGGGAGATTGTGATAGTCCTACATCGGTGGGTAGGAATTTAAGTGGGATTTATAATAACTTACATGGGCTACTACCAACAACTGGGTCTAGACATTTTTGGGCCACGTGGTTTAAGGTTCAAACAAATTGTTGGGTTAGTGATTGGTGTGGGGCATGACAAGAATCAAGATCTTTCATATGAAAAGAACCTTGTAGAAAACTCTCTCAACAATTCCTTTACTATCACTTTCTGTTATAATCATATCAACAACACATATAAAAGGATAATTATTCCATTAGTGGAGTGATGAGTAAATAATGAGCGATCATTAAGATTTTGCCAGTAAAACATTTAGTAGAATGAAAGTTTTCAAATCATACCCGAGGAGCCTGCTTGAGACCATAAAGTGACTTATGAAGTTTGTACATCAAATTCGAACTAGGAGGATAATATCTAGGAGGCTCTATATGGATAATTTCTTAAGATTGTCATGTAAAAAGATATTTTACATCCATCTGATGCAAAAATCATCTTTAATAGTGGCTACAGCAAGTAGTGTACGAGCAGTTATCACAAAGAACCATGGGCTACAAGACGTGATTTACATCGATCGAGAGAACCATCAAGTTTTACTTAATAGCATACACCCACTTACTACCAATCACAGATACATCATGTGGTCAAGGAACTAAGTCTCAAATCTGATTTATCTCAAGAGCATGAATCTCCTCTGCCATTGCTTTTCTCTAACATATCCAAGCTTCACTGCTTATTTATAGATAGAAAGAATAAAATATAGTTAATAGTAGTTAAGAAAGAAGTAGAAGGACTATACCATTCAGGAGAATAACTGAATTAGTTGGATGGTTGACCAAAGTTGCAATAAGTAGAATGTCAAAGTGGTGGTGGACTGGTATTCTCAATAGGCATAGAGGAGCTTGGTAAAGATCTTGATATAGAACCTTCATGAGTATTATCAGTTGGGGGCATTAATTGTTGGTGTCTCCATTGTTGAACATGGAGAAGCATCTTCAACACCTATTATATTAGTATGTCTCAACAACAAAGTAGATGAGAAATCAGATAAAAATGAGATAGATTGACTAGACTCTTTGAACAGAAAGGATAAATGATAATAAGAATTTTAAAAAAAAGATAACATGGCGAGAGACACATATAAGTTTACTTTATGAATCATAACAAAGATAACCTTTTGTTATTACTATATTCAAGAAACACACAATTTGTAGCCTTAGAAGATAATTTATGTTGTTCATAGGGAGATAGTAACATAAAGCTAGTACATCCAAAGGCAAAAAGACGAGAATAGTCCGGTGGTTTATTATAAAGATAATACCATAATAATTTATTATCAACAATCAGTGTAGATTGTCGATTAATGAGAATACTACTGTATGAACAGCCTCTATCCAAAATTTAGAAAGAATATTTGACTTAATTAATAGGGTTCAAGCTATTTCACTAATGTGATGATTCTTCCTTTATACCGTCCCATTTTGCTTAGGAGTTCCACGACAAGATTGTTATGATAAATTTTCTTTCATTAAAAATAAATTAAGTACAGAAAAGCAAAACTCTCCATCTAGATCTGAATATAATATTTTTATTATTTTTTCAAATTATGTTTCAATCATAGTGATAATATTTTAGCTATATTTGCGAGTTTAGATTTAGCATGTAGAAATAACCAAGTAACCATATATATCGATAAATAATAAACAAATATCTATAACCTAGTTGAGAAAGAATTAGAGATGGACTCGATAAATCACTATGGATCAATCAAATGGTGCATCAACTTTAGTATTACTAGAAGAAAAGATAATTTGAAAGCTTTTTCGAGAGCACAACTTTGACACTTATGATCAAAAGATAGATTTGACATTTAATTTATTTGAAAGAAGATCAGACTTAAACATATGCTCAAGTCAATTTGTCCAACATTTTTGATGGATAATTTTTTCCACTAGTATTCATGATAGAGTCGAATATGGTTTAAGTTTAGAGAAAGCATGTTCTTGTTCGGATATATGATTGAAAGTGCCAAAATCAAGAAATTAGGGAGATAATTTGTTCCTTTACCTAATAAACCAATAGCAGAGAAATCAGAAGAGATAGCATCTAATAGAGTAGACTGCAATGTCGTTTGTATCATCAATTGAATTGTCTCTTGAATGAGATTATTATCAGGTGTGTTGAAGTTTTTCTGATCTCCATTAGATGTAAAGAGAACTAACTTGTTTTGCTTATTCTTTGTAGAAGACGATAATCTAAGATTATGTGCCCCATCTTGTTATAGTAGTTGTATAGATTTCTCTTCTTACAATGAGATTGTGCATGCTCAAACTCATGACAATACCTACATTGAATGTTGCTATGATCTCTATTTTCTATTTGGTTGGGTCCTATCATGAGAAGCAAAAAGACAGTATCCATAGAATTATTTTATCATCTAACACAGCTTATATATTTAGTCAAGTTTCTCCTCAAATGAGTTCAGCAAAGACAGAATCGAGGACTCAAATATCCCACTTTATGATATTGGCTCTTACATTCTCAAATTCTGGCATGAGTTTTATAAAAATTATGTCATCCTACTACTATCTCTTTCTTTCTTAAGTTCCTCATAGGCTGAACTTGTGACAAGACTAGCAGATATCATATCTTATTCAGTCTATAATTTTAGAAGTTCAACATAAAAGATTTGAATATCTCTATACTCTTTGTTGATTTTAGTAATATTAAATTCTATGCCAAATTGCGTCGCTCGATTGGTTTAGGAATACACTTTCTTGAGATGTTGCCACATCTCATTAATTGTTTTAAATGATCTCAAGCTTAGAGCAATATCTGTCTTAATAGAATTTAAGATCCAAGTGATAACTCTAGCATTCTTTGTTTCCATTGATCTCTTTTTTATTATCTTGAGGCTTTAGTATAGAATCATCAAGGATTCCTAAGAGATCCTTACCTTCAATAATGGTATGAAAATGAAATTATCAAAGAGCATAATTTTTTCATTGAATTTAACATTATGAGAATAAAAGTGTAAATCACACCTGATAGTCGAAAGTAATGAAGAACAAACCCGAGCATGATCCTTGAGTGATAATCGTATGCTGATGTTGTTAATCCTCAAAAGGACTCACATGAATCTCAAATGGCTTTGATACCATAATAAATTGGTGGTCAACTTTTTATTCCTTTCCTCCAAGCATGGTTAATATATATTTAAGTACAATGAGCTACAAAAAATAGTAAGTGTGGCTATATAAAAGTAATAAGTTTGGCTATACAAAAATAGTAACCAACTATGAAAATATATACAATAAGAGGAGAAAATCAGAGGAGGATATTCAAAGATAGTACTGTTAGTTATGACAGATTTTCTTGATTGTTGAGATTATAGTTGATCCTTAATTACTAAGATATTGGCTTGATTTTAACCTTTTTATCCTTCTTGACTTGATTCTATGAGATCACGATAGCAATATGAATTTAACTTATTTGTGTGATTGACTAATTGATTGTCAAAATCTTAGCTTATTCTATTCACAACATTCTTGCAAAGAATGATTCACCTTCTTTCGTGACCATTAGATCGCGCAATGGCCGCTACAAGTTCTATACAAGTAGATAAAGAAAAGTTCGAAGTGCTTTAAGAGCCAAGCGAGGTGTGATCAGAAGGTTTGACATCACAAAAGAAGGTCAACCTTTCTTTTGCACAAAGGATACAATTCAAAACTGACGCTATTTCAGCCATTAACATTTGATGATGTCAAAGATGGAAAATGCTGATAAGCATTTCAACCTAGCCCATGTATTCATAATGCCATTATTTGAACCAACAATCCTAGCCCTATCCCAAGTATTATCGAGGCTTTCTTGAATAGATAGAAAACTCAAGAAAAAGGCTATGTCCATTTTATTATCTCCACAATCCAAGCATATCATAGGACAGGAGAAATATTGTAATGTCTCAATTTCCTAGCCATCTTCAGAATGCCGCCCATTTGTAGCTTACAAAATGGATCCGCTGGTCTCACATGATGTCAAAAAAAAAAGAAGTTAATGCTAAACATGATGCCCTATTTTAGATGGATAGGATGCCTTTGATGGGCAAAGCCAATGGTCAATATTAAATTCATAGGAAGTTTTTGTTGGGTAGAGAATAAACTAAGCTAGCAGTTGCATTAAAGGTAAATCAAATGCTGTTTATAGCAAAAAGAACAACCCTAACATAAGACTTATATATACAAGAAGATAAGCAACTAACAGAGGTGAAAGAATACAGATGACATTGCACAATCAAAATTGCCATGGTACAATACTGCCCCCAAATGATGTGATGATTAAGGGTATAAATGAGTCAAACTACTTGCAAGACACTCGAGCTCGACTGAAGTCTAAGCTTGACTCAGCTCAGCTATTATCGAGCTTGAGTAGCTTGAATAGTTTTCAAGTTGAACTCAACTAGCAGGATACTCGACTCAAAATCTCATAAGCCTATTTGAGTTTATATATATTTTAATAATATTATTTATTTGTAATATATATATTATTAGTAGGCTAAGGCTCGAATTGAAGTTTGAAGTTGAATTTAAATATAGCTCGATCAATCGATATTCAAATCGAGTTGAATTGATCTTGAGTTTTATTTCTTTTTTATTAAGCTGAACTAGAACTTAAGATATTAAGGCTCGATCGATCTCGACACTACAAGAAAACTGAGATACACCTACGTAAAAGATACATGGATAAAGATCTAAAAAATATGGGGATACGTCTACACCCAAGTTAGTACACACGTTAGGTTAAACGTGGGAATGTCCGGTATGGGTATAGCTTAAACCCACATTATTTCTTTCCATATGTGTATCTCTGCTTTATCCACGTAATATCTAACATAGGTGAGAGTATATACATGGGTATAGATCTAGTGTACATTCTCTTTTATTAAACATGGATAATTAAATACATACGAATCAAAATTCGTGAGAGTTATCAAAACGTGGGTATATAATCAACTTTTAGATGTTACTACCTTATCTAATTTCAAAACGTGGATCATCTATAATAATAAATAAAAATAGAAATGATATATTGATAACTTATTTAAGCATTCTATACCACTAAATAATATGTGAAGACTAATAGCTTCAAAGAGATGAGATAACTATAAATAAGATAATCTTCACCATCGTATTAAAGAGAACTGAACATATATAGTGATTGTCTCAAAAAAATTATCCCAACAACCTTTTTAGTTCATCGAAATCCAAAGAACAAGACCATATACTATCAAATTTTTGAATATAAAAGAAGTAAATACTAGAACTCAAAACATAGAATAAATAAGTTCTAACTGATCTCCTACACTTTATATATAAGTTCTAAGCTTACTTTTGCTACGTTAAAAATAGAATAAAGTAAATTTGAATTGATGATATCAAACAATTAACTTTGTAAAATTTAAGAGTTCATCAACTTATGAAGCCATCAGCAAGATAATTTCTATCTTTTCTTGGCACCATCCATCATATCTCTGACCTGAATATGCAAAAGAAAGAAACACTCACACACATATATATAATCTTTCCACCAAATAATGTGAGTGCCCACAGCATATTTTATTAAAGCTCGATTTTTATCCTTTACAAGTAATGGAGCATGGGGCTCAGTTGCATAAGAAACAGAAACCTCACAAAATACATCTCCCAAACACTTGTCCATCAATATCTTGCCTTTATCATCAGAAATGAATGTTCCTTTGCCTATTTCTTTCTGTGAGACATCTAATAAAATAACTTTTTACCTACAAGTATTGATTTCATAAGATCTAATTAGCAAGTCTTGATAATTCACCATAATGACAACATCGAACCATTCTATTAAAATCTTCAAATTCATAAAACTAAATTTTACTTACTATTTTAGATGATTCAAGAATAGATGGCATGTTTCTTGTGGGAGGTTTGTTCAGCTCTATCACCATTTTAGGAACAATTGAGAGTTAGCCAGCTTTCTTAAAAAAATATTAAATTATGAGTGTGGCACAAAATAATGATATCAAAGATACCTCTATGCTATGTTTGCTACTAACTGATGACATTTTATCTATCTTTGGTGAATGATCATCAGCTTTTTTTATGTTGGCAATATCCTATTAATAAATGAGTACAATTAACTTAAACAAAATCAAATAGCAAGTAGAGTGAATGGTCATCAATTTCTTGCATGACACTTCCACAATTTCAAACAAATCAGATGACAATTTTGAAATAAAGATTGAGTTATCCAATCTTATTCACATGAAAAAAAAAGAATTGCACATTCAACTAGAGTACCCACTAAAGCCGTTGAACCACAAATATTTGCTACTGGGATTTAGAGAGTTCTGAGTTGACCTGCTGAGTCATGAACGATTTTACGCAAACTCTCATTTTTTTTTCAAGACTTTATTAGTTGCTTTAGGGCCCCACAATGAACTGGGAGTTAGTCCTATTCCTAAATAATGGATCATGTCCGACCTTTCTTTGCCAAACTGTTTAAAAATACCTCATCCTTTTTTGCATGTTTAAACATCTCCTGTTGGTTTCCAGTAGACATGTATTAATTATAAGAACAAACATTATAATAAAATAAGAGAGACCTACAGTTTAATTGATCGATAAAGGATACTTATAACGAGTCCAGCAGCAGCATCATTTACAAGATTACTGTCCTTTTAGTATGAGTCTTGGCCCACATATGGAGGCTGCTCAATTTTTTTCTATCCTTTTGATCTGAGTATACAACATAAGAAAGGATTAAATAAAGACAATAGACATATTCCTCAAAACAAGCACTTAAAGAAATTTAGATGGATTTTATCTACAGTTGATTGATCTACGTGAAGCTCCTTGCTCCTGCATAATGGGCATACTGGTACTTCTTCTTGCATTTAATGTTAGTATCTGCTCTATTCTGTCATTGTTCCATATATACCAAATTTAAGACTGACCTTAACCACGACATAAAAATTATTTTCAATCTATGAAAGATAATAATTTCTATATACCTGCCACTGTAGAGTAGACCAATTGTTTGTAGCTTCCTTCCATTGAGTCTCTGAGACATTCTTAGGTACTTCACCCTTTCTTTTTCTATTGTTATTATAATTGTAGGTGAAGTTCTTCTTTCTTAAATGGTACTCCATCCCTCTCCATTTTTCTGTCAAAATCTTCATTGCAAAATTATAATGCTCATCTCCCACATCATACTTCTTTGAAATAAAAAAAAATAATATTAATATAATATAATAATAAATGCCAAATTATAGACAACATAGAAATCAATGTCACCTTTGTGTATTCCCAAAGGTCATGTTTAATAGTCTTAAATATCTTTCGCCAATCATTCACACTAACTGGCAACTACTCATACAATTTTGTTAGGCTAGTTAAAAAGCTCATAAATGATTGCCCACCATCCCCAACTGGCTGTCCATGCTCATTCCACTCTACATGAATCATCTTATCAGAATCCATCGTATGCACATCTTTCATTTGTGTCTCACCATGATACTTTTTAGGAGGTGGCTCTTCAGGTTGGGACACCTCTCCTTTGAGGCTGCACTAGTATCATCTTCATGTACAATGCTCTGCTCTACAAACCTCTGCTCAATGACTTGTCTAGCTGTACTCTCTTTTGCACATTCCACAGAGACTAAACTAGCCACAAAGGAATCCAACTCCGCCATTATAAACCAGTGATCATTAAGCTGAAAAAACAGAAATCAATAAGTAAATAAGTTACAAATGCATATAAAATTGGTAAAGAAGTTAGAGGATTAGAATATACAAAAGAAGAAATCTTGCTTGGAGAATAGTTGTGGGAGCAGCTTGTATAAAATAATGGATATAATATATAACAAAGTATCTACAATCATCCCCATTTGATTGCATTGGTACCTATCATTAATGAAATATGAACAAAAAGATTAATGGATATTATTGCTCTGTTTCATGTAAATAAATCATTTATTTAAAAAAATATCACATAATTATCTTTGGGTTATCAATGGCAGAGTCCATATTGCTTTTATATCTTTTGATCTCTTTTCACAGTTATACATGTCTAAAATAAGGCTGCACGTAGACATATACAAACAGTCTAAATATACTAATAGAAATTGACTATGACAGACAAAGTTGAAAAATAGAAATCAAATTTATTTGTATACCATCTTAATTCACTTTCATATTTGTCACAACTATTGTTTGGAAGAGAATCCAATAGCAACATGCAGGGTGGAGTGGTCGAAGTAAAGCTCTCACCAAAATTGCAAAAAATCACAAGAAGCCATGATCCCTAATGTTAACAAAAAGTAGATGCGCATCCTCCCATAGAACATTTGACAAATTGGAAATAACTAAACCTAATAACCCATCAAATGCAAATAGGAAGGATAAGATATTTTTTTTCAAAGACTTCTTTGTTCCTTATCCACTTTGAAACTTTCTTTTTTGATGGCTTACTCACATACAAGCTAAATAATAAGCAATCAAGACAATGAAACTATGATTGTCTCTGTGAACTTAGCTTGCTCCATATGTACCTAGAAATAATAAAAATAGATAAATAAAATAAATCAAACACAAAATAAATAGCACCAAAGTTTGAAGACCATTAGAACTAAGCATCCATCTATCCTTATTATAGTTAGTGTAAGAACATCAAGAACCAAAATTCGTACTCACCCCATATAACTAGAAAAGTGACTGGTTGCTAATCTCCTTCATCTTGAATTTTCTATTGGTTCAAGTAACATTCCCTCATCTGATTGTTTATCTTTAGCACTACTATCATGTATCTCTTCAAGGTCAACCACTCTCTCATTGTCCACTGTTGGTTCAGAATCACATCCTTCACGATAAGTAGATCTTGTTCTTGGTCTATCCTAAGTAGGTACAATCATCAGGTTTCTCTTTCTAGCTTTGCAAAAAAAAACTAAAGTAGTCATCACTTTTGTTTGAGTGTAATAAATAACAGTTTAATTAAGAACTATGTCACTTATATATACTTTTAGTTGAGGTAACAAATATAATTGCAACAACATGTACGATGAAAAGGAATGATGTTAGTACAATGAAACCAAAAATAATAAAAGTATTATTCATATATGCATAGAAATATTAAAAAATTTCATACATAATTAAGAAAAAATAAAAATGCCATCTAACATAACCAAACAGCCTTCCATATATAGTTAAGAAAAAAAAAAACAAATGCCATTCAACATAACCAAACAATCTTCCATACATAGTTAAGAAAAAAAGCACGAATGCATAGATATGCATAGATTATTAGGTTACAATCTCAATTCCTTCAATATCATCTCTCTTTCCCATTTTACATTGTGCTCATCCTCCACATCAATCTCATTGTCATAATTGCTAGCATGGAGATCTATTTGTTGCTTAATTTCCAACCCTTCATTAGTATCGTTGAAGTCTTCGTTTATATCAAAGTAATCTCTTAGCTTTGTCTTTCTAACTACATGCCTTTACTTTTTTTGGATCTTTTACATACCATACTTGCTCCACTTGATTAGCTAATACAAAAAATTTTGAAGTGCGCAATTTATGATTCAAATTTACCAATGTGAAGTCCATGTCTTCTTTGACACCTCGATTGACATCCACCTATTCACACTTAAAGAGCAAAAACTTCTTCTCACCATAATAGTTTAACTCTACAATCTCATCCAAGACTCCATAATAGGTCACATCACTATGTATTGGATTATTATCTCTTGCACTAGAGAAGCTTGCTATTTTAGCTGACATTACGATGCCACTATTTTGAGTTTTCCTCTCCTGCTTAGCACTCATTGTATGAAATCTAAACCCATTAATTAAACACCTATTGTATTTCTTGATTATACTAACTGGATATTTTTTAGGCAATGAATAATAGCTGGTAAATCTTGTTTGCCTTGATGTTGTAGCTCCTGAACCTATAAAAAGGTATTGTAGTATTCAATTAGTAATCACATACCTCTTCTCACAAGACAAAATTAAGAAAATAATGACACATCACATACATGTCTGCCAAACCATTGTGAAAATTTACTCACATGGATACTTTCAATATCGCTTTTGATGAATGAGGTCGTTCTTTTTGGATCAACTCTAAGTGCATCTTTAACATAGAAAACAATATTATACATGAGGTTTCTAGTAACACCAATAAATTTTGCAACATTGTGAAATAAAAAATTATTTTTTACTTATAATGCATATGGTTGAACCCTCTCTTGATTGAACAATACATATCGATGAGCTTGATCCAACTCCGCATTATCCATCTTACAAGAACTCCCAGCACCCAAAGGCCGGCCTAGGTTAATGCACATCTATCCCGAAGTATCAACTTCAGTATGGTCATCATTTCTCCCACATCTATTTAGCCATATCTCAACATCATCATCTAAGAATCTTGATGCAAAAGCTACTGTTTCTGCAGCCAAATAACCATTCGTAATTGAACCTTCTGGTTGTGCTTTATTATGCATATATGATTTCAATCTCGTGAAAAACCTATCATCATGATCAATAAATTTACTAGTCTACAATACATAAAAACTAAAATACAACAACTAAAACATATCAAATTCAAAACACACCTTTCAATTGGATACATTCATAGATAATTGACTGAACTAGCAAGTCGAGCTTCATATGACAAATAAATAAGCAAGTGAACCATCATATCAAAAAACTAAGAGGAAACATCATCTCCATATAGCATAAGAGGACTGGAATCCTTTGACCAAGTAAATAAAATTATTTGCTGAAGAAATCTTTAAGCACGATTGTAAGAAAATTTGCTCAATTCAGTGACTATCTACTTAACTTCCTTGCTATTTGTAGATTAGATTGCTATGGGAAGTAGCTGTTGCAAAGCTATGTGATAGTCATAGCTTTTTAGTCCCCATATCTTTCCATGCATTGGATCAACATGCTTAGAGATATTAACTACGTACCTATCAGGAAACTTCACATCTTTAAGAACTTGGCATATCGTTCCTTCTCCTTAATTTTACTCAATGTAAAGCGAGCTGATGGCAAAAAAATCTTTTTCAGATCTAGAGCTTTGGGATGAAAAGATGGTCATATATTTAAATCGACTAAGTCTTGTTGAGCTTTCAAGCCATCCTTACTTTTACCATCAATTCTCAATAATGTTCCAATCAAACTGTCAAAGACATTATTCTCGATGTGCATTACATCAAGATTATGCTGGACAGATAATAAGTTCAATATGGCAAATCAAAAAGATACTCTTTTTTTTTCCATACCAGATATTTGTCTTCCTCAACATTATCAGGTTCTTTTATAATATTCTTCTACTTTGACTACTTTTGCTTCGGTGCTCTCTTCAAATTCTTGCTTGAGTTCTTTATTCTTTTCTTCAAATTTTAAAAGTTTCTGAGGTAAAAGTAAGTCCCTCTACTTGCTGAAATACTTTACTCTCAGAAGGCAGAGCAGGTGCATCTTTCATATCTTTTCCTTATCATAAAATTATGACTTCATTCGTCGAAATTTATGATCCTTATCCAACCACCATCTATGACCAGCATAATAATGTTTCCCACTAGAATGTAACCACTCAGAGCATGTGTCTTTATTACATTATGGACAAGCCAATCATCCTTTCGTGCTCCAACCTAACAAGTATGCATATGCGAAAAAATCATTTATAGTCCCCAACAATGCAGCATACATGTTGAACCTCTTGCCTCTCGAAACATCATATGTGTCAACTCCATTCCACAAAAGATTTAATTCATGAATGAGAGGTTGTAGGTAAACATCAATATTATTACAAAATTCATGTGGACATGGTATAAACAAGGATAGAAATATATTAGGCCATTTCATACACTCCCATAGTGGCAAATTATAAGGCAAAAATAATCGACCAAATGCTATAGCTCACACTCATATTACCAAAAGGATTAAACCCATCGCATGCTAAGCCAAGGCGAACATTTTGAGGGTCAAATCCAAAATCATTAATGACATCAAGAGATTTTAATAAGATAAATCAGCTGGATGTCTCAAGATGTCATTTACTTTCGTTTTCTTTATGCCACCTTATTTTACAGCCAATTCAGAGCACATGTATATCCTCTGAAGTCTTGAGATTAATAAAAAATAGCGAAGAATTTTTTTGGACTTTCTTTTCCTTCGATGGCCATCATAAGTTCTTTTCAATCCATCTATCCTCTCCACAGTTTGGACAACTTGTTCAATCCTTATTCTCTTCCCTCCAATACAAAATGCAATTGTTGAGACACGCATCAATCTTTTTATAACTATAACCTAATGCAGCAACAATGTTTTAACTTCATAAAAAAATTTAGATGTGCATTGCCTTCTAAAAGAAGGGTTTATATAACTGCATCATCAAATCAAAAGTCTTTGGATATTTCAGTCATGCACTTAATGTTGAATAGACAGAGAACAAAGAAG
>KE504687.1:1617474-1634608 GCA_000441515.1 Elaeis oleifera | reverse complement strand
AACAGAGGACCCGCGCGGTCCTCTTCGTCTTCTTTCTTTCACAGAACAGGGGGAACCTCTTCCCCTTATTCCCGAGAGCTAGTAAGAACCCCCTCCCCGGCACTGGCGACCCTTGAGGCCGGAAGGGCAGTCGTCGGCGACCATAACCGGCCTGGTTCGGTGACTGAAGGCGGCCAACCACGGCGGCAAGCAAGATAAAAAAAAAAGGGATTCGAATTTTTTTAAAGCAATTTTTGGCAACACTAGATGACACAGTTGCACAGCAACAGCAACAAGAAAGCAAGGAGAGGTATAAAAGATGGAAGAGTTGAAGGAATCATGAATCCCATTAATTGAACTAATCCTGCATTAAAGCTTTATAACAATAAGAAATAGTAAACAGAAGGAAGAAGATTATTACAAGTCAGTCAGCAGAGCAATCCCAGCGGCCTCTGCTGCTTTCTTCCAATGGATTAGCTTCAAGACATAATTTATGTCTCTCTGAACAATGGGCTGCTAGCCTGATAAAGATGGGAGAGGAATGAGGGGTTCACGGAAATCAGAGAGGAATGAGGGGAAAACCCAAATCTCTTGACGAAAAGGATTCTTACCGGAAAAGGCTCATGACGGAATGGACTCTTGTCACTGGAAGATGGTCAAGAAGCCAGGAAGAAGAAGAATCCTTATCGGTGAATGATTTGGGAACGATATGCTTGCCGTCAAAGTGTCGAACGTTAATTGGAGAGAATCTCGTCGTCACCAGTCGCCCGTTGAGAAGGATGCTGATCACCGAGTCCGGTTGTTGGTCGGGCTTCCTTGTGGTCGAGGAAAGAGGGAAACAAAACCCTAGCTGTCGGTCGGGATGGGAAAGAAAGACTTGGAGTCGAAGAGTCGAAGGGCCGAAGGACCGGAACATCGCGATGGGAAGGAATCAAGGAATAGTTTATTAGTTTAACGGGTTCACGGATGCAGATGGTTGTATGAACCGGATCTGAGACACAGACTATATCATACGGATATCCGTATTTAAATTGAAAACATAAGAAAAATCCGTAGCTGAATCCAGATTTTTTTTTGTCTAAGTATCCAGATCCGTATCCAGATCTGATATCCGAATCTGACCCAAATGGATGTGAATACGGATATGGTCAGATAAAATCTGATCTATTTTCAGCTTTGGATAGAAGTGATGAGAGGAATTTGACTAGAAATAAGAAGAGAAGGTGGGCGGTGTTTTTTCTTATTTAACTCTCTTTTTTTGATGCCAGTCACTTTCCGATAATACTTAATATATTTTTAGTAGATTTGAGTTATCCATATTTATTTATTAGTAGATTTGATTTACTCACGTTTAATTTTGAAATATAATTAAAATATAGCATTTTACGTTTGACAAACATAGGTATATACAATCTTTTTTCAGAAATTGACCATTTATCTATGTATGTACTTTATGTGACTAAAAGTATGGGTGTATGTGATTTTTTTGTAGTGCGAGCTAAATTTCAAACTTGAGCATTTTGAATCGAATCGAGCTCAAGCTCCTCGCTACTCGAATCGGCTCGGTATGATTGCACCACTAGTGATGATGACTGTGTACAACATAGGATGTTTGGCTTTGAAAAATATCAATGTCCTATAAGCTCTGAAGTTTCATTAATTGAAGTTTCATTAATTGGACTCTGAGATGCTGAAGTTTGGTGGAAAATAGAAAACCGAAACATGAATATGTTCTGCACCATAAAGCATAACCTAATGTCTAGCGGCAGAAAACCCACTAAACAACAACAAGAACTTTGCAATAATAGAAATTTTGAAAGCGAAATACCATAATGGTTAATGAAGTAATAGAGGAGAAGAGGCAGCATGATATGCACATACATCCTTGATTGCCAACCCAGCGAAATTATTGCTGAAAAGAACAACTAGAAATCCATATAGATAAGCTACAAGGATTGCTTTTACATATTATCACTATTTGAGTTTAGGATTAATATGAATATATATGAATGAAAAGATAGACCTTGCATATCTTATGGGGTTAAACCCTAGGGATGTATGCGCCATTTATCATGTGCCCGGCTTGAGTCGTTAGGTCGGGGTGTGATAGAGGCACTTGAAAAGTACATGGTACCGCTGGAAGTAACATCCCATATGAGGAGGTAAGAGACCCATGAAAATGTGGGAAATAATGTAAAAGTCCAGATGGAACCCAGCTAAGCTGCAATAGAAACATTTGTAGAGCACATAGTAGAGAGATTGAAATAACAGAAGAGAAATTGATGGTAACCATGAATACTAAGGCATGCATATCCTTCCTTGATTGTCTTAAATCCACTAGGAATATATGATACAGTAATGATGTAGCAGATAGTACAAAGGAGCTGGAAATATAATACACCAGTTCCTGAAAAAAGGCACAAGCGAGCACAAATAAGAGATGAAGCTAGAGCCTATCAACTGCAGCCATTGCATACAATTGTAGAAATCATGGATTGTGGCAATGTAAACTGAGAACATTAGATAAAATAAGAAGATGCTGTAGACTGCATTGTTAAGAATGATATATGAAGTTTCACATAGACATGTTCATAGAAAGTGAAGCATAAATTAAGCACTATTCCTTGATTGTCTTGAATCCACTAGTAATATATGACACAGTAATGATGCAGATAATACCAAGAAGGTGAAAGCACAATACACCAGTACCTGGAAGAGAGCACAGGCGAGCACAAATAAGAGATGAAGCTGGAGCCTATCAACTGCAGCCATTGCATACATTTGTAAAAATCCTGGATTGTGGCAATGTAAACTGAGAGCATTAAAATAAGAAGATGCTGTAGACTGCATTGTTAAGAAATGATATATGAAGTTTCATACAGACATGTTCATAGAAAGTGAAGCATAAAGCACTATTATTTGATTGTCTTGAATCCACTAGTAATATATGACACAGTAATGATGCAAATAATACCAAGAAGGTGAAAGTACAATACACCAGCACTTGGAAGAGAGCCAGGCGAGCACAGATAAGAGGTGAAGCTGTAGCCTATCAACTGCAGAGATTGTATATTTGTACAAATCCTAGATTGTGGCAATATAAACTGAGAGCATTGGATAAAAATAGGGAGATTCTATAGACTGCACTGTTAAGAAATGATATGTGAAGTTGCGCAAAGAGATGTTCATAGAAAGTGAAGCATAAAGGACTATTCCTTGATTGTCTTGAATCCACTAGTAATATATGACACAGTAATGGTGCAGATAATACCAAGAAGGTGAAAGCACAATACACCAGTACTTGGAAGAGAGCATAGGCGAGCACAGATAAGAGGTGAAGCTATAGCCTATCAACTGCAGCCGCTGCATACATATGTAAAGATCCTTGATTATGGGAATATAAACTACGAGCGTACAGGATAATAATAGGAAGAAGTTGCAAACTGTATTGCTACGTAATGATATATGAAGTTACATAGAGAGATGTTCATGGAAACTGAAGCATAGAGGACTAATGGATACAAGATAATTCCAGAGTAATGCCAATATAAGTTGAACATATGAAGGTGAGGATGGTAAAGGGGCAGAAGATACTATAGGAGAAAGGGGCTTTGTCGACTTAAATGTGCCGACACTTTCTCCTAGCATCGACAAATATTTCTCTGCACAATATATCATCGATGCTTAGAAGCGTCTAGTCTAACAGTACTTATATGCATCATCAAATAATTTGGTTCTTTTACAACGCTAATTTGCTCAACATCAAGAATGGATAGGTATAAATGATATTTATAAGCATTGTTTGAGGGGAAGAACAAGGTGGCGCTAATAAGCATCATCGGAAACCATATATCCCCACCCACAAAATTGATAGCCCTAATCTTTCTCCTCCTCATCCTCCGATCCCAGCTGCTCTCCCCCGATCCTGTTGGTTTATTAATATTTTTAAATTCAAAATTTTGAGATTTTAAGAAATATAAACAACCTTCTTTAATTTAGACTCCCAAATAATTGGTTTCTAAATAGATAAGATTTAGTATTTATCTTTATTCTCTCTCTTCTTTTAAAATTCTATGAAATTCTATGGACACATCTTTAATTAATAGTTTGTTATAAGATATCTTAAAAAATCACTTTCTCTCCATAAATGAAAAAGAGATGCATTCTAATGAAAAGATGCATCTAATCTGATGGTGATTGTAAGGGATACAACTATTGATGAACGGATAAATCATGTGTAGGGATGTGTCTAACAAAAGGATATCTAACCATCCAATCGTACTCATCCTTTTACATCTATAAATAGGAAAGGGATCATACTTTCCATCCATTATAATAACATCCCTTCTAAATAACATCATATTAGAGGAGAGAATTGAGAGTATTAATTGAGTGAACTCAAGTATACCCATTAAGCACTTGAAAAAAGGATTGTATCCATATAAAAGAGGATCGAGGGAGAAATTGTTCAATCAAATTTACTAATTTCAATGCATATGGATTTGGCTAGTTCAGGTTCAACCTTAATTCTCCTTCATTAGAATGCACTTCAAGAAGAACATGAAGTAGTTCGTTATATCTTGAGAGTAGACTGTCAGCAACTATTTGCGCCTAGGCAGGACAAATTCTACTCTAAAAGAAGTGCCTTCTAAAGCATGCCTCGAGCCAGGTAACATCAAACCTTAATTTATATATTTATTATGTGTAGAAAGCTATTGATTAAGTATCAAACATAAAATTATACTACTAAATAATAGAGATATTTTCAATAATTTTAGAGTAGAACTTTATCGTGCTTATGGCATCCTAAGATGATTATACCTCTGCTAAACCAGCAAAATTCTCTGGATAAAATTTTAGTTGTTGGCGATGCGCTATTGGTTGACTCTTTTAGGATTATATTCTATTATTGAAAATTCTAATCCAAGTAAGGATACTACCACCTCTACCATGGTATAATTTGATATAGAAAAGGATTTGATTAGTCATGATAGAATTTTAAATACTCTTTTTGATACACTTTATGATATTTATTGCACCACTTCCACTGCACATGAGTTATGGGATGTATTAGAATAAAATATGATAAAATAGATGAAGGTTAGAAAATACATTATAGAAAATTTCTAGACTATAAAATGATAGATGAAAATCTATAGTACAACGAACTCATGAAATGCAAGCTTTGGTTCGTGATATGATCCAAAAAGGAATCAATCTTGACAAAAAATGTCTTGTTGCTGCAGTTGTTGATAAATTACCTCCTAAGTGGAAATCATTTGTTTTATCATTAAAACATAAAAGAGATTTGTCAACTATGAGTGATTTAATAGTTTCTCTTCAAATAGAAGAAAAATATAGAGAAATGGATAAATTATATATTGATTTTTGAAATAAGATAAATTTGTTAGAGAAAATAAAATAAAAATTTAGAAAAAAAATATAATAATAATCTTAAGCCTCAATCAAAAATTAATAAAATAAAAATAAAAATAAAATTATTATGTTTGTAGTGAATCTGGGTACTTTGCAAGAAATTATCGCTATTAAAAGAATAAGCCCTTAAGAGTCAGAAAAATCAAAATAGCCTAAAGACAAACATGGTGACCACCAGATCCCATTTACTTAGAGTCGATGAAAGGTTTGTTTCCGTAAGTCTTGAGATAAATCTAGCATATCAATCTACTAATTGATGAATTGATATTGGTGCTAATATACATATTTGTACTGATAAATCTCTGTACTCTACTTATCCGGCCTTCAATGGAAACATTGTAAAGATGGAGAATGCTAGTGCTGTATATGTGAGAGATAAATGAAGAGTAGATTTGATACTAACATCTGATAAGACTCTCACTCTCTATAGGGTGTAGCATGTATTAGAAGTTAGAAAAATATGATCTGTGGTTCTTCGCTAACAAAGGATGGCTATAAATTTAATGATTTTGGAGTCTAATAAAGTTGTTGTAACCAAAATGATAATCTTATTGGAAGGGGTTATGTATCCAATGGTTTGTTTAAATTGAATGTAACAAAAATTGAAAGTAATGAAATTAGTTCTTCTTTTATTTAAAATGTTACATCTTCTGATTTGTGGCATGATAGACTTGGTCATGTAAACCATAATATTATTAAGAGAATGATGAATTTAAATTTGATTTATAAGTATGATATAAATATAAATGAAAAATATGAGATATATATACAATCTAAGCAACTAAGAAAATCATTTAAAATAGTATATAGAGAAACTAAACTTTTAGAACTAATATATAGTGATGTATGTGAGTTAAACATTCTAACTAGAAGTGAAAAAAGATATCTTATTATTTTTACAGATGATTTCTCTTAATATGTTATGTATTTCTTATTAGAATAAAAGATGAAGCTTTAAATAAATTTGTGGTTTATAAGAGTGAAGTTGAAAATCAACTTAATAAGAACATTAAAATTCTTAGTTAGATAGAGGAGGAGAATATATCTCAAATGAGCTTAATAATTTTTGTCAAATTAATGGTATTGTTCATGAAATTATCCCTCTTTATTCACCTCAGTCTAATGGAGTAGTTAAAAGAAAAATAGAACTTTAATTGATATCGTTAATTATATGATTGCTAATTCTGATGTATCTTTAATTTATGGAGGAAGGCTCTTCTATCTGCTTGTTATATTCTTAATAAACTTCTCCATAAAGTTTCTAATCTAACATCTTATAAAATGTGTAAAGATAGAAAATCTAATCTAAATCATCTTAAAATGTGAGGGGTTTAGCCAAGGTTAAACTATCTGAAAATAAGAAGAGAAATTAAGTTGAGACCTAAAACTGTAGATAGTATATTTATAGGATATTCTCAAAATAGTACTAGTTATAGAATTATGATCATAACATTAGAAATTAATGAAATTGATGTAAATACTATAATAGAGTCTGGAGATGTTAAATTTATTTGAAATATTATGTCTCTTAAAAATAAGTTAATAAATCTTTTAATTTACCTTCTAGTAGCTATTCTAATATAGAGGATATTAGTGAAAATACTAATTCTTCATATTTAGATGAACCTAGAAGAAGTAACAGATGAATGATTGGAAAGAATTATGGAAATAATTTTACATTTATTAATAAAAGATGATCCTAAGTATTATAGTGATGCTATTAATTAAGTAGACTCTATGTTCTGGAAAGAAGCTATTAATAATGAAATAGAATCTTTAATAAATAATAAAACTTAAATTCTTGTTGATCTACTTGAAGGATGCAAACCTATTGGCTGTAAATGGATTTTTAGAAAGAATTAAGAATAAATAGATTGATAGATAAATTTAAAGCAAGATTGGTTGCTAAAGATTTTACCTAAAAAGAGGTTTTAACTATTTTGATACATATTCTTCTATTAATAAAATTGCATCCATTAGGACTTTAATTACTTTAGCTTCTATATTTAAACTAGAAGTTCACCAAATGGATATGAAAACAATATTTCTTAATGATGATCTTGAAGGAGAAACTTATATGGAACAATCTAAAGACTTTATTGTACTTGGACAAGAACATAAAGTTTGTAAACTACTTAAATCTTTGTATAGGTAAAACAAGCACCAAAATAGTGACATAAGAAGTTTGATTTAGTAGTTTTATCTTACAGCCTTTCTATAAGTGAGGTTGATACACACACACACACGCACACACACTAAGATAAATTATGATTTATATGTTATTATGTGTCTTTATATTGATGATATTTTAATTTTTGGTATCAGCATTAAAATTATTAATGATACTAAATCTTTCTTATCTAGTACTTTTGATACGAAGGATTTAGGACTAGTAGATGCAATTTTAGGAATTAAATTGATAAGATTATTATAAGGGATTTCTATTACATAATCACAATATGTAGAGAAAATGTTAAAGAAATTTGATATGTTTGATTGTAAACCCCTGAGCACACCTTATGGCCAGTGTAAAACTAAGTAAAATAAGGGTAAATCAATGGTACAACTAAAGTACTCACAAATTATTAATTTATTAATGCATGTTATGAATTACACTAGACTAGATATTGCTTATGCTGTTGCAAGACTTAGTAGATATACTAATTGTCCTAATGCACAGCATTGGAAAGCACTTGATAGAGTACTTAGATATTTATAAGATACTATATTTTATGGGATTCATTATACTGGTTATCCCACTGTATTAGAAGGATATAATGATGCTAATTGGATTGCCGATTTGGAGGATGCAAAATTCACTACTAGGTATGTATTTACACTTGATGGAGCCACTTTAGCTTGAAAATCAGCCAAGCAAGCTTATATATCAAGATCTTCTATGGATGTTGAGATGATTGTACTTGATAGTACTTGACAACATGCAGCATGATTTAAAAGTCTGTTAACAATTATTCTGCCTATAGATAAGCTAATTCCTGCTGTGTCCATATACTGTGACAATCAAGCAGCTATAGCTAAAGCTAAGCAAAAACACTTTAATGAACTTAAAGACATATATGCTTGAGACTAAAGATATTAAGGTACCTTCAAAATCATGGAGTAATAGCATTGGAGTATATGACGATTACTAAAATATAGTAGATCCACTAACCAAAGGACTTACAAGAAGACAAGCCGTAGAATTAAGGATAAATTATGTTTCTGATCTCTGAACTAATTCAGATTTCTTAAATGATCCATGAACTATAAATCTTAAATATTAGTCCTCCAACTATCTGAACCGATTTAATGTTGCCTTCAGGTGTGATTTGATAATTTCTCTTATCAAAAATTCGATGTGGCAATATCCAGTGCTTATATGGCACTTATGTGGCATTAAAATCTAAAAAATATTGATGTGGTGCTTATGTGGTATTATTTCTTCTTTCCCATCATATTTTCTTTTTCTTCTTCCTCCATCTCTCTTCTTTGAGAAAATGGGGCCATAGAGGGAAGGGGTCTGAAATGGGAGGAGGATAAAACCAATACTGGCTCAACAGGAGGCGTTGGGAGGAGACGATGGGAGATAAATGGATGAGAAGAACCGCACAAAGGAGGATGGAGCTATGGAGGAAAGGGGTTTTTCTTCTTTCTTTTCTCCATTGGGATTTTGGAGATGAGAAAAAGAGAGATGGGAGATAAGAGATTTGAAAAGGATGAGTAGGAAGAGTTCAGTGAGATGAAGTAGCAAGAAATAAAGAAAAATAGTTGTGAGGGAGAAGGAGAATAGGGCCAGCCATGGTGGGAAGGGGTTTTCTTTTTTCTCTTATTTTTCCATTGAGATTTTGGGAATGAGAAGAAGAGTGATGGGAGATGAGAGATTTAGGAAAGAAGATGAAGATTTGGAAGATGAGACATTAGAAATTTTGGTATTTAGGGAAGAAAAGATGATGTAGCTTAGCCATACGAGCAAGGGATACTCCATATAGACATTGGATTGTGGATTATGCCACATCATATTTTGGTGAGACAAAACCTTTGGAATCATATCTAAAGGCAATATTAAACCGATTCAGATAGTTAAAGGATTAAAATTTAGGATTTTGTAGTTCAGAGACCATTTAAGAAATCTAATTTAGTTCAGAGATCAGGAACATAATTTATCCTAGAATTAATAAAGAGAATGGGACTGAAGTCCTTTAATTGATCATCCAACAATGCCAACCAACCTTACTGATTGGACATCCCAAGAAGAAGGTTCAATGGGTACTAACAAGTTATTTAGGATGACAGGAGAAGCACTAATCTAAAAAAATGGAGATAATTACTCCATAGTCCCATTTGGATAAAAGTGCTTTTCAATGCAATGGCAAAAGGAAGGATGGTTATCCTTAATGGGTCCATAGCTTATTATGCTGGGTGTTTATCCATTACAGGCTTTAAAGGACTCACCTATGTGATTGTGGTTGTGAGGCTGCAACCGATGAGATTGGGCTATTTCTAGAGCACTCATGAAATCAAGATACTAGTGCAAGGCCTAAAAATCGCTAACTCAAATGAACCCGATAATAGTTAGTACTATGTGTGTGGCATATAAAATTTGTGTCAAAGAGTCTGGTTCAAGATCTCATTCACTACAGTTTCTACAAATGGAATATGTCAACAAAATAAAAGTTCAAACATGTAAGATACCTTTACCTATTACATAGTATACTTAATTCAGATGCATTTTGTATGTGTTATATGATTTTTAAAATTTGAATTATGTGGTGGATTGTTGGTTATTAATAAATTCTTAATTCAAAATTTTGAGATTTTAAGAATCCTATAAACAATCTTTTTAATTATACTCCCAAATAACTTGATTTTCTAAATAGATAAGATTTAGTATTTACCATTATTTCTCTCTCCTCCTTTTAAAATTCTATAAAATTCTATGGACACATTTTTTAATTTAATTATTTGCTACGAGATATCTTAAAAAGTCACTTTCTCTTTGTAAATAAAGAAGAGATGCATTTTAATGAAAAGATACATCCAATCTGATGGTGATTGCAGGGGATACAACTCTTGATGAATAGATGGATTATGTGAAGGGGTGTGTCTAACAAAAGATACCTAAGCATCTAATTATACTCATTCTTTCACATCTATAAATAGAAAAGGGATCATACTTTCCATCCATCGGAATAACATCACTTCCAAATAACATTAGATTAGAAGAGAGAATTGAGAGCACTAATTGAGTGAACTCAAGTACACCTATTAAGCACTTGAAAAGAGGATTATATCTATATAAAAGAGGATTGAGGGAGAAATTATTTCAATCAAAATTTCAAATTTTCAACGTATCTGGATTTGGCTAATTTAGGTTCAACCTTGATTCTCCTTCATTAGAGTGCATTTCTAGGAGAACATGAAGCGGTTCGTTATATCTTGGGAGTAGACTGCCATCAACTATTTGCACCAGGGCGGGACGAATTCTACTCTAAAGAAAGTACATTCTAAAGCATGCCTCGAACCAGATAACATCAAACCTTAATTTATATATTATTATATACAAAAATTATTAATTAAGTATCAAATATAAAAATTATAATACTAAATAATAGAGATATTTCCAACATATCTCACCTCTCTTCTCAAGCTCCTCCGATTTGTACTCCTCCAAGCTCCTGCCATCCCCCAATCTACCTCCTTTAATTCCTCCTCTTCTGAGCTCCTTGTCTATAGATTTAAGCAGGGTGCTTGCCAAGAATAAATCCATCAACCCTTCACACATCTTGGATCTAGGCATATATCCGAGCCTTGTTCTTGGCTGCAATGCCCCAATTCTTGATGTTGGATTTTCTCTTTTTTTTTTCAATTAGAAATTTGATCTTGAGTCCAAATCCAAGATGTTAGCATTTTTTTGTCTCTAATATTGGTTTCTTGATCTTTTGATTTTTAATGGTACTAACTTTCTTGCTAATTTTAAGTCGATCTCGTGACATTCAATGATTTCTATTAATAGGTGTGAAGTTTATTATCTATTTCTTTAGGTTCCTCTCAGATTTCCATTCCAATCATAGTTTAAGAAATTTAGCTTCTTTTTTTCTTCTTGTATAATGTGAAGAATGCATTTTCTTGGTTTATTTTCTGAGTTGCATAATTAAATAAGATCTTTGAATTCATGAGCATTTGATTTATTTTCTAAGTTGCATTTGATTCATAGAATGTTATTATGATAAGATCTTCCTGCCTCTGCCGAAGTAGGGGGCTTTTGGGTCTCATAATAGAGAACTAGACACAAAACGTCCCCAAGAAGAGGAAGAAGGTGACTATGGGAGTATTGCTACATTCATTTCTATGAACATTGAATGTGTCAAATAAAGGCTATTGTAATTGCAATGAAATTTCTACCTAGTCACAATCACGATGTATTTTTATATTCACCATATTGTAATATGTAACAATGGGTTCTATTTTGGAGTAGTCTTTGTTTAGAATGATGTTTGAACTTAGGCAAGGAAACCTCCATGAGAAGATCAAGTGAGTAAATTATAACAAAAAAGAGGGGCTGTGTGAATCTTCTCAAGGTATTTAAATAAGTATCACCAACAATTTCTTGAAAGAAAAAAAATCAACTAATTAGCACATGCTGTAAGTTGTTATAAGAAAACTATAACACTACAAGAAATTCATGTATTAGTAACGGCAAAAAAGCCATCAGTAATAGTACTCTTCACTGATAAAATATTACAATAAAAAATCTTTCCATTGCTAAAAGTCGATAAATTATTAGCGATGGCTTTAGCGATAGAGTACATGCCATCGCTAATAATTAGTAATTTTTTAAAAAATTTGATCGCAATCTTAGTAGCAACGAAAATTTTACTAGCGACGACGTTTTGGCATCGCTAATACCATTAGTGATGGTGGTATTAGCGATGGCTATAGTGATGGTAATTTTGTCGTCGCTAATACTATCCCTATTTCACCCCGCCCAATTCTTGACTCTTCACTTTTTCTCTTCCCCCCTCTTTCTCCCACCTCCGATCCCCCTGTCGCCCCTCTCTTTACACCACCTCTGGTCCCTCTCTTTCTCCCGCAGTCGGATCCCACCTCCCCGAGCCCTCGACCGTTGGATCCCACCTACCTGATCCCCGACCGCCTCCCACCTCCCTGAGCCCCCGACCGTGAGCCCCTGACTGCCTCCCGCCTCCACCAGCCCTTGGTCGCCTCCCTGAGCCCCCGACCCACCTCCTCCCGACTACCTTCGGTCCACCTCTTTCCTCCATCGTCAGATTCGGCTTCCCCGAGCCGCCGGCCACCTCCCCAAGCCTCGATCCCTCGACCCGCCTCCCCCCGTTGCCTCTCCGAGCCCCCGGCCCATCTCCCCGAGCCCCCGGCCCGCCTCCCCTGATCGCCTTCCAAGCCCCTGGCCCACCACCCCCCGGCTGCCTTCGATCCCCTCTTTCCCCACTGTCGAATTTGACTTCCTCGAGCCGTTGGTTGCCTTCCCAAGCCCCGAGCCCCGGCCATCTCCCCCCTACCACCTCTTCGAGCCCCAGGCCTCCTCGAGCTCCCAGTCTGCCTCCCCCAGCTGCCTCCCGAGCCTCTGACGGCCTCCCTGAGCCCCGGCTCACCTCCCCATTCTTTCCCCCACATTCCTCTTTCCTCCCCTTCCCCTTCTTCTCCTACTGCCGCCTCCTGCTGCATAGCACCGCCTCTATAACACAATGCCATCTTCGTGAGTTTGATGAGTATTAACGACGGTGGTGGTGACGGCTGCATAGCAATCTCCAAATATCATTGTTTAAATTTTTATATTTTAAATTAATATTTATAATATTTAGTTAAATTAGATTTAATATCTAAATTAAATTAATAATATTTAATTAAATTTAGTTAAATTAGTTTTAAATTAATAATATTAAATTAATTTAAATTAATAATATTATTCTCGGAGGTGGAACCACTCTGGAAAGCTCTCCAGTGAGCCTGGATCAGGGCATGGTTCGGATCTGATTTTTTTTTAAATCATTGGGCTAAAGTTCACCCAAAAGCTCAAAAGAATTTCGTGCTAGGCTCGATAGGGGTGGAGGCTCGGAGAGGCTATGAGGACTGCCTGTGCGAGATGCATTTAAAGAGTCTAGAGAGATATTGATAGAGGTGATGCATTTCTGTTCTTATTATTGTAGTTACAAGACAAGCTTGGATAGTCTGTTACATCGCAGACAACTGCTTACAGCCACCTCATGGTTAAAGATGCAGAGGAACTTGCAATGCCTTATTTTCAATGACAGATCTGAATCTTTTCTTTTCCTCTTTTCTTTGTTTACTTTGTTAGTCTCTAATTTAAGTACTATTTTAAGTTTTATTTATTTTAAAATATTTTACTCCTAATTTATAACCTTCTTACTTTGCAGCCACCTCATGGTTTGGGCCCGTCCAAATAGATTTGGACAGGGCTTGGGTCTGGGTCAGGGCATGGTTCGAGCCTAATTTTTCTAAAATCATCAAGCCTAAATCCATCCTAAAGCTCGAAAAAATTTTCGGACTAGGCTCGGATAGGGGTGGGGGGCTTGGGAAGGCAGCCAGAGGATCGGAGAGGCTATGATGACTGCCTGTGCAAGATGTGCCTAAAGTATCTAGAGAGAGATCGATGGAGGTGATGCATTTTTGTTCTTGTTGTTGTAGTTGCAAGACGAGCTTGGATGGTCTGTTACATCACAGACAACCGCTTGCAGCCATCTCATGGTTAGAGATGCAAAGGAACTTGCAATGCATTATTTTCAATGGCAGATCTGAGCCTTCTTCTTTTCCTCTTTTCCTTGTTTACTTTGCTGGTCTCTGATTTAGGTACCATTTTAAGTTTTATTTATTTTTAAAAATTTTAATGGGTTCAGACTAGGCTCAAGCCTCTCAAAGTCATGATACTTTAGCTAAAGCATTTGAAAGATGTGATTTCAAATTACTACAGATAAACCACTTTTAGGTAAACATGATGAATACAAGTATAACATACTTTTAGAGGTGGCAAGATCCAGACATCAACTGTTGTAAGCTGATTTCCAACCATGATTTCAAACTCTTTTGCATACTTATCATAAGAAAATCTATAATATTTGGACTCAAGATATACATTTGAAAGGTAGAATCAAGTCAAGAAACAAGAAAGATTCAAACCTCCAAGATATTGCCTCCCTATCTTGAGGACGTTCATATATAAAAATCAACATTTCAATTACTTGTCACTCATTCAGCTGAGCTCGTTGTCACAGCCATCACAGTAGGTAAGTCAAGCAGTTGAGCTCATAATTATCGCTCATTCAGCATTAAATTTTTATATTTAGAAGCTTCACATAGTTAGATTTGAGTTAGAAGAAGAGGATCTAGGGGTCAAAAGTCAATCTTTCTATTCGATAGATAAGATGGAGGTATAGATATATTTATATCATCGAATAAAATATGTAAAATAATCCGTTCAAGAATCAGAGGAGTATATCGAAATATACTCCTACGAACCGGTTTAGACTTGAGGTGGAAGGGATGGATACAAAAGGGTCAAAATTTAACCAACTATCTGATGGATGAGCCGGAGGTATCTATAGCTCTATATCATCGAATGAAACGTGTAAGAACAATCCATTTGAAAATTAAAAAGTATATTAAAATGTATCCCTCCGTGTTAGTTTATATTTGAGGCGTATCAATTACAATAGTTTTTTTAATTTCAATTAACTTAGTTATAGATCATTGGATTATTGGCATTTATAATTATATAATTAATCTATAAATATATTATTTTATTTTCAGAGATTAGAGATCATGTCTTCTCAAGATCGGAGCCATCACAACCGAGGAGAGAGCTTTGAAGGAGACAGCTCTCATGTAGCCAACTCGTATGATTCTGCGGCATACATACTATGCGGTGAACTCTAATACTTTAGATATTTTTTTATATTATTTATCTTTATTCTAATATAACATTCTTATGATATCTTAATACTCTCAAATTCGAACGACGTGGGGTCACCAGTGAGCCCACACTCACATGCAGCAGCATCCGGCTCTCAGTCAGTGGCGTGGTAGAGGATCCATCCAGCTTGTGGCATCTCTGACTCGGTCAGAGGATAGAGAGCTTATCGACATTCAGAGCCACATGCAAGTAGTATATATCTTCATTGAATATGTTTAAATTTAGCTATTTTAGAGTCTAACATTTATTGTTCAAATAAATTTTACAGCACATTTACAGAGTTTGGGGTACCTTCTGTGATTACCGACATCATCCGATGATTGATGTCGGGTTGGTGAACGAGTTCTCCAGTTGGCCATTGGGGGTTCGTGATGTAGCCTGGGAGATGTTCTTAGTAAGTCAATAATGTTTAATTTTAAATTCACGGTGGGTTTGTATTCTATTTATTAATACATAGTTGCTTCTACTTGTCGGGGTACTATCAATTTGAGACTCCTTAGGATGAGGAGGCTAGCCGTCGGACCTTCGAGGAGGTGGCCACATGGAGGTTCTGAGATGGATTGTATAGTCTTCGGCAATCTACCATATAGCACTCCAGTTCTGAGTCACCATCGGAGTGAAAGTCTTATACAGATCACTAGATGCGGACGGACATATGGGAGGCCCTTTGTGACCAATAGACTATTGAGGAGTACTCTGATAGGTAGTAGAGGGCACGACAAAATCGATCTATCCAGCAACATCTGATCAAATACACTGATGGCTCTAATGGCACACATATTGTGGTCGATAGATTGGTAAAAATTCTACACTTAAATTAAGTTCATATTGAATTGATCATATGTATATTTAATTTATTTAATTTATTATTTATTTATTATAGATATGGCAGCTAGGTCGTGCACTAGGGCAGCTACAGATATGGGAGGCCACACACCAATCTAGAAGGACTGGTGATTACTTAGATCTTCGATCTCGATAGATCGCGGTAACAACCTAAAATATTATTATTAATTTTATATATACTGATATATATGGACTAATAATTTTAAACTATATAGGTGGCTTATGCGAAGTATCTCGTATCGCGACATGATGAGGATCCGTCTTCTCAACCCCTCCTTGACCTTGATGGATGGCTCAAGGCCAGTGGAGGGTGAGTAGGAGCTGGGTCATAGGATTCGACCATCGCTTCAACCCTCCAGTAGCTCGATATTCTCCTCAAGGTTAGACAACTTAGACGTGGGCTGGCGCATATGTGGCGGAGGTCATGCAGAGGCTTTGGAACCAGCAACCTTAGAGCTTCCGAGACATCATCTGTGATACGGTCATTGAAATTGTCCAGGATCCGCATCTACGTAATCAACAGGCTCGTTGTCATAACCATCATAGTAGATAAGTCTATTAATAATTTTTTTTACTTATTTAAATTTTATATTCAGAAGCTTCATATGTTTGGGCTTGAGTTTGGATTAAAATATAGGGGTAAAATTTAATCTAACCATCCAAACAATAGGTCGAGGGTGTCTATAGCTTCGTATCATCGAATAAAATGTGTAGAAACTTTCTATTCGAAAATCGGAGTAGTATATTGAAATATATGTCTCCGAATTGATATATATATTTCGTATCGAAACTTATTAATAATATTTTATTTTTTTATTACAGGATGCTAGAACATCCGGCTCTCATCTATCAGCTGCTGGAGAGGACGTACAGGAGCAGAAGGAGGATGAGGAGGATCTTACATGATTT
>KE504687.1:1581852-1617454 GCA_000441515.1 Elaeis oleifera | reverse complement strand
ATAATTATTATTTTTATTTATAACAGATTTTAAAAATATTATTACTTGTTAATATGATTAAATAATTTTAAAATATTAATTATAATTTTTTAAAAAATTAAAATCATTAGTGATGGCTTTTTGTCGCTAATACCGTCACTAATTATCATTATTAGCAAAAACAGATTTACCGTCACTAATAATGGTAATTAACGATGAGGTTATTTCCATCGAATTTTTAGCGACGGCATACCATCGCTAATATCATTAGCGATAGTAAAATGACTATTAGCAACGGTATTTAGCCGTTCCTAATAGTCTTTTTTTTTTTTGTTAGCATAACTACTTACTTTAGTTACCAGCCGATGGAACATTGCTTAGTTGAATCGCATAGGTAGAAAAACTCTCCATTCCTTAATTATTGTGATTAGGTGCCAAGGAAGCGAGAGTTTTGAGGTCCAATTATACCTTCCATTAATTAGGGGACATGCTGCCATGGCACATAGATTTTAAAATTGCTGGAGATAGGTTTATTTTGAGGTCCACCATGGCCTTTTCTAGAAGGTCTAGTCTCTGGTTGATTGTCACAACGATATTTTTGACAAATACATCAGCATATTTTTTGTAAGGAAGAAGTTTGAAACTTCTGACTCCAACTTAATGAGAAGTCATGGGACAGCTTACATGGTTCTGCTTATATAGTTCTTGGCTTTTTCTAGGACTACCTTGATATTAGTTTTGGCAGCAAAGCTTGAAATTTGAAAGTATAAGGAGCTTAGGTCATTTGTTTTTAATGATATATGAATATTTTAATTGAAAAGTCTTAGATTTTCACATGATCATTTTCTTCATAAATTATTTCATGTTTCTTTGCGTTTATTGATTAATTATCTGAAATTCAGGTTTATGATGTTTAAAGTTGCCATTTGTTTGACTTTATGCTTTTCCTGTGTGCCTTTTTTCTTTACTCATAATTTTGCAGTGGTTTCTATTGTGAATCACCTGCTTGTGTTAGAAAATATGGTGGTTTCTTTGAATTGACATTTATCATGTATTTGATAATTTGCTACTTGAATGGCTCAAGAATTAGATGATTTGAGATAAATCATAATTTCCTTTAATAAATGCGTACTTAATACTTTGGATACCTTGACAAATACATTAGTGCATGTCAGGTCACAGTAGGAAAAGATAAATATGAAGGTGCTATTTTGGCTTGAGTTCTTGTATAATTGGAGTCAAAGGACAGGAGAACCTATGTGGATGTTGAACTAGATAGTTCATAGTAAGTAATAGAACCTACACAACCTCAAAAATTTCTAGAAATTACAAGGTGTTGTTTTCTTAGAGATGTTTGCACGTTAGACATACACCGATCCCCTTTTGAATTCCTGCAGGCTCATGGATTTTGTTTGAGGTCCACTTGCTAGCCGAAGTGCATGATTTTATGTTTCTTGGATTGCATAGCATTATTGTATCATATACCTGAATTTTTGTGATATTTAAGTTTCTTCAATAGTATTTGGCATTACTTGCTAGAAATGTCCTACCTATAGTGTTTTCTTGGGAAATGCATAATGGAACATAAATCAAGAAGATATGTTTTTGATTATGTTTTATACATCTTAAAATGCATTATTTAAAGTTAAATAGATTTGAGAACTTCCCAACACCATAAATTAAAGAAGTTCAGTTATCTTGTTATTGAAAACTGTCCATTTTGGATCCACTCAATTTGTTGGTAAAAATCCTCCAAATTCTTTCATTATGCAATAGAAACATTTCATTTCATTTCTTAATGTGATATTTTGTGTAATTTCTAAAGTAAAGTATACACCACTTAATATTTCTAACATTTTACTTGTCTCACATTTGTAGATGAGTTATGATTCATTTATTATTCTCATAAAATAGATAAAAGTTGGATAAATAAGTCAAGCTCTAGTAAAGATTATATTGAAGGAGTTCAAAATTTTATTAAATTTGCTATTGAGAAAGGATTAATGAATGAAAAATTTTTTTATCCATGTTGAAAATCCATAAATAATACTTGTCTTAATATACAAATTGTTGATGAATATTTGGTGTAGAATGATTTTGTAAAAGATTATATTGAGTGGGTATTTTATGGAGAGGCTATATTGCCATCTACATTTGATCGACTCTCCTATATAAAACATATATTTGATTTTAAAATAAGTAATGTATAAAGAAATCTTGTAAGAGAAGATGATATGAGGGGTCTATTCAGAAATACTCTTAGGTTTGGTGCCGTAAATTTAAGAGATTTCAATAGAGAACAAGAAATAGATGTGATACCTGAGGAATCTATATTTACTAATCATATATATATTGAGGGGCTCCAACATGCATTTAATGATTAGATGGCTTGGTATCACGATATGTTAAAAAATTATGATCAAAACTATATCTGGATTATAAGAATTTTTTAAAGATTTTTTATTGTACATCTATTTTATTTGAATATTTGAATGGATAGTCTAGTAAGAATTTTACTATACTGCTTCAATTATTAAAAGATGTATTTCTAGAGGGTGCTACTTTGTCATCATCTTTTTATAAAGTCAAGAAATTAGTAAAATATTAGATCTTGGATATAAGAAGATTCACAATTATCCAAATGACAGCATATTATACTCAAGTGAAAATGTTAATCAAGAATCATGCAACATTTATAGATTTTCATGATGGATAATGCATAAAGAAGATAAGAGTAATGTATTGAACGAAATTGATGCTACATAGAATAAGAAAAATCGATCAAATTTTATGTTACTTCCTTTAATATTTACATTGAAAATGATCTACACATCATCAAGATAGCTTTATCAATGAGATGGCATGATGAAGGTCGTTTAAAGGATGGAATGTTAAGACATCCAATGGATAGTTTAGTATAAAAAGTATTTTGATGATAAGCATCTTGATTTTGCCTATGATGTTCAAAGTATTAGATTGGGTTTAAGTAGTGATGGCTTCCATCCATTTTCAAATCTTGAGTTCTACTTACAGTACTAGGCTAATTATTTTGCTTCCTTATAATTTACCACCATGGATGTGTATGAAATAATTTTACTTATTTTATTAATGATTATTTCAGATAATAAAGATCTAGACAATGATATTAATTCCTATTTGCAACCTTTAATAGAAGAATTGAAATAGCTATGGGAAGGTATCGATGTATTTGATGTTTTCAATGGTCAAATATTCAAATTGAGGGCAGCTCTTATTTGGACTACTAATGATTTTCTTATATATACCACTTTATTTGGTTTGAGCACTAAGGGATGTATTGCATGTCTTTCTTATAAAAATTCAATTTATTCACATTAGTTAAAATATGGAGAGAAATTTTGCTATATGGGCCATCATCGATGGTTGAAAGCAAACCATCCTTTTCAGTTTCAGAAAGATCTATTCGATGGTATTATAAAGTTACGATCTACTCCTATACTATCATTTAGAATTGAAGTTCTTAAACAAATACATAACATCAATTATAGATATAATAAGATTTCCAAGTGTTCTAACAAAAGAGGAAGGAAAGATGTTGGAAGCTCAATGAATGAAGGGTTAAGAGATGATGGTATTACTTGCAATATTGATACAAAATATTTGAGAATGCTGACAACTTTTGTGAGGTTGGTGATTATATAGATAGAAGTGAAAATAATAATGGCACAATGGTAGCATCTACACATAGAGTTGTTAAACAATTATAGAAGAAAAGAGTATTTTTTAATATACCTTATTGGGAGTACATTCTTTTTCGACATAATCTTGATGTGATATATATAGAAAAAAATATTTAAGATAATTTGATTGGAACATTATTAAATCTTTAAAGATAACTTAAAGGCACATCTTGATTGAAAAGATATGGGCATAAGATAGGAGCTTCATCTCAAATTGCTTATCAATGGTAAAATATATATACCTCCTACATATTATATAATTCCCACTCAGGTGAAAGATCTTTTTCTGATAGTTTTAAAGAATATAAAGATTTCTAATGGATATGCATTGAATATTTCAAGATGTATAAATTTGAAAGAGCTAAAACTTTCAAATCCCAAAAGTCATGATGGTCGTATTTTGCTTAATTGTCATCAATTTTTAAGACATTATATTCCAAAGTCCTTGATCCATAAGATCTTGATTAATTGGAGTCTTGTATTGCACTTACACTTTGCTACATAAAAAGATCTTTCCTTCTGAATTTTTACTATTATGGTTTATCTATGCATTCACTTAGTTGCAGAAGTTAAACTTGATTGACCAATATACTATAAATAGATGTATTCTATTAAGAGGTAATATCGCTAAACTATATAGGTGTAATATTAAAATTCTTTATTATAAACAATATCATGCTCATATTGATGTTTTAATAATTTTTTAATGTTTGAAGGTATCTTGTACATTTAAAGAATTATGTACAAAATCAAGCCCATCCAGAGGGCTCGAATGCAAATAGATATATTGCTGAAGAGTATTTGATACTTTGTTCAAGATATCTCAAAGGTGTAGAGACTATTTTTAATGACCTCAAAGGAATTGTGATATTATCGAGAATGTAGAATTTTGGAGAAGGTTGAAAGTTTTGTTCTTAACAAAAAATCCTTGGCATAAGAACATCATTATGTGTTGCTCCATAGTGACATATAATATTTGAGTATCACAGGTAAGTATACCTAATTATACGTTGATAAAATTTAGTGTTATATCATATACAATGTTATTAATTAAAGAATTAATTTTTTGTAGAGAATTTTTGATTGCTCAAAGATGAGCCAACCATAGCATTCATCCTAACCAAAGGATTGAGCAATGATGGTTGGTCAAGTTATTCCCTAATTAGCTTTTCAAATAGGTTAGACATATATGTAAAGGATACATTGATTTTGGATATATTTATTAATATTGAATATTATATCATCAATTTTATCATGATTTTTAGGTACCACTAATGATGGAGAGAAACTATTCAGATGAATTAATAGTCATTGCTGGAGGTCTTAAAAATATTATCAACAGATATAATGGTTTCATCATCAATGGATTTAAAATTCATACTAAAGAGTGTGAGAAATTTAGAATAACCAAATAGTGGAGTTATGATGGAAGCAGATAGAAAGTATTATTATGGTGCATTTACAAATATTTTTGAGCTGAATTATTATGAAAATTTAAATAATATTATTTTGATGTAATTGGGTTGATATAAACTCATCAAGGAATTTGAAGAAAGATACACATCAATTTAGACTTATAAATTTTTTAACATTGATACATATTGGTGTTGTTATTGAAGGATGATTTATTTATTTTTCATCTCAAGCTCAATAAGTATTTTTGTATAAGACTCGAAAGATAAGAAATGTGTTGTTGTCATCAAAACAAAACCTAGGGATTTATATGACATGAAAAAAGAGTTGGAAGTTGAAGATGATGAGACTTATATGCAGTGTATGTCTTACAATATTGTCTCAATTGATGATCTAAATACTACAAATTTGGTTAGGATGGATGTTGAATGAGAAAATATTATTTGATTCTTAATCGATAAGAAATATTTAAAATGTATACATATTATATGAAATATTTACTATATTATCACGTTCATTTAATAAATATTATTTCTTATTAGCAATTCAATCAGTGTTATATTTAATATTTTATAATTTGTGTTAACTAATTTTATTTTATTTATGCATACTAGGTTACATCATGTCTCAATGGAGATAATTCAATGGTGTTAAGTTTCAGACTTCTCAGACTGGAACATCTTCTGATTAGCCCTAGCAGTCCATGTAGCCCTAGCAATCTGATGCTGGTTCTTTCATATCTATGTAGCAGCCCGAGTCCCAGTATGATCCTTCTACTGATTGTCCAGACAAGGAGGTCATTATGGATGAGTTGTATATTCAAGGTAATTTAATTGAAATATTATATCCTCATGATTAATTATTGAGATTTAGATATTAATTTTTATATTGATTTTACTTCATTTCATGCATAATTAGCAGTTAGTTCTGAATATATTTCTTCTTTCATGTGTTTTTCATAGATGGATCTAGGAAAGTGAGGATGAGACATAGATCTACATGAGCAAGAGATGTGTGGCAGCTAGCTAAGAATGAGAGGATCATCATCGAGTGCAACCAGATGGTGTAGCCCATCAAGAGGGCTGGCAACTTATTAGTGAGCTTTTTAGGATCAGTTGCATGGAAAGATCAACTTTGTCCATTTAACTATACGAATAGGATAATATGCTTCATGCATATAACATTAAGCTTCCACGAGTAGTATGGATGAAGAAAATGAACTTGTATTATATATTAATTTGCTAACCATCATAATTAACTATTTTGATTTTATATTTTTATCCTTCTTTACTTTATTATAGAGCAAATTTGTGCTCCCTCCAGATAACCATGATTGGGTGCTAAAGTCCCTCAATCGAAAATGAAAAGAGTTGAAGGGGGACTACAAAAGAGAGGGTATGATGGAGGAGGATATTGTTGGTACTTATCTACCTAATATAGACCTTTATTAGTGGGGAAGCTTGTTCACTATTGGTTCTTTAAGAGGGGACATGTTGTGTACACTCATCATATGTTATGTTTTATTAATTACTAACATAGATTGTTCTTATGTATAAGATAAACACACCATTTACTTATTTCATAGATATATTCTAATATTGGTAGAGCTACATGAGCAGTCTAGTTTGTTTCTCATACATCAAAGTCTAAGAGTTATGTGCGACGTAGACAAGTATTCGCATGTTTCTTTCAAACTCTTTGTTCGATTGATTTGATTTATATAAATATACTTATGCTTCTAAATGAAACTATATATCATGTATCTTGTATCGTATATTATATATCATGATACTTATAAATTTATTGAAACTCTTAAACTTCTTTAATGAAATTAAATTTAATGCCTACTGAACCATGTAGCATGTAGCATGTATCTTGCATCATATAAGTTTGATCTAGCATATTTGACATGTCTTGTCATGTATTGGTCAGAAATGGTTGATGCCAACCATCTAGTTCAACATGCTGAGGACCTACTTTATGGCGCATTACATGTTCACGGACCATCAATCCTTTATCATCTACATATTTGTTAATTTTTTTTATTTTTGGTGTATTTGTGCTATAAGATCCAACTAGTTTGTTGTGTTGCTTTATGGACCATGATATTCGTCCCTTCCAAATTTTTTGCACCCTACCATGGTTTTGCCCTTGTAGAAACAAAGTTGTTTGTACTCCCAACAAGTGCATGCATCAAATTAGGAGGCTCTTTTATTTATTTAATGTAAAAAATTAGCATGGCTTAATCACCAAGTTCAACAAGTAGGCTAAGTGATAAGAATGAGGTTGTGTCAACTTTGGCTGGTGGATGATCCAAAAGTATACCTTCAGCCATACATCAAGACCCATTACAGCCGGGAATATATGCCCAAATATGATGACGAAATGCTAGATAAGATCTTCGAATGGCCAAGGAAGGGCATAGGAAAGAAGAATGGTGGTTGTTGACTGAAATCTAGGGGAATAGGTGCAAGCAAGCGAGGAGAGCTGAAATCATATAAGAGTTTTATCATGACATTTTAGTCTTTATGAATTCAAGTTTTATCATGACATTTTGGGTGATCAATGGGATTCTTATTGAAAGAAATCCAATAGGAAAAGGTTATATGGTGTCGCTCAGCTATTTTTTCCTTTAAGCGGCACTATTTGTGGAAGTCATGTACTAGGTTCCACTCAGTACAAAATATATAAAAACAAGCAACAGACTGAAGGCAGCTTACCAAACATAAGGAACGGGTGAAATCCATATGTCTTGCTGCCAGCATCTCCCTTCCTCGTTCCTTGACCATATATTCGATCTATGGGGTCCATATATGGGTATAAAGTGTTACATATAGTTGAGGTGGTCAAAGGGTTAGCTGGAGTACGTGGCGTTGAGGTTGAGAATTGTGTGAGGTATGTTGAGTTCACTGTAACATTTGTCGGGACATTTGTTTATCTTCACTTGAAACATTCATCTATCATAATCAACTTCGCTGAATGATTTCTGACTCGATACTCTAAGCTACATATTGTTTGCATGATTCAAGCATGATAGTGCATGATGTTTGGTTTGTGATATTCGTATATGTTATTTAGGTGGTTCAATGGAAGTAACAGTTACCAGTATAGCAATTATAAAAATCATAAAATCTCATTTCATATTTTTTTTTCTAGAAACAATATTTTATATTGTATTTTCTGCATTTGTTTGAGCTTATTAGAAAAGTGGCTAACGAACCTTATGGGAATTGACTGAACATTGTGTTGGGTGGATGTCTGGTCAGGACACCACCTCTCAGGATCTCTTCAGTACCGCACATTGCAGCAAGAAGAAAGAAGAAATAAAATAGAAAATAATTAAATATGTGGATCAGCTAAAAGAGCTCGCCTCCACGGAGAATGCAAACTTCACTATGAGAAAAGAAATATTATAAGAGAAGATTTCATCCTCAACCCTTGTACACCCAATCTCTCCTTCACAGAAAGTTCTCCCTCAGAAAAGCTCTTTCTCTAAAAAGACCCCCCTGAACCCCTGAAGTGGCCGCTATCTGCTGTTTAAGAGCCCTGCTCTTGCTCTTCTCAGCATCGCGTCACCTCTCTATTCTCTCTCTAGGTTTTTCGCTGATGAAACCGCGCCCACAACCTTCTTTGTTGCGTGATTAGGCCTTTTAAAGGCTTAAACACAATTAGATTAGATTAAGGACTCCTTAGAATACCCAACAAAGCCCCTGAACCTTTGGATCACGACCGGGAGCTCCCACGCAGTCCAATCATGCACCGGTCCATGGAATAGTCCGTGGACCGTGAAAAACGACTCAGAAATGCCATGCAGTCCGCGGTGGACCGTGAGAAACCAAGAAAATGCCCCTCGGTCTACAGACCTCCTTGTGCACCTCCCGATCCATGGTGGATCGGACAACGGGCTCCCAGCACGGGCTCATGTGGGCCTGGGCCATGCTCTCACGCCTGGAACTGGGCCGGCCCGCACGCTCGCTCGCCCGCGCACTGGGCCGTGCCCTGCACGCTTGGGCCGCATGCTGCCGTGCCTGGGCCATGCACCGCCGCGCACGGCCGCACCACCGTCGCTCCACCGGCCGCCGGCAGTCGACGGTCCTCCATCGCTTTGAATTTGTGCTAGCTTCTCTCACGTATATCTTCTCTATCCGAACTCCATTTGAGGTGATCTTGAGCTCGTTGGACTCCATTTTCATCACGGACCTTGTTGTGAGCTCAATATGGACCAAATCTCGAGGTATCAAATCTTAACAATCTTCACTTTGACTCCATATTCGGCCTCCTCTTGACTCTGAGAGCTTCTGGATCTCCTCACTCCTATGCTCTGAGGCAATCGCTTGCTGATTATGGATGGACAAATATGAGAGTCGAGCCAGGTCGCTCGATCCTATCTGCATCGTATGCTGTGCTCCTCTTGATCTGAGATCTACTCGGGATATCATCTTACGGCAATAGGAATCTCACCTTGCGATATTGCTTTTATCCTTCCGAGTCTCCTATCTCGTGCCTGATCTACCTCCACCTGGAGCTCCACCTCGCTCTGAACTCCTCCTGGCTCTTGAAGCTCCACCTCACACTGGACTTCCTACTAGATAATAATATCCTCTCATCTTCTTCTTCTCCTCCAGAACAATCCTATCACCGTGTAGCACCTTCAGGATTCCTCCACCAGCTACCATCCTATAGCCTCTCGAATTCAATCTGCTCAATGAGATAAGATTTCATCTGAAATTGGATATGTATCGGACCTCCCCCAATCTTCTCACTGCACCATCATGTGTCCTCCAACTGATCATCTTGATGCCTCTGATCGCACAGCATGATCCATCCGACAGATAAACAGTGCCCTCACTGTTCTTCAAGAAGTCAAATTGCTCCTTTCTGCAACATATATGATACGTGCATACAGAATCTAAAATCTACTACTGAAAAGAAGTAGATATCTCGTCAGATATCTCCAGGACATCTCTCTTTGAATCGCTACTGGCCGTCGCTACAGCAGCCATCGTCCGATCTCTGAGTTGAGGATAATCTCTGGCTAGATGCCCCAACTCGTCACACCGATAATATCTGATCTTGTTCAAATCCCTTCTGGACTTGGACCGCCTCATCGCGATCTCCTGTCGCTCCATCTACCACCTCTTGCTTCTCCAAAAATCACTAAAGCTGAGCTACCGCCACTTAAGCTCGAAACCAGATTCTCCCTCCTGAGAATCTCATTCTGAAGAATTGCTGCGGTGACCTCATCCATCTTGATGGTGCTCTTCCCCACTAGAAGAGCAATCACCAAAGACTCAAATGAAGAAAAAATGACGCTAGCAAAACCAGCGCCCTGATCTTCTCCTCAATATTCTCGCCAACGCTGAGGAGGTCGGTGAGGATCTTCTGGACGTGGCTAAGATGCTCCTGCATGCTCTGTCTCTCAGTTATCCACAGTTGATAGAACTATCTCCAAACAAAAAGAGTGTTAGTGAGAGATTTTGCCATGTATAACTCCTTGAGTTTCGACTACAGCACCGTCGAAAAAGTCTCGCCAAGCACATGGATAACCACCTCATCCGTTAGGTACATACGGATAATATTCACTGTCTGCATCTATAGCTGTCTCCAATCCTGCACTCTATGGTGGTCGGCTTCTCCTCGCACAAGAGAACATCGATCAATCCTTGCTGGATGAGCACATCCTTCATCCTTGCCTGCCATAAGGAGAAATTGCTCTTTCCATCAAACTTGTTGATCTTCATCTTGATTGATCCTGTCTTCTCCATCTTCAGTCTTGCTCACTACCGCTGCAATCTGCGTCCTGATATCGTCTCGCTTTGATACCACTTGTTGGGTGGATGTTTGGCCAGGACACCAACTCGCAGGACTTTTCGATACCACGCGATGAGCAGGAAGAAAAAGAATAAATAAAAATAATCAAATACATGGATCAGCCAAAAAGGGCTCGCCTCCACGGGGTATGCAAACTTTCTGTGAAGAAAAATTGGGTGTATGAGGGTTGAGGGTGAGATCTCTTCTTGTAATATTTCTTTTCTCATAGTGAAGTTTGCATGCCCCATAATGGCGAGCCCTTTTTTGGCTGATCCACATATTTGATTGTTTTCTGTTTTATTTCTTCTTTCTTTCTGCTGCATCATGCGGTATCGAAAAAGTCCTGGGAGGTGGTGTCCTGGCTAGACATCCACCAACACATTGTCCGCAGAATTCCTGAGATAGTCTGAATTATCAGCCATGACTAATTTGTGATTGTTTATTGTCATGTGATCTCATCCTTTTTGTTGATGGATGCTTTAGACTCATTGTCCAAGGTTCAATAATTTGTTGTGGTTTTGTATCAAATAATTTGTGGAACTTTTGTTGAATGTTGTCACACCTAGAAGCCATCATAAGCAAAATGTGGGTCAAAGATTAGTTTCTGTTCAATGGTTTAATCTCTTTTAACCCGCATTTATGTCCTATATATGTTCTATCTATCATTTGTTTGTCTAATATATGTTTTCAGCATCTCTCTTTCCTTTATTTATTCTATTTTTTCAAATTTGTAGCATCATAGAAAATATGTCACACGTCGTATAATATGTATCATAAGTATCTTGCGTCATATGTGATGTATCATTGACCATATATTTTGCAAAATATATTTTTTTCATATATTTGTAAGAGCATGGCAGGGAGCCTGGCCAGGTAGAGTTCTATAAGATGACTCATATCCACCAAGATGACAGTTTTGTCAAGAATGAGTCGAGAGATATATTTATATATATTGATAATAATTTTTTCAATAAGTTGTAGTTCTATTTTTTTCAAATATTAAGATATGACTTTTTCTTAAATATAGGAGAGAGCTTCATTCCATATTGCATAGCATGTCGACGTCTAAGCATCTACAGAGGCCAGCTACGTCGAGATCTAAGTGTTCACAGGATTGCTGGGATCGAAGTATTATGGCTGAGTAAGGGATTATGGAGTTAGAGTGCCCCACTAAGTTGTCTATAGCGAGTACATACACTTAAGATGCTAGAAGAGAGTAGAACCAATACAAATGTTCACAGGATCAACGAGCAGATAGAGGTGATGAGGCATAGCTACAACACTAAGTTATATTCTGTGAGGACTCAAGTTGAGTAGCTAACATCTTTGTTACAGATGTTTGTGGACTCTAAGGTAAATAAGTACCTAACTATATTTATATTTCGCATAGGCTTAATAATTTGAATATGTTATGATTTTCGTATTCTTATTTCTAAAATATCTCTATTTTCTTATACGTTTCTGATAGTTCTAGAAATCATAGAGATGATGACCATCATGCTCCTATAGGATGATAATTTTAGCCGATCCATCGGATATCCAACCTGATCTAACTAGAATGAGACAGACTTTATCCGATCCTATTGAAATACAAGATAGATATGGGTTCTAGAAAAAAAATATCTAAAGTGAGTTTGGATTGGATACTGATAATGATATGCTCCGACCCAATATAACCTTAATACATATTCTCTTTTCAAAATTACAATGATTTTATATTATTTACATGTACCTGACTCGACCTGATCTGAGGCGAGTATGGAAATGGGATTTTACTTGCAAGGCGGATATGGATATGGCCGATCCGACCCATATCCGACCTATTGCCATCCTTATGCTCCTATGGACCATTGATAGCTTGATGACTCTCTTTTTTGAGTTTTATGTGTATATTTTTATTTTTGTATTATCTTGTTTGTAATGAATATGATGGACAATATAATCATATATATATATATATATATATGATACATTGTGTTATTATGACTTTTTGTTCATGTATTTGATTTATGTTGGAAATATCATATAGATTATATGTTAAATTGTATAGATTGGGTGTACAGATTTTTTTGTATGTGATTTTCTTAAAAAATGGTGATACTAAAAAGCATCATAATTTTACAATCTTACCGATGCTTTTAAAAAGCGTTGTTTCTATGTGTCATCACTTAATGATGCTTTAGAGTGTTGTTAAGTTACAGCTTTTCGATACTTTTCGAAAATATCATTTTTTTTGTTGTCAACTAACAATGCACTAAAACGTCATTATTTTGAATTGGCCAACACTCTAAAGCATCGTCCATCCATTACGATGTGAAAAGGAAGCCTTGATAATAATTTCCATGTTTCCATTTTCAATGCTTTTGCAATGCTCTAGAAGTGTCGAGGGATATTTTTGCGATGCTCATAAGTGTCAGCATATGAATTAATTACCATCGGAAATGGTCCACTTTACTGTAGTGAGAGGTAAGTAGAACATATGAAGATAAGCCAAATTGCAAGTAACCGAGAGGGAAGTGCAAGAAGGCTGAAGTTGGATAGAGAAGGTGAGTGGTTTGAAGATAAGATGAAGTAGAGAAAAAAGATGCAGTAGGAGAAGAGAAGAAAGATGGATGAAGCACATCAGTTATATGAGAGGAATTCAATACTTCTTTTTCTCCTTGTTCTTTTCTCCTGCTTCTACTCCTTTGTTTCTTTTTTTCTCCCTTCATCCACTTCTCCTTTTCTTCTTGTTTCTTCCTTTTCTGCTGCTCCCTCTCCTTCTCCTTCACTTCCTCCTCCTGTTCTATCTCTTTCTCCTTCTCCTTCTTGTTCTCCTTCTTCCATAAAACTCATAGATAACTATTGTAGATCAATGATGCCACATAAATGAATTCCATAAGAATCAGCTTCATGTATAAGCAAACCAGATTGACCAATGTCAAGCAGTGCAGGGCTCCAAAAGTCCCCTTGCAAAGATTTATTGGCCACCTAATCAGCCAATCGGTTGCCTTCTCGATATGGATGTGACACTCTAAAATAGAAAGAAGATTTCTACCACTCCCATAAATCTTTAACTATAGGTATAAGCCTATAATTGAATTTAGATGGATGAAAAAGCCAAGTAATAACCACAATGGAATCTCCTTCCAACCAAATTTGGGTGTACTGAGGTAGTGAATAACAGCTTAAACTCCCAACCAAATAGCAATGAGTTCTTCAAAAGACATAGATGAATAGTTGTTGGGGTGAAAAGGCCACAAACACAATTATGTCTAGGATAAATTCTATCCCTTATGTGCTAATTAAAATAGAAAATAACTTAACAATATGAAATCTAGCGAATATAAATCAAATCAAGCATAAGAACACTAGATTTGTATTGTAAATTTTTATTATATAAATAATGAGATTACTACAGATCTTCTCTAAATTAACTAGAGGCTAGATAAATACATCTTCAAGACTAAATCTTGATTTTCACAATAAAATATTCATCATCAATAAGATAGATTTCAATGATAAACAGGAATAGAGGGCAGATCTCACCAAATGTAGGTATTTAAAATAATTTATGAAAAAGACTTTTCAAAGATCAGAACCAGTCAACTTGTAGCTCTCGATGTCGGGAATAACATACTAAAATTTTATCAAAACTAAAATTGAATCAGCTATTTGATCATTCGATAAAGAAGCTTATTTTTTGAACCTTTTTTTCTTCCCCGATGTGCCGCCACTACCGAACATTTTCGTGTTTGGTTGGTTTCCATGCACTTGGCTCTAATAGCTTTCACATGCCCCCTTGCCTCCATTAAATAGGCCAATCAATGAGTCCTTTTGGACTCTTCTTCTTTTTTCTTTTATTTTAAAAAAGTATAGCCTCATAGAAGGAGGGACTATCCAACAAATCTCCCCCTTCCACCCATGTGGGGAAGACCAACAAACCAACACTAGCTTTATAGCCTGCAAACTTCTTTACAAGTAATGGCTTAGTCAACGTATCTGAGTATTATCATCTATGTAAATCTTCTCTAGTTATAATAACTTTATCTCCAAAGCATCTCATATCTAATGATATCTCATATCAATGTACTTCGATCTCGAATGAAAAGTCAGATTTTTGTGGAGATGAATTGCACTCTGACTATCACAATACAAGACAAATTTTTCTCTTGCCTCAGACCAAGTTCCTCAAAGAACTTCTTCATCCACAATAATTATTTGCTAGCTTCTATCACTGTAATATACTCTACCTCTATAATTAAAAAAATATTTCTGTAGTCTAGACCACCATAAGACAGCTTTCCTTGAAAATATCATCAAGTATCCTGATGTAGACTTTCTAGAATCAATATTATCTACCATGTCTACATTTGTATATCCATCCAACACATGTTTATCAATGCCAAAATATAGACATATTCTAAAAGTATCTCTGAGATACCTAAGAATCTATTTACTGCAGTCCAATGCTCCTTCCTAGGATTAGAGAGAAATCGACTGACAACACCTATAATATGAGCAATATCCAGCCTAGTGCACATCATGACGTATATCAAACTACTAACTACGGATGCATAAGGGATCTTCTGCATCTCCCCTTCTCTTCCTCACTAGAAAGACACTATGTGAAGCTCAATCTAAAATGACCTACAAGTGGAGAGCTAATTGGTTTGGAGTTGCTCATTTGGAACCTCTCGAGCACTTTTCTATGTATCTCTCTTGAGATAGCTACAGTCTCCCATTCTTCTTGTCACAGATAATTCTTATACCAAGTATTTGCTTCACTGATTTTCAAGTCTTTTATTGTAAAGTACTTACTCAATTCAGCCTTCAAGTTCTGAATCCTCTTGGTATTATGACCAACAATCGGTATATCATCAATATATAATAGAAGAATGATGAAATCATTATCACTAAACCTCTTCACAAATACACAATGGTCAGAAGTGGTTCTGCTTTACCCATAATCTATTATGAAGGAATTAAATTCTTGTACCATTATTAAAAAGCTTGTTTCAAACCATATAAGCTCTTCTTCAATTTACATACCAGGTTCTCCTTGCTTTTAGCTATAAACCCCTCTGACTGCTTTATATAAATTTTCTCTTCAAGGTCACCATGAAGAAATGCTATCTTCACATCAAGCTGCTTAATCTCCAAATTCAGGCTAGCTACCAAATCAAGAATAATTTGGATCGAAGACATCTTGACCACGGGTGAAAAATCTTCTCAAAATCAATGCTTTCTTCTGACTGAAGCCCTTCACAACCAGTCTCGCCTTATACCTTGATTGTGAGATGTGTTCTTCTATCTTAAGTCTGAACATCCATTTATTCTTGAGTATTTTCTTCTCCTTAGATAGCTCCATCAAGTCAAAAGTGTAGTTCTCATGCAGTGATTTTATCTCTTCTTTCATGGCTTCAAATCACTTTCTTTCTATGCATGTGATATAGCCTCCTGAAAATTTTTGGCTCTCCCCCATCCATCACCATCACATACTCATACGAAGGATATCTTTGAGAAGGCTGATGCTCACTGGTAGACCTTTTTAGCTGCTACTCTACCATTTGCTGTATAAGAGCTTGCTCACTATGCTTATTTAATATACTGTCACCGTGTGTAGACTTATCATTCATCATATCATCATTCTCTATAGTTTATCCATCATCAACATTTGCTCTGGCTTGAGACATAGGAGGTGGATCAATAAATAACTCTATAGTAGACTCTGGGTTATTTACTTTCTTCATATCCTCAATGGTCTGATCCTCAAAGAATACTATATCTCGACTTCTGATCTGCTTTTCTCTACTAGATCCCATAGCTTGTATCCAAATTGCTCATGTCCATACCCAAGAAAGATGCATTTCTTTGACTTGCTATCAAGCTTTGACTGCTTATCTTGAGGAATATAAACAAAGATCCTACATCCAAATACTCTGAGATGGTCATAAGAAACTAATTTTTGATCCATACATTTTAGGAACATCACCATCAAGGGTATATGAATGAGAAAGATTAATCAAGTCAGCTACAGTCTTCATAGCTTCACCCCAGAAAGAGATAGGCAACTTCGAATGAGAAATCATGCATTAAACTCTTTCAACAATAGTACGGTTCATCCTCTTTGCTACTTCATTCTGTTGAGGTATTTTTGGGATAGTCTTTTCTAATCTAATGCCATATTGTCTATAGTATCTCTCAAATAGATCTCGGTATTCCCCATCATTATCTGCTCGGATGCATCTTAGTTTTTGTTCCTTCTCCCTTTCAATACTAGCATAGAATTCTATAAAGACGTCTAACACATGATCTTTAGATCTCAAAGAAAAAGCCCACCACTTTTGAAAATAGTTCTCGATAAAAATAATAAAATACAGTGCACCACCAAGTATCTTTATGGTCATGGAGCTAAATCTAACACATGTGATCTCCTATGTGAGGGGAGCTTATGAAAAATAAACCTTATGCTACTTACCATATAAACAATGAGTGCAAGGTCTCAAGTATGTACCTTTTAAAGGAAGTAAATTATATCTGGATAGAGCATCAAGTGCTTTCTCACTCAGTTAGCCAAGTCGTCTATGCCACAAGTCTATGGAGATCTTCTCAACTGTATTTATCTTTCCACTATGCACTTTAGCTTGCAATCCGAAAAGCTAGTTTTTTTGTCTTTTGCTACTATTAAGAAATATTTGGTGAGCTTTTATTTTTCTTTACCAAAGCAAATAGAGTAGCCCTCATCATCTAGAATACAAGCAGAAATCAAGTGCAACCAGATATCAGGAACATATCTCACATTTCTCAACAGCAATTTGCATCCAGCGTTGGTCTCCAAGCAAAAATCTCCTATGCTAATAATCTAAGCTACCACATCACTTTTCATCCTAATATGACCAAAATCATCTTTGGAATAGGATGAAAAGAAGTCTCTTCGAGATGTAACATGGTATGAGGTAGCTGAATCAATTATCTAGCTAGATTTCTAGCATATGAGATTAATACATTCATCATCATAAGCAATCATGACCTCATCATCAAATATAACTGCAATCATACTCTGTGTATCTTCTTTCTTTCCACCATTCTTATCCTGATCTCCTTGTACTTTCTGCACTCTCTCTAAAAATATCTTAGCTTATTACAGAATGTAGTAGCAAGTGACATCCTTCCTGAACTTTGACTGGCCTTGATTTTTCTTATCTTTTTATCATGGGACTCACCATCCTTTTTGCTATAGGAGGGTCTGTTTTTGCTTCTCCCCCTCTACTCTATAACCAGACCTCAGAACTTGTATTTGTCAAATTCTGCTCTTTTCGTCTATTTGCTTTTTTCAATATACTATCCTTTACCATAGTCAGGATAAGTTTGTCACTGGCTATGGAATTACTCAGCATCACTACCAATATCTTTCAACTTTTTGGTAAGGAACTCAGCAAGATCAATGCCTGCACCTCATCATCAAGAAGCAGTTCATCGCAGCCAACTAATTCAGAATCTTCTGAAAATTATTCAAGTGCTCTGCAACATTCTATCCATCCTTGTACTTTAGGTTCATAAGTCTTCTAATCAGGTAGGCTTTATTCTGTGTATTCTTCCACTAATACAGATCCTCTAGTTTCTTTAAAATCTGGTAAGCATCTGTCTCTATAGCAACATCATGGATTGCACTCATATCAATCCACTATCTGATTGTAGCTATAGTTTTTCTATTCAATTTTTTCACTCATCAGCCTTTAAATTATCTGATATTTTTTTTGCAATTCAATCAGCTCAAATAAATCTCAATAATATAATAAATCCTCTATCATCATCCTCCATAAGGAGTAATTCGATGAAGTTAATTTAATGATATTGGATTTATCTTTCATTTTAACTAGCACAAACTATACTGACTATTTAATAATAGCTCTGATACCAGTTGTTGGGATGAAAGGGCCACAAACATAATTATGTCAAAGATAAATTCTACCCCCATGTACTAATTAAAATAGGCAATAACTCAACAATATCAAATCCAATGAATTTAAACCAAGCACAAGGACACCAGATTTGTGCTGTGAATCTTTCACTATATAAATAATGAGATTACTACATATCTTCTCTAAATCAACTAGAGACTATACAAATATATTTTTAAGATTAAATCTTGATTTCTACAATAAAATATTCATCATCAATAAGATGGATTTCAATGATAAATAGGAACAAAGGGCAGATCTCACCAATAGTTTGTGGAGAAGATTTTTCAAAGATCAGAACCGCTCAATTTATACCACTCAATTTGTAGCTCTCAATGTCAGAAATAATATACTAAAATTTATCAAAATTAGAATAGAATCAGCTATCCAATCGTCTAACAAAGAAGCCTATTTTCTAATTTTTTTTCTCTTCCTCAATGTGCCGCCGCTCTGATTTTCTGCATCAGGCTTTTTTGTGTTTGGCTGGTTTTCCACGTACTTGGCTCTAATAGCTTCCACATAACCCCTTGCCTCCCTTAAATAGGTCAACCAATGAGTCCTTTTTGGACTCTTCTTCCTTTTCTTTTATTTTAACGAAGTATAGCCCCACATGAGGAGGGACCATCCAACGATGGTCCAAAAGCTTACCTTCGGTTGGTATGACATTAGCATTGTGATCTCTAATAACAAATCCAGCAGAAGCTTTATTATGAACAACGGAAGCATGAAAGTTAAGCTTGGAATACTCATAAGGGAAGAGGTAGCCACAAAACCAAATTGGATGGAGAAGAAGAGCTATGATGCTGATGAAGTCCACCCCGGTATCTAGACAAAGTATCAGTATTCTGTACTATTGCATGATGTGAGCAGTTGATCAAGATAGAGGCCCTACAAACAAGCTGAATAAAAGAGTTAGCAATATTATTGAACGGTTGATCATTGTATGCTTGCCAAGCAACCAAGATACACATGCCACTACTACTTTTGTGATCCTACTCTGCCAAAGCATTTGATAGATAATCCATCAATGCTGGCAAAGACGTAGGGAAAAAACTCAGTTTGCATATGTAACTAAGCTGTCTCCACCAATTAACAGCAAAAGGTCAGGCGATTATCAGATGCTCGGTATTTTCAGCTATGCTAGGCACAAATCACAACAATTCAGCTATACAGGAATAATACTATAATTCACTAGCAATACCTTATAAGGAAGCCTGTCCCATATAAGTCACCACCAAAATTTCTGGACTCTAGGAGGTAGCTGTAATTCCCATATCCAAGAAAATTAAATTGTGTGAGGTGAGGGAGAGTTGGGCAATAACAATAGACATATCTTGTAATGTGACATGATTAAGTTTAGTAGCGTCCCAATCAATCTGATCCAACCAATGCCCATTGGAAATAGGAATAGAGCAATACGGAGCAATAGATTATCAAAAAATAAGTGGGATAATCGATCTTGACGCTAATGTGGGCCAGGAGTAAGGAGATCTGGTACATGTTTATCTAAATATTGGAAGCTCATGTTGATAAAAGTAGGCCATGCTAATAAAGGTAGATTAGAAACCCATGGATTTGAAAAAACATTAATAGTTTCTCCGATACCCACTCGCCATTGAAATTAACATTGAACTTTCGGTCCAACAGGACATATTTTTGCCCAAATTGTGGGGCAATACCGAGGCTTAGTATGTCTATACTATGAACCAGAGAAGTGATATTTAGCAGTAACTAACAGAGCCATAATTAAAGATATAGGATCGAGTACGCATTCATAGAAAAAGCTAGCAAGGCCTAAAAATACCATGTGTCATCATATGGTTGGTGCTTGACACTACATGCCCCGTGTGTGGCGGTCAAAGGCTTATGGTTCGGATGGATCGGTTTCCGCTCCCATATACATATGGTATTGTTTACTTCAGTTTCTGGCACTATAACATGGGGCTTCACAATTTTACTCTTTAAAAGACGCCCCATATGGAAAAAGAGATCACATTCTATATAAGTCAAATCATTCCTCTTGACTTACAATCAATATAGGACTAATGATGCTCTCCCACGTACCTCATAACGTAACCTCTCATTCAAGAGAGACTCTGGATAAGGTTGCAGGAGGTGTACTACAGTCTGTCGAAGGCACATCAATCACGGTGGACACCAATATGGTAGTCAAAGGCTCATGACTTGGATGAATCGATCTCCGCTCCAGTATATATGAGCCATTGTCCGCTTCAGCCTTTAGTACTATGACATGGGGTCTCATGGTTTGTCCTTTAAAAAGTGCATCATGTGAGAGAGAAGATCTCATCCCACATAAATCAGAGTTTCTTTAACTTATAACCACTATGGAGTTAATGATGCCTTCTCACCTGCACCATAATATCCTTGAATTGGATCAATCATCTCATACCATACCGGCTGTGTCATTTTGGTATTCAGGGCATGTTTCTTTGTGTGTTATGCCCAAGCCATAAATGCCCATGGATGGCGGCTTCAGATGCTACCAACCAATGGACATCCATATATTTTCATGGATAGGCTGAATAATCTAATGGCTGAGATTATTGCTTACTACTACACAATTTTCAGACTCCTACGCAAGACATTATATTGTAAGAATAATTACCTTTTGGCCTTCTCAGCTCTCTACTCGTGTTTATACACGCTCCACTCCCTTTATAAATTTTCAATTAGGTTCAATTTAATTTCTTAATATGTGATCCTTCCATCCATCTGTATTCGAAAAAAACTCATGTGACTTTCAGGCAAGATTTTAAATATCCTTAAATTCCTAAAAAGATCTTTTTCTCATCAACCTGACACGATTTGTGCCTCTCGTATTCCACCCCTTTCCTTGTTCCCTTTTCCTCATTCTCTTTTGCCATGGAATAAGATAGATGGACCATTCCTTAGGCAATTAATTATACTCCAGTTGCATGCCAAACCCAAGCCATCTCTCCATAACCCCCTTCTTTTACCTCTCCACCATCTATCCAGCCACTCCCCCTGTCCTAAACTTAGGAAGCAAAGAAGTTGGCATTCTTTTAGTTTTTTATTTATTTGCTTGTAATGGATATGAATTCATAGCAAGAAACATAAATTTTGATCATGAATTTTGCAAAATTCCCATTTGGGCCAGGTAGGAGGGGCGATGTCAAGATTGCTCTATTGTAGGCTGTATGGCAGTGGATGAGCCAGTGATGGTGGTAGGGGTGAAAGTGATATGGATATTATCCGTTCAGATCTATTTCGTATCCGAATCAATCCGAATATAGATAAAATTTAAGGATCCGACAACTATTCGATCCTTATCCGAATATCCAAATTTCTATGTAATCCTATATAATTTTATATAGTACTTATTAATTTTTAAGAAAATATGTAACTATATAAATATATTATTAACTTGATTTATTATCTATTAAGTAATATCTTTGATTCTATAGTCATAAAGTCTAATTATTTAAGTCATATTTGTAATTATATCCATATTTTCAGTATCTGAATTACATCTGCATCTATTTAAAATAAATATGGATATCAATTTTTCATCCGAATAATATCCGTATTTGTATTTGTATTCGTCAGATAAACAAATATGGATATGGATATGATGGTATCCGATCCGGTTTCAGTCCTAGGTCGTGGTGACTATGGCCTATATGATTAGAATTACCTAGGATAGGAACTAGACTAATTTGGGTTCCATGTAGCCCAGACTCGAACCGTTTTTTTAGGCTTTCGATTAGGCTCATGCCTAAAAGTTTTTTATACGGTCATGTACTAATCCCCAATTCCAAACTTGTCCAGAAGGCCCAGATGGGCTTGACCACAATTGAACCCAAGTGAGGCAACCTAAACCAAGGTTGAGATCGATATGGTGCTGAGCTCCCACTTCTCCGTTTCTGAGGCGGTGAAGTGATCACCACCACCGTGCTGGCACTTGATTGTATGCCCCAGTGGCAATAGGTGAAGTGATCACCACCACCGTGCTGGCACTTGATTGTATGCCCCAATGGCAATAGCCATAGGCCGTCGGTCAAGCGAGTGATGGAGCAAGGCATGGCCAAGGAGGAAGAAGCGGGCCAAGTAGGCCTTGATTTATGAACATGCCCAGCAATAGAACTACTGCTTGTCCGAGAGAATGGTAAGACCTTGCTCTTCAAATGGTCATCATTGCTGAGGTCTTGATCCATGAGCCAACCTTGCCATATGTGGAAGAAGTTGGGGCTCTCATGAATGAAGGTGGTAAGGATGATGGAGGAAGAGCAATAGAGAGAGAGGAGGGGGTGTGGTGGGAAGAGAGGGAGAGATGGAGAAATACAGGGGCAGGAGTGGGGGAGGGTGGTGTAAGGGTGGGGGGATAAGGGTAAATAGGGGCTAAGGATAGAGTTAGAGAGGTCGGCAAGGCTTGAGTCTAGACATAGGCACCGAGCTGGACTGCCCATCACATGATCTGGCCTGGCACGATACGAATTGGGCCGTGCCTAGTATAGCCCACTTGTTACAATAACAGATTATGTTAGGCACGGCACATATAAGGGGGCCGGGCTGGGCTGGAAATTTTACGGCCTACGGCTTAGGCCTGGCACAATCCATAAGAGCTTGGGTTGGTACAACCGACGAGCCAAGCACGGTCGGGCCCACATGCCAACCCAGCCCCTTTAAATAGTTTCCTCTAAATAGTCCCCTCTTCCATTCTCACCACATCAATTCACTATTTTCTACCATATCCGCTCCAATTCTCACTACTATTATTTTTCTACTCAATTGCTAAAGTTCTCAACAATCCGCTATTTTCTCTTTAATTTTTAGTTACATCTTTTATATTAGTCATGACATCTTCTAATGATGGTAATACTTCTAAATTCATGTCATGTTCAGAAGATGAAATCAATTCTAATAAAATTAAAATTCGGCAAGAGGATGCATCAATGTAGAATTTAAACGAGTAAGGCCATGCAATTATGAAGAAGATTTTTTTAGAATAAGATTTTAGAAAATCCTACCCTAAAAAAACATGCTCCTACTAAAATAAGAGAAATTTCAGTCAAATGAGACTGGCCTCCTGGTTGTGGTCCTCATATGAAACAAGATTCTCGTCATGTTTCAAAATTATTTGATCTTTTTAATAATTCTAAGAAATAGAGTTCTTCTCATGCTTTTAATTTGAAGAAATTCATCATTTATTAATTTTTTTTCAATATTTTTTTGCTTTAATTTTTTTATTTTAACATATATTAATATTATGAATATTAATTTTAACATGCATTAATTTTTTCTCCCATCTCTTATATATTTTTATTACTTGATATTTTTTTATATTTAAAATAAAAAAAGGTCCGTTAAGTCCATCTGCATGGGGGCCTAATGGGACAATAGGCCATACTTGGCACATCTCGCCACATCTGTGCCCAGGCCATGCCAAGTTACGGGTTTGTTTAAACGGGCTGTCCTTGGCACGGCCTGTTTACTATATGAGCCATGCCTGATATGGCCCATTAAATCTTCAGCCTGGTGAGCTTAGGCCGTGTCTTGCGATGCACAGCCCATTGCCCATATCTATTTGAGATGGCTTTATTTACATTTGGATTCTATAACCCGAGCCCAAACACGAATCGGAGTCTTGGCCCAAAACTTGCTCCTAAGCTGGCCTAGGCCCACTTCCAATCATAGAACTATCAATTGAAGGATTTTTTGGTATAGAGATGGCAATCAAGTTATGTCAGACTAGAGATGAGTCGGGTCATATACAAGATAGTCAAAAGCTTATCAACCCAAACTTGGCCTTTCTATTAAATGGATTGAAAATCCAAACTCAAACATAATCATTTTACTAAACGAGTAATGTAACCTGATCTAAAATGGATTGAATTAAATAAATGGGTAAAAACCTAAATGGGTTAAGCACTGCCACCTCTACTTTAGAGAATGGATTTGGCCATGATGCCACTAGCCTAGATAGAGTAGCTTGCGAAGCCTGATATTTTTCCTTACGTTAGGTAGTCTTTATCATCATCCTTATACTCTTGAGATCACTCTTACATACGTTCACAGGCTGAATAGCTTGCTTTTTGATGAGTCTAGGGCTAGATTTTAAGCCCAATGGACCAGATATGAAATATGAGCTCACCTATAAATTAGGCTAGACTTGGGTTTAGATCAACTCTACCCAAGCCTAGCCCGGATCAGATCTTATATATACCGAGAGAGAGAGAGAGTTGGACTAGGTTACTCTCGAGTGTAGCCAAGCCTAAATCTGGTCGCCTCTACCATCATTAGATTAGCACGAATCTTGAAATCTAGAAACCAGTTGTTAACAGTTGGCCTTTCCAGTCAATGGTGCCTAAGTGTGAAATGGCATCAATCCAAGGATCAGACCTCGATCTTCCGTATACCATTTTGATCACACTACCTTGTTGAACTAATAATCTGTTTCCCTAAATTATTCTTAACATATGAAAGGCATAGCATGTATGTTAGGTTCGTTTCGTGTGCATGCTCTTTAATGTATTTCACTATTTGAATTATCAAATCCTGGGCCAATAAGTCCAAATCAACATTCTAAATATTCAGGTCTTGCTATCCTGTTCTAAGCATGCTATTGAACCTCCACAGACTACACCTGTCACCGGTGTAAGAATCTAGCTTTTTTAGCTACCTCGCATGTGGCATTTTTTGTATCCCTTGTTCCCCCAGACTTGCTGGTTGATTCGTTAACCATGCATCGCCACCACCTGTGACAATAGGTTCACCATCAGCCGCTGTTGTATCTCCAAAGGTTCAGACTTTGCTTACTGAGGAAGTAATTTGGATCTTTTCTAAATGCTATCTTTACCACCTAATCAACTTTATATTTTGCAGGTTCCGCAATCATCAGCAGCTGTTTCAACTTTTGGCCTAGGGGTTCGCATAGCCTCTTTTCCACCCTTTTATTTCTATTTGAACACAGTGAGAGCTCAAAATAATTAAGGTTCAATTAAAATTTAATTGATCAAATCTTAATACTTTTAAGTTACAACTTGGCATTCTATAATTCATAGAAAAAAATACATTCCATTTAAATTTAATTTGCACAGTTTTTCTTCCTAGTGAATAATAATTTAGTTGATTTGGATTTCATTATCGTATGGACAAGAAAGATTTTTCTGCCATACTGGGTTTCTCCTACCAAAGGGCTGCATTATATGATATCCACTTATTCCCATGTTAGTGGATATCTGACTACATGTGACATGAGAAGGCAGTGTCAGGCATAAGAAGAACGCCCACGTAACTTCCGACTAGGTATTGCGGTTTGATGAGTATTTCATGGTAGGCCATCCTAAAAGCTCATCCTCAGCATACTTGTGTGGGAAAGAGAAGACCAAGAGAGTAGAAGCTCATGTTCATTTGGTAAAATAAATGTTTTAGGTCTCATCTGAAACTAATAAGATCTTCGGTCATGTCAACAAATTTTGAATGCATAAAGTTTAGTTTGAACTAAACAAATGTATCAATAACAACCTGTATCTTTTCAGATCCAAATTTATATACTTATAACTAAATTATAAAGTACTTTGCATCCAATAGGCGTCCTAATTCTATTTCATGTCAGGCTCAGCTAGTTATCCCACCTATATTGGTTATATGAATCAATTTTTTAAGCAATTCTAACCTAAATAAAATGCAATATGTTGCCCAGGAATATTAATGTAGAAAATTATTATTGATAAGGTTTGTGAGGCAGGCGCAAAGAATGCTATCATGTTGCCAAGTTGTGGACATAATTTATATATGTTAAGAATATACCTCGAGATTTGATCCATAAGGAGCCTACAACGAGGTCCAAGATGATGAACGGAGTCCAACAAGCCCAAGAACAGCCCAAACGGAGTCCAGATGGAGAAGATATGCGCAAAAGAAACAGAGATGCAGGCTAGTGGGGCCCACGGATGGCAGACGGGCCCATAGGGCGTGCGGGCCCGCAGACACGCAGGCCAACCATGCATGGGTGTGCGGGCCAGCCGATGTACGGCCCAGTGTGCAGGAGCGCACGTGCCCGGCCCAGTGTGCAGGAGCGCACGTGGGGCACTGCCCATCTTCACACGATGCATGCGCGATGTGTGGACCAGTAGCCATTTCACCCCTGGGTTTGTGCAGTCCACAGTGGACCGGCGATGTTTTCAGGTGGTTTCTCATGGCTCATGCGGGGTTCTCGTGGATCGGTGTGTGATTGGGTGGCTGTAGGTGCTCGCGGTCATGATTGGACAGAGGAGATCAGAGACGAGTAACGTCATAATAGGGTGTGATCCAATGGCCAGTTTTCAATCTGAGGCTCGATCAAATGGTAGAGAAGCTATAGAAGTCCGATCCAAAGTCTGATTCTGGTCTGAGTTGGATTTTAGGGCCTTTAAGAGGCCCCATGGGCGAACAGAACCGATAAAAACATGCAGAGAGAGTACGGCAAAGAGCCATGAGTGGAGGCAACAGTGAGAGGAAGGTTCATGCAGCCATCGAGAGGAGTCCGGCAGAGCTCCGAGTGTGTGCAGCAAGCAGAGCAAACCCTGCAGAGCACCGATAGAGGATCGGGGGCAGAACAGAGCATCAGACAAAACAGCTGCAGAGAGGCACGATGTAGCAGTTCGCTCCACAAGAAGTGTCCAGGGGCATCGAGGACTCTGGTACTGGCAGGTCTACGAGAGGATCTTCTTGAAAATTTTAAGAGAGCTTTTATGAGGGTAGCTTCTAGTTGAGAGAGTTATGTATGGAGAGTTGAGAGTGGGTGTTCTCCTCTAGTACTTATATTCTCTTTTCTAGTGAAGCTTGCATGCCCCGTGGAGGCAGCACTTGGGCTGTTCCACATACCTGATTGTGTTTGTATTATTTTTTTCTTTCTTCCTACTGCAATCAAGTGGTATCGAAAAGATCTTGTGGTGGTGGTGTCCTGACCAGACATCCCTAATAATTGGTATCAGAGCGAGGTGGTAACAGCATGAGGTTGTGGCGGTAGTGAGCAAGATTGAAGATGGAGAAGACAGACATAATTAAGATGGAGATTGACTACGGAGGATTGATCAATGCTCTCTTGTACAAGGAGCCATCTACATGGAGGATGCCAGCGAGAGCCCAATGCAAGATGGAGCTCCAAGTAGAGATGGATCGGATATGGGATGAGAGACTCGGGAGGATGAGCGACGTCGCGCGGAGTCTATCCCAAGTAGGTCTCAGGTCAGGAGATACTGTGAGGTGCACAGTATATGACGGAGATGAAATCGAGCGATCTGGTTCGACTCCCGTATTTGTCCATCCATGAGTAGCAGACGATTGTCCTAGGATATGAGAGCGAGAAGATCCAAAAACTCTCAAAATTAGATAGAGACCGAATATTGAATCGAGATAGAGATTGTTAGAAAATACGTCTCGAGATTTGATCCATAAGGAGCCCACAACGAGGTCTAGAATGATGAACAGAGTCCAACGAAGTCAAAAACAATCCAAACGGAGTCCAGATAGAGAAGATACGCACAAAAAAGATGAGAAAGTAGGCTGGTGGGGCCCATGGATGGCAGACGGGCCCACAAGATGTGCGGGCCCGCAAATGCATGGGCCAGCATGTGTGGGCATGCGGCCCAATGGGTGCACGGCCCAGCGCGCAGAAGCACGTAGGCAGGGCATGCGGGCCGGCCGACAGGCGCACGTAGAGTGCTGCCCATCTTCACGTGGTCCATGCATTGGCAGCCATTTCACCTTTGGTTTCGCATGGTCCACGATGGATCGGCGATGTTTCGAGATGGTTCTCATGGCTCATGTGGGGTTCTCATGGGCTACTGAGCGATCAGGCGGCTATGGGTGCTTGCGATCGTGATCGAACGGATCAGAGGAGATCATAGACGAGCAGGTTCATGATGGGGCGCGATCCAACGATCAGTTTTCAATCTGAGGCTCAGTCGGATGGCAGAGAAGCTATAGGAGTCCGATCCAAAGTTTGATTCCAATCTGAGCGAGGTTTTAGGGCCTTTAAGAGGCCCTGTGGGCAAATAGAATCGATAAAAACACACAGAGACAGCGTGATAGAGAGCTGTGAGCAGAGGCATCAGTGCGAAGGAAGCTCGCGTAGCTACCGAAAGGAGTTTGGCAGAGCTTCGAGTGTGCGCAGTAGGCAGAACAGACCCTACAAAGCACCGACAGGGGATCGAAGACAGAACAGAGCATCAGACAGAGCAGCTGCGGAGAGGCACGATGTAGCGGTTTGCTTCATAGGAAGCATCCAAGGACGTCGAGGACTCTAGTACTGACAGGCCTGTGAGAGGATTTCCTTGGAGGATTTTGAGAGAGCTTTTGTGAGGATAGCTTCTAGTTGAGAGAGTTGTGTACGGAGAATTGAGAGTGGGTGTTCTCTTCTTGTACTTGTGTTCTCTTTCTTAGTGAAGCTTGCATGCCCCATGGAGGTAGCGCTTAGGCTGTTCTATGTACCTAATTGTTTCTGTATTATTTTCTTCTTTTTTCATGTTGTGATCGAGTGATATCGAAAAGGTCTTGTGGTGGTAGTGTCTTGGCTAGACTTCCCCAACAATATAAACTGTTGTTCAGTTTTAACAGCAGACTTTTAATTGATGTTCAAGTGCCATCAATTGATTAATATTATGCCCTGCACATGGGTAGGAGATTGGGGTAGAGCCTTCTGTTCAGCTTTGGTGGTGAATTTTAGGTTTCGGTCAAAGCTAGTCCACTTGAACCAAAACTACCAGAAATGCCTAAAATGAAACTTGATTGGCCTGACCATGAACAAAATTGAACCAAGTGTTAGTGGAGAGGATGCTAGGTCCCTATATGGACAGATCGGACAGGCTGCTAATTCTATAATTCCAATATAATCAAGATACTGGAATTTATAATTTAAATTGGGTTGTTATTTTATTCATGGATGTAAATGAAATATCTAATTTAGGTCAAAACTATGCTATCAAATCACAGCCGTTTTATTGCATCCATTCAGGCAGGGATATCTGTTTGATATATATCAGGTTCAAGAATTCATTCACTAGGATTTTAATTTTAATAATGGTCATCTATCAGTGTCTGCCAATGTAATGCTACTTTATCATAAATCTTCATAATATTATAATTCATATGTGAAGTAACATAGTTTACATAGAATGATCTAAGATGCTATACTCAATTGTTAGCCATCATTTCCTGTTAGAATGGCTATTAATGATTATTATGATATGATAATTAAAAAATAAAGAAAAGCTTTTTCAAGTTTTTAAATATCCAAAAAATTGTCGATTGTGAGATTATAATAAATGATAACGCCATGGCCTTATACATCTATAATAGCACTGTTAAGTTAATGCTGTATACTCCTTGCTCAAATTGGGCAAACTGCTCCCCTTCAAATTTAGTTGTTTTGTCTGGTTTCTGTCTCATCAAGTATCTTGCTGTCAAAGGCAGCCCAAGTCAGCCACAACCTATGAACTGAATTCGATATATAGCCTTTTAGTTCTAGACATTTTCATGACATGGACTCATTTTAGTTTCTTCAGGAGCTGCAAGGGTTCTCAAATACAGTTAAAACATGTATCCCAAAATCAGATTCGATGAAGAATGGTATTTCTGAAGCTTGCAATGGAATCAATCTGTGGAAGAACCAAGCGGTAGTTCGTCAACATCCAGCAGGCCTGTACGTGGAATCTGCCCCCTTCAGTGTTCTTACAAGAACCCGCAGCACTAGTAGTTAAATCTCTTCATTTCATTTTGGCCTTCTATATTATTCCCAACCACCTTCAGGTTTTTACAACATTGAGCCATGAGTTTCTTCTCTTTACAGCAACATAAGTTATCAAAAAGATAGCGCACTACAACTGATAATTCAGACTGAGCGCTGAGATTTCACTGGTATATAGTTTTTTTTTTCCTTCCAAAATGGATACTTTTTGGAGGTGTTTGGTTGGAGGGAGTTGGGGTCTGAAATTGGAATAGGAATACGGACTCTCATTCCAACCATTTGGCTAAGAAGAGTTCCATTTAGATTACAATTTCGGAATAGAACGAGAATGGCTCAATCTACCTAAAACTCAATCCCTACTCGCCCCTAAGGATTTAAATTTCTATTTTGATTCCAATTCTGATTTTGGTCATGGACCAAATACTTCGAAGAGTTTGATCATTCTGATTTTGATTCCAATCCATTCCGATTCTTATTTCGATTCTGATTCTAGTTGTGAACCAAACACTTCCTTATATCATTGCTTGTTATGCTTGAGGTGAATTATGAAGTAGAAATAAAATCATGTCGTCTCGGATGGCTGTGAGCATAGGTTAGCTCCTACTGAAAGATGACAAATTTGTAGGAAATTTAATCTTAATGCAGAAATAACATACCTCTGGCCATTGTTATTCAAGCCCAAAAATAAATCAAGGATGAAGAACGTTGCGAGAATATCGGAAGATAGATTTACTAAGCAAATCTGCCTCGCTTCTATCCTGCAAATTAAAGAACACTGTAGAAGAGCTCTTCCAGTCTATACCTAGAGGATCTCGATGTCTGTTACCGATGGAGAGTCACAGGTTGTATTTATAGGCTAGATCAGGGACTCTTTTAGATTAATACAAATTTCTGTCCATCAAGAAATCATAACCACAGTTGAGTCCTTAATTTGACCAGAGTCCATCTTTATCTCAAAAAATTTTAATTCTTTATTATCACCTTAGTTATCTTGAATTAGGTCACATATGGGCTCTATCAAGTCCCTAATATTAGGATGAGCATAACATTCTCCCACTTGGTCCACATACTATAATCAAGATACTGAATAGGTGATAAACAAAACTACAGTATGCCAATACACCAACTCAAGTCAAAAACTCTCCACTTAAATAAGAAATTTTAATACACAAATCATGATAGTTATATTCTATAAATTAAATACTCCCTTCTATGTATCATGATGCATGAAATTTTTTATTTAAGCACTTTATACTTTTCTTTATGAACAACTTCCTATAAGTTATTCAGAGTCCAACTTTATGTCATGAACTTTATATGCACAAAATAAAACCATGTCCTTTATTTCTAAGAATATCATAAACATTTATACAAAAAGCAAATCTAACAAGAATTGAACTAATAATTCCCATATGATCCACATGATCTTTAAACTATTTGGTCAATAATCTGTTAGTCATGGGGTCAGTAATCATTAATTCAATACCGATAAACTGGATATCCACTTCATGCTTCTTGACATGATCTTTAACAATAAGATACTTTATATCCATGTACTTATTGCGATTTTTATTTTATTATTCTTAAAAAAAAATACAGTGGAGTTGTCATAATAAATCATTATTGGTCTTGCAATAGAATCGATAACTCTCAAATCAGAAATGAGATTCCTCATCCATATTGCCTGTAAAGTAGATTCATAGCATGCAATGAACTCTACCTCCATGGTAGATGAAGCAAGTTTATAGATTGCTTATTACTTCTCTAAGATACAGACCTCCAATAAGAAGAAAAATGTATCTTGAAGTAAACTTTTTTGTATCCACATATCCATCAAAATTTGAGTTTAATAACCAACCACCTCCAAGTGATCAATGTGTCTGTAGGTAAACAAATAATGCTTTGTTCCTTATAGATATCGTATAACTTTCTTTACAACTTTCTAATAATCAAGACAAGGATTGCTTTGGTATCTATCTAAAATTTCTATCGCATATGGAAAATCAGGTCTTGTACAGACTTGTGCATACATCAAGCTTCCCACTATAGATGCATATGGGATATTCTTCATCTGCTCCTTTTCTAATTCATTTTGTGGATATTAGTTCTAACTGAATTTGTCATCTTTCATAATGGATACAATTGTAGAAGTACAATCTAACATTTTAAACCTTTTCAAAATCTTTTCGATGTAGGCTCTTTGAGACAAACCTAAAATCCTTCATGATCTGTCTCTATGAATCTCTATACCAATAATATAAGAGGCTTCACCTGTATCCTTCATCTCAAAGAACAATCACTGCTTGCAAGTAATATATCATCTACATATAGAATTAGATATATATATTTACTCTCACTAACTTTAAGGTATATACATTGATCCACAATATTCTCTGTAAATCTAAAAGAGCTAATAACATCATGAAATTTCATATACCATTAGCAGGAGGTCTATTTAAGTCCATATATAGACTTCTTTAACTTGCAGACAAGATAACTATCTTTATCTGTATAAAAACCTTCAGGTTGGGTCATGTACACTGTCTCATTTAGATTTTCATTCAGAAATATCATTTTTACATCCATTTGATATAACTCTAAATTAAAATGAGCTACTAAAGCCATGATTATCCTCAATGAATCTTTCTTTGAAACTGGAGAGAAAGTTTCATGATAATCAATGCCTTCCTTTTGAGTAAAATCTTTAGTTACAAGTTTAGCCTTATATCATTCAATATTATCTAAGGAGTCTTTTTTGATCTTGTAGATCCATTTATAGCCAATGGCTGGAGCACCTTCAGATAATTCAATGAGATCCCAGACTTGATTTTAGTCACAGATTCCATCTCATCTTTCATGGCATCATATCAGGATTTGTTCCACTCATGGCTTGTGAAAATGGCTTGTGAAAATGGCATCACATCAAAGTTGGATTTCTGTAAGTAGGCAATGTAATCACTAGAAATTACAGACCTTCTTTCTCTTATGGATCTTCTTAATCCCACTATATCTGTATTTTGAGTATCCTCAACAGTAGGCTCAATATGAACTTGTTCTTCATGGAGTGATTGTTCTTGAATTAATTATTCATGATCTTATAAATCTCCTTGAATAATAATCAATTTCATATCTTTTGTGGGTTGATCAATTTAATCCTTTATTTCCTCAAATTCATCCTTACGAGAAAAACTACTCCCACTAAGTTTATAATCCTCAAAAAACTTAGCATTCCTAGATTCAACTATTTTGGATACATAGTTAGAGAAATAAAACCTATTTCCTTTGGAGTTTACTGTATAGCCAATAAAATAGCCACTAACTATCCTGAAATCCAATTTTTTTAAGTATGGATTATAAATCCTCATCTCAGCTGGATACCCTATATATATAAGTGAATTAAACTCGATTTCCATCCTTTCTACAACTTAAAAAGAGTTTTAGATACAACCTTTAATGGAATCCTATTTAAGACATACACTACAGTCTTTAATGCTTCACTCAAAAAAGATAAAGGAAGATTAAAGTTACTAATCATACTCCTTATTATGTCCATCAGTATACAGTTCCTTCTTTCTGCCATACTATTTTGTTGTGGTGTTCCAAGCATTATGTATTGGGCAATAATACTCTCTTCTTTAAGAAACTTACCAAATAGGCCCATGGACTGACCCCATTCAGTATACCTTCCATAATACTCTTCACCTCTGTCAAATCTCATAATCTTTATTTTTTTATTCAGTTGTTTCTCTATTTCTACTTTATAAACCTTAAAGGCATTTAGTACCTCACCTTTTTCAAAGAGAAGATAGAGATACATATATCTGATATGGTTATCAATGAATGAGATAAAATATCTCTAACCATTAAAATAGGGAGTAGAAAACGATCTATAGATATCAGTATGTATGATTTTCAAAATATTAGAACTCCTTCTCACACATTTAGAGGACTTGTTAGTTTGCTTTCCCTTTATGCAACCCAAGCAAGTACCAAAGTTAGTAAAATCAATATCTTTTAAAATACCATTATTTAGCAACCTATTTATTCTCTTTAAAGAGATGGGCTAACCTTTTATGCCATAAACTTGAAGAGTTCTTTTTAATAATGTTCTTCTTTATGCCAATATTACCACCATACATAGATGAATAATTACATTCAAAATTTAGATTCAAATCTAATTTATATAAACCATCGATTAAAAAATCAGTACCGATAACACTTTTATTCTAAACAAGTTCAACTACAGGATTTTCAAAACCAAACCAAACCAATATCTATTAATTTGGAAATAGAAGCTAAATTCCTAGAAAACTAGGAACATAAAAGTATTTTCAAGATCCAAAATAAATAAAATTTAAACTAATCTAAAGGTTCCCACAACTTTCACATGTCAACGTATATCCGATTGTCTGAATAGATACTTTGTTCACTTCCCTTCGGGTCCCTTGGATTGAAAAAGCCCTGCATGGTATTGGCAATGTGGATTGTTGTATCAGAATCAATCCACTAAGTATTATTAGAAACATCAACAAAAAAGATTTATGACATATTAGAGATATAAAACTACCTTTCTTTTCGAGTCATTTTTTGTACTTTATGCAGTCCTTCTTCATGTGTTCTTTTTCTTGCAAAAAAGTATGCATCTTTATTGCCATGGCGCTTTATTGGCACTGCAGCATTCTTCTTTTAAAGAGCACTTTTTCTCTTTCTTTCTTTACCATGAATAGCTAGGTTAGTGCTTTCATGCTTTATTTCTTGCTTCTCTTATTTTAGTCTTTCTTCTTCTTGAATACACATGGTCAAAAATTCATTAACATACCATTTTTCTTATATGTTGTAGAAAATCTTGAAAGATCATATTCTGTAGGTAGAGAATTCAAAATAAAATGGACTAGAAAGTATCAAAATCTCAACTTTCAAAGACTTGAGTTGAGCAGTAATATCTCTCATCTCTATGATATGGTAACACCTTTAGTACTGTCAAATCTCATGCTTGAAAGTCTCTTCATTAGGATACTGGCTGTTGG
>KE504687.1:1496484-1530916 GCA_000441515.1 Elaeis oleifera | reverse complement strand
TGTAGTGTGTGTTATGTACTAACAATGCCTCGAATCCTGTGTTATCACTGATACCTCAGGCCAGCGAGCTATCTCTGTGGTTGCTGACCTAAACATCGAGCTGAGGTATGTGAAGCTGACTTATTTATATCCAGCCTATTGTGCAGCCTATCTGGCATATGGGCTCCTTTTGTTGCCTCGGCCCATCGGTTCTTTGACATGTGCAGTAGCTGTCCGCCCCAAGTGGATAAGCTCGGATGGAACTAACTCCCCATATCTCATGAAAATAGATAAGGGCTAGAATATCTCGCCCATAACAGTATGTAACAACACATCCAACAACCTAATAACCTCAAAATTGTATGTTCCCACGATTATCCAACCACATCCTCTATAAATGACAAAAGTCCCGAGGACCCAGGTAAGTAGTCCCTCTCAGAGAATTCATTGCTGCTCCCTTTATTCTCTGAAATCTGACTTAAGCATCAAAGAATCCTCGTCAGAGTGAGAACCTTCGGTTTGGACTTATTTGTAGGTCACTCCAGCACCACCACATGAGGCCTAGTCGCCCATCTTCCGACCTCAACAAAAATGAGCAGCAACAGATAGAGGAAGGGTGTAATCTTTACATTATGCCATCAAAGTGAGTTTCATCTTGTCTGTTCAATGCCGCCGCCTCTCATCAGGTGGGAGCCAGGCTGACAGCCAAGCACAGCCATCGGTGATAGAGACTCATTCGCCAACCTAGCCAGTACTGGTCATGGTAGATCAGTTCAACCTGCTCTTCTAGCAGGTTCAGAATTTGATAGCCACTATTCAAGTGGTCCAAACTATCTTTGTGCCTCCATCAATGGTGCCACAGCTTACTCAGGTTGCTCTTGCACCCCATCCAATAGTGTAACCAATCCTCTCGACAGCGCCACCTGCACCTCCTATCATGTCACCTCTACCAAATCCGACTTCTCAGCTGCCACCACAATTAGAGCAACCACGGATGCTTTCTTAGAGCCCAGAGAGGAGGCAAACACACCAAAGCTGTCTCAGGATCTGAGAACCAGCAAAGTGGCAATCTTTCAATCCACGATCGAGGCATGATTCAACCCCTAGTCGTCGCTCTTCTTAGCACTCCAAGTGTAACACCTCGAACCAAAAAAGTAGGATTAAAATTTGCATTTGCAGTTAGCACTCATTTATGAGTGGCACAGCATGAATTTAGGTGGCATAGCATATTATTCATAGGATACTCGAGTATTAGAATGGTAATTAGTTAGTCGTAATGAGCATGAATCCAATTGATAATTAGGAAAGAGGGAGTTGCCTAAGAACTAATTTTGATAATTACGAATGTTTGAAGAGAACAATAATGATTTCTACCTTTAAGAGAAGTTTCAAGGATGAGTTAAGCATGTTAAGAGTATTAGAAAAGAGATTGAAACTTTTGGAAGCAATTTGAAAGGATTTGAAAGCAAAAAAGTGGAAGAAATCATGTTTAGGCAAGAAGGGTCGACCCTGGGCCGATCCCTTCTTGAAAAGAGCTGGCCGATACACAAAAATAGTAGGTGTAGGGGTTTGAGTTGACTCGAGTTTCAGTAGAGTCAACTCGGCTGCGGGAGTCGACTCAGAGTGTGGACAAGTCGACTCGACTGCGGAAATTCAGCCCGACGGGATTTGACTTCTAGAAGCTTATGGGCCAATTTAAAAGGGATTTTGGAGAATTCTTTGAGAAGCTTTCTTCTATAAATAAAAGGCCAGAGATTCCTCATAAAGCCACCTCAATAGGCTCATTAATTGCAAGGATGACACCTAGCAAGTAGTTTCTTTAATTTAATTCCCTTTTCAAGCTCAACCACCATCTTGGTTGCTAACTTTCTTCCTTTAGCCTGAGCTGAGATGGTGGAGAAGAGAGAGAGAGCTAGGGAGAAGAGATTTTTAATCAAAATTCGAAAAGAATTCAGCTAGGAAGGAAGGTCATATTGGAAACTGGTTGAAGGAAGCGGAAATTGCTGTTTGGAAGAAAAGGAGAGAAACTATAGGATAGCAGCTGGAGTTTTCAGTCATTTAAGGTGAGGATTTTACTTTCTAACTAGTTTCCAATTGAGTTTTAAATGATCCTTATTAAGATTTAATATTTGGATAATTTAAATCAAAAGAATTCTGCGTTAAGGCTAAAAACAGTGAGCTGCTGCCCACTTTTTAAAACTAGGTTGAACTAATGCAGTAAATGAGTGAGAATTTATGTTAGTGGACTTAGAATGAATCAGAAAATGAAATATGAATCGAATTGCTGAAGTTATGTCTGAATTATTCAATGAATAAGCTGAAATTAAGAGAGCTGAAATTGTAGTGAATTATGGAATGAAACATAGGGTTATTAGCTGAAACTCTTGAGTTGGTTTGGAGAATTAGCTAAACCTAGTAAGGCAAAAATAGATGGGAGTTTGGAAACTCTCGAGTTATGATAAGGTATAGCTAACCCTAAGCCAAGCAAGCAAGCATAGAATAAAGCATGAGCTAGAAAGCTAGAAAAATAAGTAAATTAAGCAAGTATGCATTCATACACTCATGTATCATGTAGAATTCCAACTAATATAAGTATGTGCCAACTCTTATAGGAGAAGAAGAGAGAAGAGAGCCCAAAAAGGGCTTTAGATCAGTTGAGCATTGGGTGGTGCGGTAGGCAGCTTAAGGTGAGTGAATTCCATCTGACTTTGGTATTTTTATTATATTTTGCTATGAAAAAGCTTATCTTGAAAGATAAAGTTAGTTTCCTAATACTTTTCAGCTTATGTATATGTTTGCAAGCAAGTAATAAGAGTTGATTTTATTGACAAGCTGCTTAAGAAGAAATAAGGATATAAGAAATTAGTGTGGATAACAAGAAATTATGGCTTAAACTTGTGTTGAGTCACTTCCGAATGTAGGCTGCCCATAGGAATGACTCACCTATGGGATGTGTAGGTATTAGTGTTGGATGCAGGCTGTCCATAGGAGCAGGTCACCTATGAAATGTGTAGGCATCAGTTTGAGGCAGGCTACCCATAGGAGTGGTCCACCTATGATATGTGTAGGCCTAATTAATGGTGAAGTATGCCCATGGGGGCTCAAGAGTATCATGGTATAGTTGACAGTAATCAATTACTTGAGTTTAAAAGAAACTTTTATGTGGCTTGATCTTATACATAGTTTGGTCTTTTACATAGCTTGATCATATACATGGCTTGATCTTATATTTGGTTTGACCTTCATTATAGTTTTGCTTGGAAGCATGCTAGAATTTCATGATGTATCTTATTATGAGCTTTGTAGTTATGCTTTCCTAATTTTCTCCATTGTTAGATGGATGATTCGCTCTCACTGGGACTTCGAGTCTCATTATGTTGTTGTTTCTTGTTTTCTCCGACAGGTTTAAGGTATGGTAGCTCAGTATAAAGGATGTACTTTCAGCACTCATACTAATGGAGTTTGGTTATGTCTGCCTCGAGAGAGAAGCAGGCATTCTTTTGATTATGCTAGCTTGTATGTGAGATTTATCTTGGAATATGTTTTGGGGATTGTTCTCCATGTTGGATCGTTAAAGTAGAAAATGTTGAGGACTTGTATCTTAAAAGTTTATGTAAATAATTATAAAATGATAAATGATGACTGGAGATATTTCTCACCTATTTAAATGTTATGAATTTGGTTGGGCTTGATGGTTATCTTGAGTATTATTAAATGGTTAAGAATTGAGTATCATGTTAAATTTGATTTATAGCAGGTCTATCATGTTGGGATGGAACTGTGATAGATTTAATTGAGTATTATGTTTATATTAAACTGTGACAGGTTTAGTTACTAATGAATTGAAATGTAGCAGGATTAGACAGTTGGCTTTGTGTTATCAAGGATATCACCCCTTGAGATCACAGTCGTGTTGCATTCTAGGAAGGGGCATGACACCGAGGCCTGCACTGTTCGGGATCCGGCCATAGAAAGTTGGTTCCAGGCGCTCGAGAAAAAGATTGATAATGCTCTCAATAATAATTCTTCGATGCAGCCCTACGAAGGGTTCAACAGTGAGGGACCCTTCGCATCGAGGATAATGTAGGAGCCACTCCCTTGGTACTTCAAGGTGCCCCAATTTGAGACCTACGATGGGACTGCCGACCCCGTCGATCATTTGAAAATCTTCAAAGCAGTGATGCTCCTTCAGGGAGTGACAGATGCCATCTTCTATTGAGCCTTCCCCACTACTCTCAAGGGGGCCGCTCGACAGTGGTATTCAAACTTGAAACCGACCTCCAGTCACTCTTTCAAAGAGCTGTATCAGGCCTTCGTCGATCACTTTATCAGTAGCCGATGACAGTAGAAGCGGTCCGACTACCTCCACACTATCAAGCAGAGGGAGGATGAGTCGATCCATGCCTTCATCAATCATTTTAATGTGGCAACCTTGGAAGTCCGCGATCTGGACCAGTCAACCACGATGGCCGTAATGATGGATGGCCCACTAAAGAACGACCTTAAAAAGTCTTTAATAAAGATTTATCCTCAAAACTTTCTAGATATACTTGCCTATGCGGAAAAAGATATCTGTATGGAGGAGGTTTTCATAGAAGACACCCTACCAGTTCTATTGCGGCAAGTCAGAACAAGGAGCGCTCTCCAAGGTAGGAGGGGAGAACCCGTCAGTGCTCTCGATCTCCATTTCAGAGACGAAAAAAATGAGAGTCAGAATTATTGATCTCGGAGTCCTCAGAGAAGGAATCGACAACCCTCACCTCCAAGGTGTTATACTAACTACACGCCTTTAAATGTTTCCAGAGGGGATACTGATGGAGGTTTGAGCCGAGCTGCCTAAGCCTTTAAGGATATGGATGAAGCCAGAGCACCACCGCAATCCAAATAAATACTGCTTCTACCATCGTGATGGCAGTCACAATACTGAAGATTACATCCAGCTCCAAGATGAGATTGAGAGTCTCGTTAGACAGGAAAGATTGAATCATCTTATCCGGAGGGAGCACCTCAGCATCGACCTTCGAGAGCTCAGCGGCCACCTCCTTTATCTCAGCAACCATTCTCTTTGCTTCAGTGCAACCAGCACTGGTGCAGCACAAGAGACAGAAAGTAGGGGGACAGGCGGTAGTACAAAATTGACCCTACATGAAGAAATCCACATGATAACTGGGGGGTCATCTAGGTCGGTAGAGCTTTTGGAGGCAAAGAGGTCAAGGCTCAAGGATGCTATTATCTTCTCATCGAGTGGGATGCAGAGGGTGTGCTAGCCCCGCACAATGATACGGTGATTGTAACAGTGAATATTACTGATTTCAATATACACCACGTATTTATTGATAATGAAGCTCGGTTGACATCTTGTATTACTCTGTCTTCTCTCAAATGGAATTTATTTTGAATTAGTTAAGTAGATTCGATAATCCAATTCAGGATTTCTCTAGAGGCTCAGTGATTCCGAAGGGAGTGATTAGGCTGTCCGTCACAGTGGGTACTCCACCGCAACGAACGATGATCCAAGTTAATTTCTGATTGTTAAACTCCCTTCAACCTACAATGCAATCCTTAGCCATCCGAGCTTGTGGACTTTAAAGGTCGTAGTGTCGAGCTATCATTTGATAGTGAAATTTTCTATCGAGAAGGGAGTAGGACAAATAAGAGGCAACCAAGCCATGGCTCGATAGTATTTGTAGCTACGCTTAAAGCAGAAGGCTAGCCATCCCGAGCAGAGGTTCGAACTTTCAATAGGGTTGGATGCCCGAGAGGACCTACCCGAGGAGTGCACCCAACCATTTGAAGACCTCCTCAAGATCCTGCTGAGGAAAGAAAATCCCAAGCAGATAGTAAAGATCGGCTCACACCTAGATGAGGTAATAAAAAGTCAATTAACTATTCTTTGCAGGAGAATGCAGATCTTTTGCAGGAGAATGCAAATATGTTTGGCATAGATTCAGATGTGATTTTCTATCATCTGAAGGTGGATCCAACTTGCCATTTGATAAAGCAAAAAAAGCGAAGCTTTGCCCTAGAGCTCCAGAAGGCTATAGTTGAGGAGATGGACAAGCTGGTCAAGGTTAGCTTCATCAGAGAAGTAATGTATCTAGACTGGTTGGCAAACATTGTCCTAGTCAAGAAGGTGAACAGAAAGTGGTGTATGTGCATTGACTTCATCGATCTAAACAAGATCTATCCCAAAGGACAGCTATCCGTTGCCTCGGATCGACCAGCTGGTGGATGCAACTTCTGAGCATGAGCTCCTCAAATGCATGGATACCTTCTTCGATTATAATCAGATCTTGATGACACATGAAGATAAGGAGAAAATAGCCTTTATAACTGATCGTGGGCTCTTTTGTTATAGGATGATATCCTTTGGCTTGAAAAATATATAGGCTACCTATCAGTGGTTGGTGGATAAGATCTTTAAAAATCAACTCGACCGCAATATAGAGGCATATATAGATGACATGCTGGTCAAGAGCCGAGCTATTCCAGACCACATTACTGATCTTCAAGAGACTTTCAACATCCTCCATCAATTCCCAATGAGATTGAATCCAGTGAAGTGTGCCTTTGGAGTTACCACTAATAAATTTCTCAGACTCATGATCTCACGAAGAGGTATCAAGGCAAATTTCAAGAAGATCAAAGCAATCCTTGAGATGACTCCATCAAAAACTATCAAAGAGGTGCAGTGTCTTACCGACAGGATCCTTCGCTCAACCGCTTCATCTCCAGATTGGCCAAAAGGTGTCTCCTATTTTTTCAGACCCTCAAGCAGTCGAAAGACTTTCAATGGAATATTGAATGCCAAAAGTATTTGAGGAGTTGAAGCAGTACCCAGGCTCTCCACCATTGCTCACGAAGCCTTAACCAGGTGAGGAGCTACTACTATATCTTACTGTTTCTCCGATGGTGATTAACTTAGTTCTTGTTCGTGAAGAAGGATGGATTCAAAAGCCCATATATTACACTAGAAAAGTCCTTCATGATGTCGAGACCAAATATTCAAAGCTGAAAAATTGATTTTTGCACTGATCGTCATGACGAGGAAGCTCAGGCCCTATTTCAAGATCACACCATAATACTACTAACTGATCCACCGATTAAGATCATTCTCTGCCATCTGAATACCTCAGGATAGATTGCAAAGTGGGCCTTTGAACTTACTAAGTTGGATGTGAAGTACCGTTTGAGGCCTTCCATCAAAGCCCAAGTACTGATGAACTTCATCCTGAAATGCACCATTCCGAATGGACCGCACTCACAGAATGGAGAAGGCTCAAAAGCTAGAGAAAGCTTGAGAAGTAAGGAGGTAGATGTAGGATCTGACCCTGAGGAGCTGTGGATACCGTATGTCGATGGCTCATCAAATGCATCAGGAGCAGGGATCAGACTCATCTTAACCAGTCCTGAAGGAGATGTGGCAGGATATGCTCTATGCTTCGAGTTTCTAACTACCAACAATGAGGCAGAATATGAAGCTTTGATTACTAGTCCCAGGGTTGTGAGGGAGAAAGGAGCTCAACATCTGAAGGTCTTCAGTGACTCCCAACTGGTTGTTGGGCATATCAAAGGTAGATACGAGGTCCGAAAGAAAAATATGAAGAAATATCTTCAGAAGGAGAAGGATTTGACCTTATCCTTTTTGGGTTTTGACATTCAGCAGGTCCCCAAAGCAAAAAATACCAGGGCAAATGCATTATCAAAGTTAGTAGTCTTGTTGTCCGTCGACTTGAAAAAGGGACTTATTTCGAGGTATTAAAGATCTCGAGCTTCGAGGAGCCTCTCGTTGTCCAGTAGATTGATGAAGAACCCTGTTGGATTGATCCCCTGCTGAAGTATTTAAGGTCGGGTGAGTTGCCATCTGATCACAAAGAAGCTCAAAGGATAAAGAAGTAGGCCGCTCTCTATATCCTATATAACAACAAGCTATATAAGTGGTCATTTTTCCTTCCTCTACTAAAGTGCTTACACCCATCCGAGGCTGATTATGCGCTATGAGAGGTCTACGAAGGAATCTGTGGAAGCCACTTGAGGGGTAGATTCTTATCTTATAAGATTCTTCGATAGGACTACTACTGGCCCATAATGTAACAAGATACAGGCACCTTTGTCAAGAACTGTGACAACTGCCGTCAAAAAAATTTCAATATTCAACATCAGCTAGTGGTACTTTTGACTCCCATCAGCACCCCATGGCCATTTGCTCAGTAGGGAATGAACATTCTTGGCCCTTTTCCTCTTGCATCGGGTCAGTGCATATTTCTCCTGGTGGCTATCGACTATTTTACCAAGTAGATCAAAGCCGAGCCTTTAGTCCGCATAATCGAAGTAAGAGTAAAAGATTTTATTGGAAATCCATCATCTACCGCTATGGTCTTTCCAAAATACTGATTACAGATAATGATAGAGAATTCAGTGGTGCTCGACTCTGTGAATTCTGTAGAGAACATGGAATAGAGTACCGCTTCACCTTGGTAAACCACCCATAGGCAAATGGAGAGGTGGAGGTGACCAATAGGACTCTCCTATAGGGCTTAAAGGCTAGGTTAGACTGGACAAGGCGATCTTGGATAGATGAGCTTCATCATGTGCTGTGGGCTTACCAAACCACTCAGAAGATCCCAACTGGTGAGATTCCTTTCAACCTAACATTTGGGACTGAACAGTCATTCCTATGGAGTTTAGACTCTCCTCTCAGAGTTAAGGAGTATAATGAAGACACCAATTCAGTGTGGCTCCGAGCCAACCTTGACTTGATCGAAGAAAGTAAGGAGCATGCCACCGTAAGAATGGCTACTTAACACCAGAGGGTGGCTAGATACTACAATGTCCAGATCAAAATCAAGGAGTTTCAATCTGGCAACCAGATATTGCGACGAGCTGAAGTTTTGCAGCCCACTAGTAGGAGAAACTATCACCTAACTAGAAAGATCCTTATCAAGTGGATGAAGTGGTACACCTTGAGATCTATCGGCTGAAGCAACTCGATGGGACTCCACTTTTAGGCCATAAAATTCAGCCCACATGCGTATGTATTATCAGTGATGTTGTAACACCATGTTGTTATATATACATATGGATTTTATATTCATCAACTCTTGCTTGTGTATAGAAGTGACATGGAAAGCTGAAACTCCTGTCTGACAAGTTTTACAAGAGTTTCTCTGATCAAAACCAACTTTTTAAGGATTCCTTCGATCAAAATCATACTTAATGAATGAAGGCTAACCTAAAAAGGATCTTCGGAGGGCTAACCAAAAGGATCCTCAACCTACAATAATCGGCCTTTGATCGACCTAGAGGAAGCTTTTGATGATGTAATCGGCCTTTGATTAGTCTATAATTAAAAATGAGTAGAGCAAAGATGCCACTTGCATAACGAGTAGAGCAAAGATACCACTCAAATAACGAGCAGAGTAAAGATGTCGCTCGTATAATGAGCAGAGTAAAGATGCCGCTCGCATAATGTGCAGAGCAAAGATGCCACTCGCATGAAGGGCAGAGCAAAGATGTCGCTCATCATTATCCTTAGATAACGACCTACGATTGGCCCTGGCTCAATGGCTTCTGACCAGCCGAACTATTACTGAGGTTCCTTTATTCGAAACCTAAGTTTCTTTGATCGAAACTATATTGGCTGGAGTTTCTTTGGTCGGAATTAGCCTTACTGGAGCTCGTTTGCCCAAAACTAAAATTTCTTCGATCGAAATTATTTCTATTGAATTCTTTATTCAAATAGTTCTACTTCCTATATTTGGAACAAAATCTCTAGCAAAACTCCAATCCCTCAAGCCGTAATGGATTCATCTAAATTTCTAAGATCAGAATTGGCTTAGATATCCTACTGGTTGGGACAATGCCTAGTTCCCCAGATCAGAGCTAGTCCCAGTGTGCTGAATCTAAATATGCAAAGCATAAATAAAAACACAAAAAATATGAAGTGGTGCAAACCTCATTCATTTATTTTTTCAAAGTTTTTTTACAACAGCTTTGAAAAAGAAAAAAAGAAAGAAAATGAAGGAAAGATGAGGAGGCTCAGTCCTCATCTGACGAGGAGATCTCCACCTCTTCATCACTGTTTTTGGCTGGAGGCCATGGAGTTTTAGGTACGGCATTATCTGCAACAGGTGAGCCTTACAATCCTCAAAATCGAGAATAAAGTAGCAGCAACAATATCGATAGCCTCCTTCTCGAACTCTATGGAGGTCTGAAACTCCTGAATACAGCATGCTCAGACACCGAAAGGAATCCACTCAAACTAGGGGTAACGTTCACCCCCAGAAGATGGTGGGGACCAAGAGGTGGAGGGCACCCTACAAGAGGAGGATGGACCAGCACACCTAGCCCTCTTTCGAGCCACTCTCATGAAGGCTCTCCGCTCCTTCACTCTGGCCTTGATCATCGACAAAGCTGGCAAAGTTGGTGCCATAGCGATAGACGAAAGAAGAAGGTTTTGCAAAGGAGAGAAAAATGAAAGGTGGGGTTCAACTGGCCTGTGGCCCTTATTTAAAGGTGCCAGTACCCACATCAACCGTCAATCGACAGCTTGAAAGAATACAACTGTCCATCAAACAATAAATGATATATCTTTTCACTATCAAAAATAAATTCAAGCAATGCTTCATGAACTAGGGTATAACTATGTGGCATACTCTTGCTAATCCTACATTCTTTCCTAAGTATTATTCCATTGGAAGAGTCAATAGCCGTCATTTTCCATGATCGCTCATATTAAAAAGAGTAGAGCAAAGATGCCACTCAAATAATTGCCTCAGATCGACATACGTGAGTAATTACTTCAGATCGATATGTGCAAATAATTACCTCAGATCGATGTGTACAAATAATTGTCTTAGATCGGTATGTGCAAATAATTATCTTAGATCGGCATGTGAAAATAATTGCCTTATATCGGCATGCGAATAAAAGTATGCAATCATAGATAAAAGATAGAAGGTATGAAGCAAAATAAATTTCATTCATCCTTTTGAAATTTTTTGCAATGACCTCGAAAGGTCCGAGTATAAAGAAAGTAAAAAGCCTAAGAGGTAGCACTTGGACTGGAGGTGCTTGTTGCAGGTGTGTCGGTTGCAGTGGGGTTCCAAATCTCATCCAAAAATCCATATTTAATTCTAGATACTTGGCAGCGACCCTATCCCAGACCGACTGCTTTTCAGCATCATAGGCGTCAGCAAAAATTTGACTTTCTCGTTCTGATACTCAGCTGACGTTCGAAAATTTGCAACAGCCTCTGAAGTAACCTCTGCTGCCTTCTTCTTTACTGCCTCGACTGCGGCTTTGTTCCCCTCCAGGAGAGCTTCAAGCTCCTTTATTTTCACTTCCTGAGCTTTTTGGATGCCTAGCAGCCAAGAATTTTCCTCGACAGCTCCTCTCAAGGCTACTTCGACATCTTCAACCCTCCTAATAGCAGCATCGGCCCTCATGGAGGCCTCTCCAATCTCCTTCACAACATTATCCTTCGTCACTTTGAGCATTTTGGTATCAGCCTTGTGCTTTCTTACCTCTATCGAAAGCTCATGGGAGCTCTCCATATACCCATTTAAATAATCGACAAGCTGTTATGAAATACCTCTTATCAGTTAAGCATGATAAGCATATATCTAAAAAAAATTATGAGAGCGTTAGCTTATCTGAATGAAGCATTCCACAGCTGCTTTTTCTCCTCCCTATGCAGCTCGATCAGCAGTTTGTTTGCATCAGCTAGGAGGAGCATCCCGGCTAATAGCTCGTGTGCCGGCTTGTAATCTTCTAAGGCTGAAGTCTTGAGCTTAGGACTAGCTGGTGTAGTCCCAAAAGCCCCAGCTGCCTTGGCTGGCACCTCTTCTGAGGAAGAGTCGATGACTTGAGGGTTGGTAGGCTCAGAATTTCTTCTTTCGGTAGGCCCAGAATTGTCTCTTTAGGGACTCGATCTGTTTGGGTTCTTCGATCCCTATCAGAAGTCGAGACAGCAGACGAGCTAGATTGGACCCTCACGACTCTGAAGTTGTCGGAGCGAGGAGGTTCGGGTCCTTCTGAACCAGAGGCCAGCAGCATTGGGAAACTTTCAATCTTGATGCGGGTGCTCCAGCCACCCATAGGCTTCACCATCTTTTCGATGCACCTTCTTCTCCAATTTTTTCGATAGATTTAGATCTATCTTTGCAACCAAAGTAGTCAAGTCGTTAGCATAAAGAAAATTGGAGAACATAAGGCTCTGAGGCAGGTGATCGATGCGCACCTTGAGGGGCAGCTTGGTTGATACCGATGTTGAACAGCATCTGGATCGATAACAGCTCCTTCAGCTTCGAGATCTTGAAGCTATGCAGGATTTTCACTTCTTGCCTCAGATGCTGATCCAATGTGAGCTCGTTCAATATGGCCTCTTGAGGTTCACCTCAGGCGATGAGCCCCCAATCTTCATCTGATGTCAGGGAGATGAATAAAAAGCACTCCTTTCAACTGTGGACAGCAGTCAGAGTGTCTTGGATCAGTGGGTGGATATTTTTTTTTCGTGGCATCACGTACCACCACTCGTGGAAATCAAGATAACTCTTGAGGCTGAAGAAAGAAAAAAGAGTGCGATGCTAGGATAAATCCCAGCCAGCATGCACACTGCGGTAAAACCGTAGATATGCCGCCATGAATTTGAGACTACCGAACACGGCGACATCTCAAGATGTTGGAGGAGAGCTATAAAGAAAAGGTGGAGAGAAAGCCTCAGCCCAACCCGAAAGCACTCTTCATAGAGGCTCATCCGGCCTAGAGGAGGATGGCAAATCCGATTGTTTGGCCTCGGGATTTTCAGTTGGAATGCTAGAGGAATCTGAAACTACTCATGGAGCAGCACCATATCCCTCTCCATCAGCTCGGATCAAAATCCCAGCAGGGTGAAGTCGGAGTCTCTAGAAGCCATTCCCCTTCACAGGAAAAAAAGACTCTGAAGTAGAAGACAAAGGAGGAAGAACCTACGGCAAAAGAAAGCGGAGGCAAAGGAAGGAAAAGATAATGAGAAACCCTAGAAGCCTGCATCTAGTCTCATTTGGAGTCTTAAATAGACCCAGAGTTCAAATCATGTTTGAATGACACTTCTTTTCAGAGCATTGATTATTAGTGGCATGAACCGATGGAGTGCGAACGGATGCTTGGCGCGTAGCGACCACTATGAGATATAACTCCTGCCGTCGATATGATAGTTAATGCCAGCGGCAGGCAAATCATGCCCTACACCACTTTTGAAGAGATGTGCAGGGACATGCGACGGTACCTACCACATGGAAGCAATTTGAATTCCAAAACTTGCATAATAGGTATGAGTTATATGGCTCGGATCATAGCTCAAATTATAATTCGGATCATGCTTTGCTTGAATTATGGTTCGGATCATACCTTATAATCCTAATTACAGCTAAACTCTCAGTTTAGCTCAGGATTTAGCTAATATGACTCAGAATATGATCCATATCAAATCAAACACAGTGAACATTAGCAATAAAAATGAATTTTATTCATTTGTATGAAATTTGGTTACATTTATTTGATTACAAAAAAATACATTATCACCTCGGAGTGCCATCAGGGTGATTTGCCTCGAAACGGTCTTCCTCAGTGCCAATAGCCCCTTCGTCTAGATGGCCGCATTGTTTTTGCTCAGCTCAGCAAGACTAAGACACTGAAATATTTTTGCAAATCCCCCTGTGCTATCTTCTGTCACAGTCTTTAAACTCCTGTCTGGGAAGCTTGTTTGCAGAAGCTCGACATTGTCAATAGGAAGATGCATCCGAGCCAACACTTTGTACCTCTCGAAGCCCGCAGAGAATGCCATCTTATAGGTCTGATTTATAATTTCGGCACCTCTTTTCGCCAACCGATCTATTCTTCTAGGAGCACTTGTAGTCAGAAGCTCCTGATCAGTGAGTCGGTGGTGGAGGAAAGCATGACCTTCTCTCTCCTCCTTCAGCTTCTCCTCCAGGTGCATCACTTTTGACAAAGCCTCTTGAAGTTCATTCTGAGGTGCAAACGACTTCAAAGTCACCTGAACCCTCCTAGAAGTAGAGCCTTCACCCCTTGGGGGTGTCCTCTCCCTGTGACTTGATCTGTCCGAGGTTCTAGCCCTCTTAGCTGAGCTCCTGCTGGGCTCCTTCGAGAGTGAACCTCGAAGGGGTAGAATCTTGATCCCTCTTCTTTCAAGCATCATCCTTAGATGCTCAATATCGTCATGGGCTCGGTGATAGTCTCTCTTAGCTCCGAATTTCCATCTCTCGAGGTCCTCGATCCTCTTCTCGGCCTTCCTTAACTCGTCATCTTGGCGGTCAATCATCTCTCGAGCTTCTCGGAGGGCTTCTTTAGAAGAGTTGACTTCTTTGGTCAGCTCGACGTTAGTCTTCTTGGCCTGCTCTAGAAGATATTTCATCCAACTTATTTCTTCTCTCACCGTCGTAAGCTCCAGCATTGAAGCCTCAGAAGTAGAGCCGACGAAGCTAGTCAGATAATGCCCAATCTACACAAAGTTTACACAGCTAGTAAACATTGCAAATTGCGGGAGATCAAATAAAAAATCCAAAGACTCTTTACCTGGGCAAGAGACCTAGGGGCACCCATCATCCACTGATGGGCGTCTTGTTCATCCAGGAACTATTTCTCGGCAGGAGAAAGGAAATCTCTCAAAAACTCTACTGCGGTCTTGAGATTCTCCACTACGGACGAAACAGGAGGCACCGGTTGTGAAGGACTTGCTTGGAAAATGATTGGGTGAAGGCATTGGCTAGGCACTGCCTGCTTCGAAAGATCCTCAACTTCTGTTGCCATCATCGAAACTTCTTTCGAATGATCGACCATCTCCATCGCCTGTTTGCCCTCCACTGAAGTCTCTTTCGTCAAGATCTCCTCTACCAGAGCTCCCATCATGGCCTCCAACAGTAGAACTACAGATCCGATGATTGAAGGAGGATTTTCATCTTCCATGGCCGCAGGAGTCGGTTCGATGGCCGGGATCTTGACGTTGCCACCACCAGAGCCGAAGGACCAGCGGATGGAGCCTTGTCCTATCTTTTTCGGACCGACACCAGTTCAAGCTTCCTCAAGAACTCTGGATTCATCCTGTCACTGGGAGTCTCGACAAAAGTCTGAAATGAAAAGAGCTTGCAATTGTCTTCTCAGTGCACCTGAAAGGCAATTTAAAAGAGGGTGAAAGAGAAGACAGAGAGCCGCTGCTAGAGAAATTAAGTCCTTGAGAAACTGCCAGCTGAGTGGTCCCATCAGTCGCGATCATTCGTGACAACTATCTGTCAGGTTGACATCATCAACTTTAAATGCTGGGGGCACATGTAGAAACATGAGAGCACACACCCCCAGATCCGAGGTACAACTTTCGGAATGCTCATTTCGTCTGATTCACAGACTTAGGAGTAGGAGGATAGTGTTATGGTGGTATCGTGAATGCCTCGGATTTGATATGTTATGTACTGAGAATGCCTCAATCCTATGTGTTGTCATTGATGCCTCAGGCCAATGAGCTATCTCCGTGGTTGCTGACCCCAACACCGAGCTGAGGTATATGGAGCTGACTTATTTATATCCAGCTTGTTGTGCGGTCTATCTGGCATGTGGGCTTCCTCTGTTACCTTGGCCCATCGGTTCTTTGACACGTGCAATAGCTGTCCACCCCGAGTGGATAAGTTCGGACGGAAATAACTTTCCATATCTCGCGGAAATAGATAAGGGCTAGAATTTCTCGCCCATAATAGCACGTAATAACACGTCCAACAATCTAATAATCCCGAAACTGCACATTCCTATGGTTATCCAACCACATCCTTTATAAATGACAAAAGTTCCAAAGACCCAGATAAGTAGTCCCTCTCAGAGAACACGTTGCTACTCTCTTTGTTCTCTGAAATATGACTTGAGCGTCGAAGGATCCTCGCCAGAGTAAGAACCTTCGATTTAGACTTGTTTTGCAGATCACTCCAGCACCACCGTGCAAGGCTCAATCGTCCATCTTTTGGTCTCAACAAAACAAGCAGCAACACCGCCCAAAGCTTGCGTCCATGGTTCTATGTACTAATATGGCTGTGAATAGTTGGCAGTGCATAAGAAGGACCTGGCATGCTGCTTATCTTTTATAGCAGTGCGAGGAAGATTGGTTAACTGCAGCCAATTTGCAAGTTAAAAAAGCATAAGAAAGAGATTTTTGAAACTAAAGTGTTTATAAGAAGAGAGGTATATAAGTAGATAGGCACGTACATGAATCCACGGTGTAACGCTAAAATATCATTGAGCATATTTGATTCCGTATACTTTTTACTGATATATAATAATTGATCTGGTCAAAGAGAAGAAAGAATTTTTTTTCAGCTCATATACACTCAAAAGATGAAAGAATAATAAGGGAATTTCGAACGTAAGGTTCTGTTCCGATCAACTTCTTCGATGCTTTTAATATTCTATTCAACAGATTAGCTCACCAACAACGAACTCTTCATTATCTCAACAACATAGCAATATTTATTTATAGCCTAACAATATTTATTTTATTATTTATCTGTTGTATATAATCATACTTTTCAGTTGTATATCATATCCTTGTCGTACTCAATGCTCTATATAAATGCAAAGGCTCTCCAAAATCTGATGGTGAGAAAGTGATTACAGCTTCGTATGGGCTTGTTTGGAAAATTTAGTAGGATTGGGCAAGATGTCCTATAGGAATTGAGCTTGTTAGCCTCTCAGTCTATTTCTTCTAAAAGCCATCCTAGTTTTTGTCCAAGTCTTATCTGCGGACCAGTTGGACCGTAGGATAAAGATCTATGGATGCTTTTTTAATTACCATAGGATTTAGGCTGGAGATGGATTGGATTAATATGGACCTTACTTAAATAGACTATGTAATCCATATCCTATGGAAAATCTAGTCCAACCCTGTTGGATTGTCCAAACAGGCCCTATATGGTATCCAGAACCTATTAACTTGCTACAACCTATGTAACGGTCATATTTTTTTCATCCATCTCATCATCTTCTCTAGCCACAATACCCAATACATCACCAGCTATATCCTCCATGCCGTCAACAACCCCCATCTCCTCTTCCATTAGTCAATTTTCATCTTGGTGGCCCCAACTATATAGTTTGGAAGACATGCTTCAAGCCTTCTTTTTGTGTTACTTCTGGATCATTTGTGTGGATGGATCAGTTTTTGCACCTTCACCTTATCTTTATTAACTAATTCTGATCAAAGTGCGAAAATAAATGGCTTTATAAGATTAGCTTATCGTCGAGTGAATATTAAATACCAAGGCTGTGAATAGGTAGGGTTGGGTCATGACCCGACTTGGTACTGACATGATTAGATCCCACCAATCCATACTTCAAGACCCATGCATTGGGTTGGATTCAAAAATTGGATCGATTCTAAATTCTGGGTCAGGTTACCATCTTATATTTTTTTTGAGCCAATCCAACTTGTATAATATCCGAGTCTAACTTTGGTTAATAAAAATAAGCCTTATGAAAATCCAAATTATATAAACTTACCTCTCCTTCAAATTGAACGTCTTTCCAATTATTATTCAATTTACTCTCATTTAAACTGATTCCTACTTTTCATCTCAACAATTATACCTTTTCTTATCTAGCTTCACTTAATTATACTTAATCATTCACATTTCATTGTTTATTTTGGGGGATTCTAATTTATAATGTCCTCGAGTATATAAAATATTTAAAATTTATACTATGGAAACATAAATATGATCAATTACTTCGATGAAACTAAACTTTTTTGAATGAAAATTTCAAATTTAAGTTAGCACTTTTTAGTTTTGTTTAACTTTTTATAGTTTTATATTTAACTATTAGTAACTATATTTTATATATAAAAGAATAGCTAGGTATTTGAGTCAAATAGCAAACTCAATCTAACCCAATCTCGTTCTAAATCAGAACATTTCGAGTTTGGTGAATTTCATACTTGACCCCAACCAACCTAAATGATTGAGTCTAAAATTCTTTTCATGGATTCGATCCAACCCTACTAGATCAGGATTAGGTCCAGGCCCAAAATCATAACTTAAATATAAAATCAGAGCAGGTTGGGTTCAAGCATGCATGGTCCAACCTACTCCATTTCCAAGTGCTATTAAATACTATCTCTGGTCCCATTGTTGCTCAAAAGGTGGGCATCATCTTTTGCATGATGTTTGGTTAACCCTCTAGCATCTCCAGCACATGATCTACTCAACAGCATTCTTAGTTGTAGACTATGAAGCAAGGTTCTACTTTAGTGGCTGAACATATTCAACAAGCTAAATCTATTGCCGATAGTCTTACCACAACCAGATAGACGTGTTCAATGGGAAAACTAGGCCGGGTTCGGGTCAGGCTCAACTTAAGATATAACTGAAATTAGTTAAGCCTAGGCCTAGCCTTCAGACCTACTTCTTGGACCCGAGCCCATTACTTAGTCCACACTCCTTCATGATCCTGATGTAATCTGATCTCTGGCATGGTAAACTTAAATCCAGAACTACCACAACCAGTGCGAGGATGAGAAGGGGAAGAAAGGAAGGAGATGAGAGGTGGAGTCATGGCCCTACGCACAGATCTTTTGCTTCTCTATGTTGATGGAGAGGCAAAGCTTCTAGTGGAGGACTACTTTCCACGAAATCTCAAGCTACTCGTTCTCCTATTTCCAAGGCTTCATCATTTTTTTCTGATGTAAAGCTAATCGAGGAAGAAGGGCGGAGAGACTGGAGAGTAGGGAGGTCATCAGGCGCACAAGAGAGTGAGAGGTTTTCACTCGTAGATCCAAAGGGGCCTGTGGGTGGGTTCTTTCTGGAAAAAGGTTTGATGCTAAAGAAAGTACCATGGAAGACTAACTTGGTGTCTGTTGTGAACCTCTACCCGGGTCTCGACCGACTTGATCCTCAATTCCAATCGAGGTGTGCAAGAGTCGGCTATAGCCGACCTAATATAATCCAAGGAGCATGGTCCTAGTTCAGTAGGTCATCCCAATTCAGCAAATTGGATATTTTAGATGGGCAATCCTTCTCACAATTATAAAAGATCAGATAAAAAACCCTAAGTACCAGAATTCGATCACCTCCCGGAATGACAACTATTAGTTGGCTTCACATTGCAAAGATGGAGTGTGATCCTCGCTACTTGCTAGTGCGATTCGTGTGTATTTTTCAAGAATAACCAATGCTCTTGGCATACATGACTCTTGCCCATCTTCTATAATAAAAAGAATAAGAACCTCAGATAAGTTCTCTATAGCCTCAAGATGCTCCACTATCTCTCTCTATTCTCGAATTTTCAACTAACTTGAGCATTAAAGGGTCCTCACTGAAAAACCTTCCAGTCAATGATTTTTTATAGGTCCAGCTCCAACATCCAAGAGGCCTCATCTCTATCGGCACCTCATCTCCAGTTGAAAATTCTTTCACCTTGTCTCTGACTGAGGACTCTTCTCATTGCTTTCCTATGAGAAAACCAAGTCCGATCTCATCGATCTGAATTTTGACAGTAATAGATTGACGCTAGAGAAAGAATTTTCAGCCACTATCGAAACTTGTTTCAAGAGAGAATATTTTGCTATGAGGCCACAAAGAAGAGCTTCAAACACCTCTCGCAGCTCTAACAAGGTATGACCCAATGATGCTTAATAGGAAGCTGTCGCGTCTGAACCGATTCAAGCATCACCACCTCCTCAATCTGCATTGGTGGTCTCTAACGACCAACTCAACAGCCCCATCCAATAGGTACAGAACTTGACTGTTATAGTACCAAGAATACAGTAAGCCACTGTAGCTCAGCCTTTGCCAGATGCCCCACATCAAGATCAAGCGAGACTGGCAATCTAGCAATCACCTCCTCATAGTCCAAGATAGAGGCATAGTCAATGGAGCTGACCCAGGAGCCTCAATCTAGGACAATATAGGTGCTCACCAATCCTGTAGCTAAGGAAGGACTCCACCTCGGGCAACGTCTCTTCTCGGCATCGAAATCTTTAAACTGCTCAAAATGCTGAGGTGGGATGAGATTTTAGGAGATGCAGCAATGGATCAGGGTACTGCAAGGCTAAGCTCAACAACTCAATATGCAGCTCGACTTCAACACTGACCCCCCATTTATCAAGATTATGGATGAGCTGATCCCACAATAGTTCAAGATGCCACAACTGAAGACGTACGATGGGACCTGAGACTCTATCAACCATCTAGAGAGCTTCAAAGATTTAATACTCCTCCATGGAGCTATCGATGAAATTTTTATCAGGCATTCCCATCTACTTTGCAAAAGCAGTCCAATATTGATACTTAGCCTTCAATCTGACTGGATCAATTCTTTGAGCAGCTCAGCAACTATTCACGACTCACTTTATTAGCAATCACCGACAGTGCCGCGGCTCAAACTCGCTCATTAGCATCAAATAGTGAGAGGACAAATCTCTCCAAGAATACATCGATTGTATAAACACTGCTACCCTCAAAGTCTGTGACCTCAATCAATCAGTGGCCATGATTGCTCTCAAAGAAGGCTGCTCAATTGTGCTTTTCTCTTCTCGCTTGAGAAGAGGTACCTCAAGGATTTTACTGAAACGCTGGCCAGAGTGGAGAAGTACACGAATGCGGAGGAGGCATGGACTCAGCATAGAGAATGCCCCAGTGATGATCCCTAAGGTAAGAAAGAAGATGGTGAGCTCAGCAGTAGAGGGCATAAGCAGGAAGGCTACCGAGATGATAGAAAATCATGCCAATCTCAAACACCTCCTCATGATAATTGGATGAGGACCTCGCCCAAACATCACTGATCTAAATCTCCACCTCAGAGATTTGAAAATTATACCTCACTCAATACACTCCGAGCACAAATCTCATGGAGATAGAGCACCAAAGAGATTTACTATGGTTAAGAAGGATGATAGCCCCACCTTATAGATGAAATAAGAAAAAATATTATCTATATCATCAAGACCATAGCCATGATACTGAGTGTCGGTAGCTTAAAGACAAGATCAAGACACTCATCAGGTAGAGACAACTGAGATAGTATGTTGAAGAATGGTTGAACCGGAATGAGACTAGACCCGAACCACCATAGCTTGATGGTCCCCAGAAGAATAGGCTTGTGATGGAAGTGATACGCACAATCTCAGGGGGCAGATTGCCAATTTGACCCCAGAACCAAGTCGAGCTAAGGAAGAGATGCATAAGAGGTGAAAGATTAAAAATAAGGAGATTGCCTTATCCAATGCCAACCTCTAGGGGATACAATGTCCTCATGATGACTTAGTTGTAGTAACTTTAAATATTATAAATTATGATATATGTCATATTTTGATTGATAATGAAAGTTCAATGAATATTTATTTACAATGCTTTTGCAAGAATGGATTTGACTCGAGACCAACTGAAGAGGCTTGATACTTCTCTGGTCAAATTCTCTGTTAACACAGTATCCATAGAAGGAGCCATCTCCTTGCCAGTAACTACAGACTGAACATCAAAACAATCGACTATCCAAATCAACTTTCTAGTTATAAAATTCTGTCTGCTTATGATGCAATATAAGGTTAATTGAGGCTAAACACTCTTCGAGCCATGGTGTCAACCTATTATTTGCTGGTTTAAGTTTCTCATTCCATATGGGGTCGGCAAGGTATGAGGAGATCAAGAGCTGGCCAAGGAATGTTATATGGCAACCCTGCATGGAAAGGCTTTTGTGGAACCTCAGCCCCTGAAGGAGCTTGATGTCTGTAACAAACTGACAAAACAGAGAGGGCAACTAGTAGAATGCCTTATAATGATGGTGCTAGAGGAGTCTGATCCGATTAGAATAGTCCAAATTAGTTCAAACCTAAATGACGAAGATCGTTAGTATCTTGCCTCATTTCTTTGATCAAACATAGATATCTTTGCTTGGTCGGCTTCGAACATACCGAGTATAGACCCGAAGTCATCATTCACTACTTGAACATGGATCCGGAGCATCATCTCATTAGGCAAAACTAGAGAAGATTCACGTCAGAGTGCTAGAAAGTAATAGAGAAAGAGGTAGATAAGCTCCTAAAAGTCGGTTTCGTCTGACAGGTGAATTACCCCAAGCGGCTAGCAAATATATTATTAGTCAAGAAGGTGAATGAAAAGGGGTGCATATGTGTCGATTACACTGACCTCAACAAGATGTGCCCGAAGGACAGTTATGTTCTATCTTGGATTGATCAACTAGTAGATGCTACTTCGGATCACCAACTTCTCTCATTCATGGATGTCTTCTCTGGCTATAATTAGATATGCATGGCCTCCGAGAATAAAGAGAGGACAACCTTTACTATTGGTAAAAGTCTTTTCTGTTACAAGATCATGCCTTTTGGCATAAATAACATAGGGACGACCTACTAGAAGCTTGTCAACAGTTTTCAAAGATTAGGTTAGGAGAAATATGGAGGTACATGTAGATGACATGCTCATCAAAAATAGAGCTGTTGAGCATCATATTATCGACCTTAAAGAGACTTGCAACACTACAGCACTTTCACATGAAGCTCAATCCCAACAAATGCACCTTCGGGGTCACCTTTGATAAGTTTCTTGGCTTTATGGTATCATAGTATAAGATCAAAGCAAATTTGGAGAAGTTATGAGCACTTCAAGGAATGATGTTGTCAAAGACAATGCTGAAGGGGCTAATCCTCTGAGGACCCTTGAATTAGCCAATTGATGCTTCTCATCCTCAACCAGTTGAGCAGAGATCGAGGATAATATCGAAGGGCTAATCTTTCGAGGATCTCTTGAAAAGATCAAATAGTGCTCCTTATCCTCGGACAAGTCGAACGGAAGCCAAGGACAATACCAAAGGGCCTAATCCTTTGGAGATCCCTCAAAAAAGCCAACTAACACTTCTCATCCTCGAGTGAGTCGAGCGGAGATCAAGAATTATCTCGAAAGGGCTAATCCTCCGGAGATCCCTTGAATTGGCCAACTGATACTCCTCATCCTCAGACGAGTTGAGTAGCGGCCAAGGACAACACTGAAGGGACTAACCCTCTGGAGATCCCTCAGAAATAGTCAATTACCACTCTTCATCTTCAAACAAATTGAGTGGAGGTCAAGGACAACATCGAAGGGGCTGACCCTCTAGGGATGCCTCAAAAAAGGCCAATTGGTGCTCCTCATCCTTGGAAGAGTTGAGCGGAGGCTGAGAACAATATTGAAGGGGCTAACACTTTGAGGATCCCTCAAAAAATATCAACTAATGCTTTTTATCCTCAAACGAGTCGACAAAAGGTCGAGGATAATCCAAAGGGGCTATCCTTCCAGGGATCCCTCGAATTGGCCAACTAATACTCCTCATCCTCAGACAAGTTGAGCAGAGGCCAAGGACAATGTCGAAGAGGCCAATCCTTCAAGAACCTTTGAATTGGCTAACTGATGCTCTCATCCTCAAATGAGTCATGTGAAGATAGAGAACAATGCCAAAGGGTCTAACCCTTTAGGGATCCCTCAAAAAAGGCCAACTAGTGCTCCTCATCCTCAAATAAGTTAAGTTGAGGCTAAAGATAATATCAAAGGGGCTAATCCTTTGAGGAACCCTCAAAAAAGGCGAACTAGCACTTCTCATTCTTGAGCAAATCGAGCAAAGGCCAAGGTAATATCGACAGAGCTAACCCTCTAGAGATCTTTCATATTGACCAACTAGTTCTTCTTATTCTCGAATGAGTTAAGCAGAGACTGATGACAATATCGAAGGGGCTAGTCCTTCGAGGATCCTTTGAAAAAGGCTAACTGGTGCTCCTTATCTTTGAACTAGTCAAGCGGAGGCCGAGGACAATGATGAAGGAAAATCCTCCTTGGACCCCTCGGCCAAACTATCCAGAATATCTTACCTAAAGATGAACTGGATGGAGATTAGACTCTAACTATAGAGTATAGACTACGTATATCCTACACGCAATAGACAAACTAAAGAAATCCCAACCTCCATAACTTGGAGAACTCTATGGATGGCAATGGGGAGCAAGCAATAAAGATGAAATCGTAGAAATAAAGTTTGCATTACAAAAGAAAAGAGATTAACATCAAGTTGGTTGGGCCAATTACAAAATCGATTCGATCGAAGCCAGAGAATGCAGATCCGACCACAAAATTTGCTCAGTCTTTACCAAGAAAGGAAAAAGAAGAGATCCAAGTTCTAGGCATCAGCAGGGCAGCATGCTTCATGGCTAGAGCTATAATCATGAGTGGAGGTTGGGGGATAGTTTCAACAACCTCGGTCGATGCATTCTCAGTGCCACCCGACCCTACTCCCTCCTCAACATCCACACCTTCATCTTTGGCATCCAACTAGCTGAGGTCAAGGTCCGAGAAGAGGTTTTGGACCTTGGTCCTACAATCCACGACACTCTCCAAGTAAGATTCAGTGGCGAACTCTAACTTGGCCACCAAAAAATTCGTTCAAAGAATAAAAGGCTTGGACCACCTCAACTTTGTGGCTCGAGCTTCTTCTCCCACTAGGCGATTGCTGTGCAGAGGACATCAGTCACTCGAGCCTCAACTTGGGCTTGAACATTAGTGACCTCAACCTCCACTGATCTAATCTTGGCCCTTGGAGATTCGATCTCCTTGTTGGCCGTCGCCTCTAATTCTAAGGCCTTGGCTACCTTCTTCTCGGCCTGTATGGCCCGAGCCTTGACCTCATTTGATATCTTTTGGGCTGCCTTCAAACTTATACAAAGTGATCCACATGGTAGATGAGCTATGGAGGAGATCGAGTTAGTTCAAAAAAAATAAGAGAGAGAGAAGAAGAATTTCAAACTTACTTGAAGAAGAAAGTTGAATGAGTCCTTGATGTGGTATCGGAGCTTTCTATGTCAATCGCCCCGACGTCGGCTGAGAGGATGGTACCCCAAAGTAGTTCATGGGTGATCTAGTTATTCATCAGGCCAGACCTTTAATCCTAAGCACCATGCTCGGGTTATACAGGAGACTTTTGAGGGGCCAAGGCTGGAAGATTGGCTCAACGAGTTGATTCATGGTAAGAGCCCCGAGGTGTTACTGCACCTCGGAGAGAAGATGAAGCAAATGAAGGGGGAGCTATTCCCCAAGAGCGACTGACCAAAGGTGGGAATAATCTTTTCTCTAGAGGAAGATGCCCCCTCCTCAGCACTAAACCTTAGGCCAACACCCATGGAGAACCGATAGTTGGTTGGGTGAGGACCACCTAGGTTTGGCCTCGCTATGGAGCGTGATCACCACCCGAGGGCTTCTTCCTCTTGGCGACATGGTGTAACTCTTCAAGTTCCTTAGGCTTCATGTCTAAAAAATCAGAAACCCACTAGTCAAGAAGAATTGAGATGAAATAAACTACAAATATTTGCACTTATCCTTAGGGTTAGTGGGGCTCAAGCCGATCTTATGGAGTATCTCCTCGAAAAGGACCATGCATAGGGGATGAGTGGCATGACTAAATATAAACTTCAAGGCTCCCTCCTCAACATCTGTAAGTATCGAAGCCCTATTCAACAACTGCCAAGGTTGACCCCACGAAGTGTCAAAAGCCCAGGATAATTCAATCGATACAAAAAGAAATGCTCCTTCCAATTATGAATGGAGAAAGAAACATCTTGATTGAGGCACCATCTGATCCGAGAAGTGTACCCCCATCCAACCTCTTTAAGATGTTCCTTGAATGAGAAACATATCTGAAAGAGATAGATAGTCGGCTCGATATCAAGGAAGAAGCAGTGCGAGAGGAAAGCTGCTATGAGGCGCCATAAGTTTGGCGCGATGCAACATGGAGTAATGTGGAAGTGCCTAAGAAAATCTATGATGAAAGGATGGAGAGGTAATCAAAGGCCAGCTTTGAAGGACTCTTTGTAAAGTCCAACCTGACCTATAGAAATTTAGCTATCCAATCATCAAGACTAGCGAGCTCCAACATGAACTCCAAAGGAACTCGACATTGCAGGCAGACAACCTCCAAGTCCTCACTGGTGAAGACAAAGGCTACTTGGAAGGGATCGAAGTTTGGGACCACCTTGACCTCAGAACCACCTGAGGAGGACCCACCATAAGACTGAGGAACCTAGCTAGATGGGTCTCGATCAGAGGACCAAGTATCCGCTGACAACCTCGAGATGCTCATCTTCAATATAATCTAAAAAGAAAGAAAGATGAGACTAACCTATGGCTGGATGGAGATGACCAAACAACCATAGAACTGAACCTCAGGGGTTTGAGCTCGAAGATCGAATTTAGCCAAAGATGACTGTAGTGGCCGACAATGATCACCGAAGGCTTAACAAAATCACCCAAGGGCCTCACCTGTCCTCTCTATAATAGTGAAACTATAAAATAGTAAAGGTAAAATCAGAGGAGGCACCTATTTTTAGGAGCTTGGATGGCTCTGATTAGATAATGATTCACCTAGCCACCATGGATGGGTGCCAAGTGGCAGCCCAAGGATGGGCATAGCCAACCCTACACAAATTCACATCTCCAACGGTCCAAATCAAAGGAATGAAGAGATCTGGTGCATGGACTTGTGACACACAATGAATTGCAATTGATCCAATAGGTTCTATTATCGAGGAGTGTTGATTGAGCCTACCATGATGACATCGACCCTAAGTCTCTACTCTCTTCATTAGATCTTAAACTCAAGCTCAGACTAGAGAGTAGGGGCAAGTATTGTGGGCCTCCATCCTAGCCTCAATCGACCTGATCCTTGGTTCTAGCCGAGATGTACAAGGTCGGCTAGAACCAACCTGATATAATCTGAGGAGCATGGTTTTAGCTTAGTAAGCCATCCCAATTCGAAAATAAGCTATTTAAATGGGCAATCCTTCTTACAATTGTGGAAAGGCCAGATTAGAAATTTTAACTATCAGAATTCAATCATACCTCAGAATGGCAACTACTACCTGGCTCTACATCATAAATATGATGCATAATCCTCTCTAGTGTGATTTGTGCGCACTTTCCAGGAATGGCCAATGTCCCTGGCGTATAGACTCTTGCCCATCCTTTATAAATAAGGAGAAAAGAGGACCCCAAGTAAGTTTCGATAGCCTCAAGATGCTCTGCTATCTCTCTCTGTTCTCTAATTTTTAGCTAACTTGAGCATCAAAGGGTCTCCACCAAAAAATCTTCTGATTAGAGATATTTTGCAAGTCTAGCTCCAGCACCGGAGAGACATCATCTCTATTAGCATCTTGTCTCCGGCCAAGATCCTTCCACCTCACTAAGGATCCTTCCATCTCATCTCTGATTAAGGACTTTTTTTTCTTGCCTTCATCCAGAAGATCAAGTCCAAACTCATCGGCCTTGGTTTAACAGCAATAGTGGCTATTCAAGAGAGCAAAACCTTGCAATTAGCATGAAGTTAGTAGTCAAATGGTGATCCATTATCATAAAGATCTAATAAATTGAGCATAAATTAGGACAAAAATGATCAACAATGAACCATGGAAAAAGCCAAGATCTTAGACTGAATTACACAAATAAACTAAGTGCGATACTCATTGCTGAATTAATTAGACAAAAATATCAAAACCCTAAACAAATGCTGAAAATTAAGGTTGAATTTGGTGCATCGCTAGTTAATCTTGGAAGGTAATGTGGATTGCTTTCAGGATAGATTGACACCATTAAATTGTCAGTAATTTTGACTACTGTATTTGGTACACATAAATAATGTTTGGGATACATTGATAATGTGAATTAATTTCTAAAATATCTCGAATAATTTACCCTGGTGCTCTTCTTTTTTCTAATAAGAAGTAATAAAAGTGATATGGGTGTGGTGATGGCATGGAGAAGTGTCGGGCTGAGGGTGGAGGGGGTGGGGCGAGGAGAGAGGGTTGAGCAATGGATTTTATATGATTCTTTTTAGAGATAATTTTATCCAAAATTTTTATTACAACATTATCAAAGAAGCGATAATTTAGATAGCCACCCCTTCTCAAGATAATCTAGATTGCTTCTCGTGAGGCAATCTGGATGGTCAAGGTAATCTGGATTACCATCCAAAAAGCATATCAAATACAGTAATCCAGATTATCACATTAAATTACTAACAATCTGGATAGATTGCCGGCTACCAAACACAATCTAAGTATCTTATTTAGTTAATCAATATTGATTTTAGTATAAATATACCTTGAAAGTAAATAGCATCAAAGTGCAATCCATGATGCTAGTGACTTAAACATACTTCAAAAATACAAAGTCAATCAAAATATCGAAACCCTTTTGATTTTTTATTGAGAAACTATTCCATTTATGGGCATTGTACGACATATGTAATCAAGTTTTAAATTTAAGAAATTTTGTTTATAGATAATTAAACATTATAGATCAGAATGTGTGGTGTAGATTATCTATTTGTGTGTCCCATTACAAAACAAATTAAAACGCATAACTCGTTGGCTTATGCCATATAATCATCAAGGCCACTCCTGTAAAAGATGATAGAATTTTTTTTTTTGGGTTAGTTAGACCCCTTTTATTAATTCTTTGCATGTGCCTAGCAATCGCACATGCTCTTGACTACAGATGTAGCTCTATGCCTCCTTTAACTAGCACCAATGAAAAATTCCTTACTAATTTCAAACAAGTCACTATTGCTCTTTGTCAAATAAATACTTATTGAATTACAAGTTTACAACCATGTCCATCCATCAAATATTACATCTTAAAACAGATTGTATGCATCAGAGCAATCCATGCGATATTTTTTTCTGATGGGTTAAACAAGTGGATCATATGTATAAATTCAATAGCACTTCGGACTAGTAATATGATCATGTCCTCCATCAAACCCTCTTTTCTTAGAATTAGTCAGTAGAAGGAACTTTATTCTCTCCATTAGAGAGAGATACAGAGAGAGAGAGAGACAGCCCCTATCTTCTTTTAAGCCATTGGTTACCGTTGATATAATTACATTAACATGCAAAATCTCTAAATCATCATTGGCGTGTATGAAAGCATCATCCAGCAAAATGCGCCATAGCACATTTTGTTGGTGACATCCTTGGCTATGCATTTCGGCTGTGCATTAACTTCGGGAAGATGGTCTTCTTCTTCCAAGTGCTTAAATTATTCTTCAAAGAGAGTTGCTTTGGTACTCAATTATTTTATTAGATAAAGGTAATTAAAGAATTTTAAATTAGAGGTCACCAAAGCTCCCTTCCCTTGCCGGTGCCTCTCCTGTGCCGGCCACCTCTCTACCATGTCAACCGCCGTGGCCTCCTCTCTACCACGTTAGCCACCTTATGCACCGGCCCCTCCCCTTGCTACCTCTTCTCCTCCCTCTCCTCATGCCGCCCCATGCTGCCTCTCTGTATCAGTCACATCTCCTCACACCATCCTGTCGTTGCCTCTCCTCATCGGCCACCTCTCTTCCTCCCTCTCCTTACATCCTCCTCCTTGAATGGTAATCTCCCCTGGTCTCCTTGCACAATCTCCCTCATCTTCCTCCTCCCTCTCCTCGCATCATCCTCCTCCTCTTCGAATGATGATCTCCCACGATCTCCAAGCAACGGTGGCCCACCGATCTCCTAGTGACTCTCCTCCTCCATCGATCTCATCCTCAAGTGGCTCTCCTCCTCCTCTCTCTCTCTCTCTCTCGTTTCTGCTAGTGGTGGCAATGCATGGATCGTAAGAACCCTTAAGGTCATTATGGACCAGGCCATCGATGCCCTGCTCCTTCCTAAACCCCATCTCCCAACTTGGCCGCTTGGATTATGGGACCCGACCTCCACCGATCCTTGCTAGCTATGATGGATACCCTCATCCCCTATGCCGCCACACGTGGCGACGTCCTCGGCGATCAGGGAAAGTCCATTAGGAAGGGGCATGGGTGGGAGGTGGGGGTGGATGTGCACAAACATGGGAGCATAGCGGCATCTAGGATTGATGATGGATAGCGGGGAGATAGGAGACTTGCCATCTATTTTGATACGAAAATATCTACATAATTTAATCATTTACCACATCGACCATACATATGATCGGTTAAAATCAATTGCTGGTCTATAAATCAATGCCATCCATCTTAAATCAGATAGTGAAAAATAATGATAAAAGACCCAGAGGACTTTAGAGCCCTGTAGCAAAATCCCTCTCCAAGATATTCTACCGCTTGGTCCTCGCGACCTAGATGCCTCTGAAAACATTCAACTACACACTTTCCATGCTCTCTTTGGTACCTTTTAAATTATTGCAACTGCTTTCTTATTAAGGAATTGGGTGCGAAGGGTGGCAAATTATGTACTGACATGTCAACCTAACGTACAAACGATCCATTGTAAGCATATTAGGATTTGATACAAATAATGTCAGATAATAAATGGATCAACCTGTTTGTACCTATTTATTAAATAGATCATATTTAGATTTAAATTTTTGATCCATTTAACATATTTTAGTCTATTTAATAATTAAATCATCATGACAACTTAATCCATTTTTATCCAACTTAACCCAATCCATTTAATCTGTTTGATCTGTTTAAATTCATTTAATCCATTAAAATCATTTTACCTATTTAATTTAATTCAATATCTTTGATAAATGTACTATATGGATTGAATTGGATTATCTATCTGATAAATAAGTTGGTTCAAATTTTAATTTGACTTATTTAACAATAAATTGGATTCACGTTGACAAATTTTTGGCTCAACCTATATTTGATTCATCCCGTATCTGATCCAACCGGATCGAATAATCACTCCTATTGGATGCAATCAGGAGGGAGTGGTTATCGGATATTTACTTTACTCCTAAAATTTATTGTTCCCTTATTTCATAGCTTATGGTAAAAGAATCCCTCAAACCAACTTTTAGAATAAGCAGCAATAAGCACGACAGTTGCACAAGGCAAGGCATGTTTTGGCCCTATGATTTAAAAGTTATTCTAAATTTGTGGTAGATGGCCTTATTTTTTGTCACCACATTGTTCTTATTTGTCCTATGAGCGGAGAGAATTTAGACAGCTGAATCAAGGCAGGCGCAAAACTAAGAATTACAAAATTCCCTGCAAAGGTAGGCAATGAAGATAGGGATGGCAATAGATAGGATTTGGATCAGGTATTGTACTATCCATCCCCAAATTCGAACTTAATACTCTATACTCAAACTCTATTCGATATCCAATCGAGTAAGAAAAAAGATACCCATCTCCATATCTAATAGGTTTGGAGATACCTATGGGTAATCTATTTTCCTATACCCAACCCATACCCACTCCATGTCTATCCCATATCTAAAAAAATAAACAACTAAAATAATTTTATACATATTATCAATCAAAATAAAATTATCAAATCAACATAGAATATAATTTATAAGTCCAGATTTATAGAAATCAAATATAGAATACAATTACAATTCAACATAAAACATATAAATAATCAAAATAATTTTATGTATATTATCAATCAAAACAGAATTATAAACATATATATTCGGGTATGAGTTCGGATATTATCCATATCCGTAGAATCGGATCGGATTCGAATTCGAATTTGGGTAAAAAACAGCACTACTCATATCCTACTCATACCCGTACTACAGTTTTCAGATTTTATCTAAATTCGAATTCAAACTCGATTAAATTTATTTTTCAGATTTGATCAGATTTGAATAAGATGCATATCTATCGGATCGGATCGTTTTTATCCTCCTTAAATGAAGGTATCAGTTACATCGTACAATTAGACCAGGCGAATGCTGGCTCTGACAATCTCAATGGTCGCAGAGTCGAAGGATCCACTCATTTCGTATTTGATCCACAAAGGCTTGAATATGAAAGGCTTTCATTCGATTCTGTACGGTTTTAAGACCGCAGGCACCGGATAGGCAATAATGTCATACCATATGGTACATCACATTTGAAAGCTATCAAGCCAAAACTCGGAGAAAGAGCCGGGCTAGCCTAGGCATTCTCCTATTTAATCACATACAAGAACGTTCCCTATACATTGCAGAAGAAGCCATAAAATGGTCAAATGCCGTCTAATCATTGATTTACGTCAGGGAGTAACTGCTAGGTCGCCGTTTGCAAAGACAATGAAGTCTGAAGTTGGATGACCTTCCACGAACTTGCAACCATGAGGTGGCAAATTAGTGAAAGCTACGAGTCCATTTCAACAAGCATTCGTACACCGTAAACATCACCACCTTCTTCTGAACCTTCCCTCTGTATTTATTCTCCAGCATCCTCGCTTGACCCTTCTGCACCTTCTTCCTCTCCAGCCTCGCTTGACCCTTCTGCATCTTCTTCTTCTCCAGCATCCTCATCCGACCCTTCCGCATCTTCGTCTTCTCCGGCATCCTCGCTTGACCCTTCCGCACCTTCTTCTTCTCCAGCATCCTCGCTTGACCCTTCCGCACCTTCTTCTTCTCCAGCATCCTCACTTGGCCTTCCGCATCTTCTTCTTCTCCAGCATCCTCCTCCGACCCTTCTGCGTCTTCTTCTCCTCCAGCATCCTCATCTGACCCTTCTGCATCTTTTTGTCCAGTATCCTCTCCGGAACGTGATGCATCTTCTCCTCCAGAATCATCAGTATCATCGTCTTGATCATCCTCTTCAAAGATTATATCGCTGAGTATGTGCTTTAACTCTTCCTTTCTATGACATAGGTCCATCTTGAAGTGATCCTCTGCAGAGGAATATATGTTGCAATGTCAAGAATCCAAGACCCAGAATTCTGTACAAGGAATATTCATCAGGCAGCTCAGGCTGCCAACTTTAGCCAGTGAATATGAAAAAGATGACCTAATATTGAGGGAGAGAGAAATGCAGGAACCTTCATAGGAGGGAGAAAAAATAAATTTCATTGCGAGCCGACATGAAAAAACTTATCACTAAAAGCTCCAGGAGTAACGACATACCTAATCGCCGGAAGAGGTCGCCCATAACACTCTGCATCCAAACATTCAAGTTCCCATATATAATACTGAAGAAAGGCAGAAAAAACAATACCGAGCTGGAACATACTCACTTTTACGAAGTCGATTCCCTTCGCCCAATCAATGATGAACTTCCGCACCTCTTTTCTGTGGGTTCCGGAGGAGGCTCGTCGCTAACTTTCGCTTTTCCTGATGTCAAACCAGGAAAAGAACATCTTAGAAGTTAGAAGGAAAAGAGCATACTTGCTGATCTGTTGCAAGATATTTAAGTTAAAATTGTTGTTGATTACCAATGTAACAAATCAACACTGACTGCTGATGATGCATAATGCAAACTTTCTATAAATCATGGTAAATATGCAATATATAAAATAATACTGTTATGCTTACATAAATATAAAAAATTAATCAAAATTCAAACCAAAATGTACACCTCTTGTCTCCTCATGTTATACAACAGCCATATTTCCAAACCTTTCCTCCCATATTATATGACAACTGGTACCAACCATTATGGTTGCTGAAAAAATTGTGGGCAAGGAAATGAATACGCATGATAATCGGATTGGATTATGTCTAGGTTGATAGATTTCAGCGGTATTTTTTGAATTTCCCACAATTTTTCAGAATCTGAATATGGACCCGATAACACTTGTCACCAGAACCAATATGATCACATTTTATAGCATCCACTAGACAACCACATCATATCTTTCTTCTTTCTTACCCCTTTGGTAAAGGGAGATGAAAGACCACCAACTTTGTGAAGAGAAACAAAATACAGCAAAGTTAGAAACGATACGGAAATATGCCTCACGACTTTGAGCCAAAAACAGATCTTTTCAAGGGCTCTAATATTCGCTTTTTGAACGATACTTGGATGGATGAAATCCTGCATGTTCTCTTTATCCTGCACTTTATTCAGCATGTCAGCAAACTAGTATTTCAATTTTACAGTGTTAGAACTGCATGAGTTGCTGGAAATTGCCTCTAAGTGTGCCACCCTGCAGGAAGACTTGAATGGAATGAATTATCAATTATGTCGAATGGCTCAACACCTAATGCTGGACCAAACCTTCATAAATGGAAATTCAATTGCGATCACAATTACAGTCAATCCTTTCTTTCTGAATAATGGAGGTCTAAAGAGCCATGTGCCTAAATTGTTACAAAAAGCAGTAGTCCCCAAAAAGTTCAGATTTTCTTATGGCTAGCTGTCAGAAATCATCTACATAGAGGGGAAGTGCTCTCGAAAAGGGGTGGAATATAAGTGATTGCCTTTATTGCAAGAACACAACTGAAACTATTAGTCATAATTTTCTCTCTTGCCCCTTACCAAGGTCCGAAGTTCGATTAAAATAGGAGTAAATTTCAAAGGTCTTCCACCTTCCAACATCACTCTGGACAATTTGGAGGAAGAAAGAATGCAAAAGAAGATAAGACTGCCATGGAATCTGTTGGCAATTCCTATATACTGGGGCATATGGGGAGAGAGAGAGAGAGAGACAAAGTATTTCTAAGACAAGAACGTG